>RCTD01000026.1:0-600000 GCA_014898415.1 Stromatinia cepivora | reverse complement strand
TTGATAGCATGTGTAAGCCAATTTTCTGTTGTATAGTCCAGAAAAAAGAACTGGCTTAGAGACTTGATTTGTTTTTCTGAGAACGTTGTACCAATTTCTCTTGTTGATAAATAGTTTAGACACGTATTTGCCAGCTGCAAATGGGCCTTCTTAGCAAGGTCTTGAGCTAGATAATTAAGACCTTGTAATTCTGCCAGCCTATTGTAGATGTACTTAAGACCTTTTGTGAGTATGAAGCTTTTGATTGTGTCATGGTGAAATCCAACAACAGGTTTGTCCTTTGCTAAATCCGAATTCGCAATATCTACAAGACCTCTGCTCAAGTATATCATTCTTGTTTTCATTTTTCGATCATTGGGGATGCAGTAAGGATTGCTTTCATCTTCGTACTCGTTCAGTGAACTTTTTGGGCCACTCAGATGAACTGTCATTGCAGTCCTCAGTTCATCAAGTGATAATGGCCGACTCGTGAAACATATCCACTGAAATAAGATGGTGGTTTCCCGCAGCTCACTGTTCTCAATCCTCTTAAGAAGGTCTTCATAAAGTCCATCTAATTCCTTTGGGCACTCTGAAATCCTTGATTCGATGATTTTCATACTCAAGCCTTTGTTGCTCATTTCATGTATTTGTCGAATAATCAAGAAAAGCCAGAGGAATAGCCCGTTGGCTTTGGTCTGAAGCAGTTCTTTAAGATTATCCTTTGCTCTCTCTGTTTCATCTGGAAGACGCAACTCTTGCGTAATGAATTTTGGTATGTCATCCCGGGTTTCTTCTTCGAGGCGAATTTGAAAATCTGCATCAATTGGACCATCAGGATAAAGACGACAAGTAAAAAATATTGCCGGCCTTTCTGATCTCAGCTGTGATTGACCCTTCAAACTGTGAAAGAATCTGATAAGATCGTCTCGGTCCTGATCTCTGCACTCGTCAATGGCGTCGACAAGGATTGTGGTTTTGTGGCGTCTGGAGCAATCAAGCACAAGTTTCTCAAAACTATCTCTCAACTCAGTTTGATGCCATGTAAATTGCGTACTGCTTTTTCCTGTTTCAATCCAGCGTTTACGACATATATCTTGGAAAGTCGCTTTCGAGTTATCATCCTGATCAAATAATTGAAGAAAAAGACTGCGGAAGAGACCTTCTGTACTAGTCTGGAGCTCTGTGCCACTAGAATAAAAGAAAAAAGATAGCACAATAGCTTTTGAGGAAGCAGCATCTTCTTCCCGTTTTCTCGAGGCAAACTTTAATAATGTGGATTTCCCACAACCGGGGTTGCCTCTAATAAGAAGTAGCCCGTGTTCATTGACCCAACGCGAGTACTGAGACGATTTAAGTAACCATAAACAAGTCCCGTCTGCTTCTCTATTTATCAATCTTTCTCGGCTAATTAAATCTCCAAGTGCCAGAGAACGGAGACAATCTTTCTTGTTAGATGTTTTATTTCAAAATGAAAGGTTCAGAATGACTAACCATCCCAGCTTATATTCTCCTCGAGGCCAGGTTCAAATCTTTTATCATTTCCATCACGACTACGTTCAGTAAGATTGTTTCGGGGATTGCTATGAATATCTGATAGATTATCCTTGAATTTTGAATCTGTTGTGTTTAAAAAGGTGGGACCATGAAAATTGTTACCATTTAACTGGTAAGATTCACTGCGAAAACGACCACCGAAATTTTGTTTTCCTGCCATGATCGGCACCAGTTATAAGTGTTAGAATAGTGAAGTAGAAGCAAAACAAATCAATATGCTGTATTAATCGATACAGATTGTTATATACATAAAAGTGAAGCGAAAGTAATCATGCGTATAACCTATAATTTTCAACTTGTGATGTTATTTCATAGAGCTATGTGTTGATGTTAAATGAAAAATGAATATTGCGTTGTGTCTTATTGCTTATGGACCTGGGGGTAAATACCAATGTAGAAGAACTAATGCCGAGAACGAGGCTAGGGTGGGTAAATTCCACTTATCACACCTAAGATGAAGACTGCATGGGTGATTGTTGACTTACACTGGCCAACTCATAGAATTACGTAGAACGAATCATTATTCTTTTTTTTGTAATCTTACACAAGTACAGAAAAGCCAAAGTAAGCAACGCTCAGCTTTACAGCCTGATAACGCATATCTCGTTTCTCAATACAACCCTAATCCTTACATTTGAGGACCAATATTATTCGAAACGAAAACCGAAAGAACAGCCGCATAAGCTGCAGAAGCTTCTAGCACCGTCTGATTTGACGCTTGCGAAATCAAAGAAAGCAAAAGTGCGAAGACGATGATACGTAAAGAAATTGTTAATAATCTGTTATTCAAATGGATCGCGTTGTGCGGTACATTTCTTCCTTGCTGATATCTTTGCGGAGATGGGAGAGCCAGGTGCTGTCAATAGTTTGCATATTCATGATTTGGTTGAATTGAATAATTGTGGAGTCTGAGATACGTTAAAAGGCACTTAAGTGACCTATGGAGCGGCAGTATATCGTACATATGTCCATACTATTTTGGATCGCCGTATATTATGATGTTGCGGCTTATATATAGGCCTATAGAGGCGAAGCAATGTAACTACTTTGGTCTTTTGGTTTATATCCAACCAGATTTTTTCCTTATTTTAGTGACTGCTGTGTTTTAAAGGAGGGGATCAGCTTGGCTATTCATTTCAGGGGCTGCCGGGTTTTGCTTGTCTGATATCGAGCATCAAAATCTTTTTGAGAACCAATAGCCTCTGTATCCCGGAATAGCTATACAAATCATCAATATAGAAGAAACTATATCGCTTCCTTCTAAGGTATATACTATTGTGTAACGATCCGGTATTCTTTGGTGGCAACTGATGCCCTAGGTTCGTTGAATAGTAGTTGTGGGTTAAGGCTTTATCACTGGGTATTCACTTAGGAGTTACTAGATCAAGTAGAATGTAGGTAAACTAATTGATAACTAAGTTGAGCACGAAGCTCCTAATCTATGAAAGACTCATTTACCTATTCAATTGGATGCTTAGTTGTAATTTATTATTAGAATTGCAAAGTGAACAATTACCAAATGTAATAACTCTCCATGATAATCCGGCGTGGTTCTACGTATTACCGCGACTGCTGGCACGTAATTTGGTCAAGACATCTATTCTGACTATATAGGTTCCTTCATCAGTGCTAGCTGTGGCTAGATGGCTACCACGGCTAGCAGACAATCTGGTGCTTATCCATTGCTAGCTGGCTAGCATATCACGTGATAATATCCCAGATGACTCATCACCCTAGGATACTTATCCCGGGATCCCTCCTCCTGAATTACCTGCCTCAGGATTCCGTGGCTCCTGGGATCTCCAATCCCAGGACATCCCGTTTCCTAGCAGAGCTAATCCTGTTGGTTAACGCTTGTTTACCAACTGTTGCCTAGGACACTTGTCCTATGTCAGGTGATAAGACCCCCCTTGAAATCGGCAGCTAAATCACCGACATCTAAACTCCTACTAATGTCTAAAATATGGTTCGTGACATATTGGATGAATTCGTGCAATCAGACCATTGATTGATTGATTGATTGATTCATACTCGGTTCCAGCCTCTGAGTCAGCAGTGGCTATGCCGGAATGGCCTAGCTTTGGCACAGTTGCTGAAATGCCCCTTATCAAATATGGTAAGTCACACTTCACTTCATCACAGATTCGTGACCATCAACCTCCTCTGCTAGGCGGTCTGGTTCTCATTTACAAGAGCGCTTTGCTTTAAACTTTGATGTGTATCTGGTTCTTTGGTTGTTGCTTTAACAAACCATCACGTGTCATTATACCTTCAGTCTCTCCCCAGTGATCTGCTTCTTCTATTTATCCTGCTTCGCACATCCTAAATTGCCCAAGGAGCTGCGTTTCCATAAGTTTGATTGCTTTCGTAGCTAGTTGTGGGTTGCTCAAGATTGCCCTAGAATCGGTTCGTCCTTTGTTGTTGAATAAACGGCTCTTGCGTCACAGGAACGGGTTTCATATGAGGTGTGATGCTTTGACAACCGTATCCACCAACAAGCTGAAGGCTTATCTCATCCTCAGACCCATTAGGTAATCATGAAACTAGCTAATCATAAGTAAGTGGGGCACCAACCCTTGGGCAAAACCCTCAATCCACCGAAGGGTCTGAAAATTAAGATAAGCATTGACTACAGTATCAAAGTGAGATCTCGATCCATTTGTACAGTACAACTACCCTAAGCGCTTTTAAGTAAGATATGTGTTGAATATTGTTGTGTAACAAATGTATGCACCTTGGCCACCTACATTGAGACGCAAGGTTTTAATTGGCTCCAATACTTATGTTGTATCCCTTCTATACGGATGTAATTTTCTTTCTTCCTGCTTTTAGAACATCTATATAATTTGGATCTTTGACCTTCAGATACATCAAAGTTTGCTTCTCAGTCCACAGCACATTTTTTATCGATCAAACCTTCTGCCAGAAATAATTATAACGCAAAGATTCTTTTTCGAAGAATTTCAGTAGTCTATAATCGAACCACATCATGATGATGATGATGAAATTATCAAATTCCAAATATACTGTTTTGGTGTTCATTTCGAAATCCAATATCGATTATATAATCTATCTCTTTTATTATATCTCCTGAAATATTATTAACGTGGTTTATCAGTGGGTCGGCCATATCAGTGAATCGGCCACTTCTTTTTATATACAAAATTCGTCTATGCGTAACCGTGCACTTTCTTTATTTATGGATATAATTTTCTGAAATTCAAATATATGATATTTATATATATAAATGATATAAAATTCTAAAAATAATTAGGAAAATCATATTAATATAGTAGTAATTATAAAGATAGTTTTTTTATAACGAAAATCGTGACAAATTTAATTAAATTTGAAATATGATAGATTTTCTTTTATGAAAATTAGATTTTTGGATATTTGGATTTTTTTAGGGCTTAAAATAGCTTTTTTTTCCAAAAAATATTGATTAGTTATTAAAATAAAAATATTGAAAAAAGAACGATTTTGGTGTATTTTTGAAGTGTCCGACCCACTGATATGGCCGAGCCAACTGATAAACCACGTTATAGTTCATTTGCTTTTATGCGAATATACAAAATTGAAGATAATCAAGATATTCAAAAAGCTTTAGATGAGATTCATCGTTTTAAGAAACCGTTTGAGGGACTTATGATTAAATTGATTCCAAATCTACCACCTTCATCCGAATTCTTATCTGATTATCTCTATCCGCTATATCTAATTCTCGAAGCAATAGCACCAGCTCCAGATAATACCATTATTAAACCATATTTCAAAGGGTATTTTCCATAGCAGATAAAATGGTTTGAGAATGAACATATATCCGTTTAAGAAGACTATTTGAAATCAATGAAATCCTTTACCTCACCTCAAATACGATTTATAATACGTGACCTCCAATAAAGATATTTGATTTTTAACAAAACACTATATACTTTAAAATCATTATCAATAAAATAATCAATAATTTCAAATATACTATAATAATTAAGAGAATTTCAAAGATCAAATAGTATATAAATAAAAATATTAATATCCCTAAAAATAATAATAATTTGTTTTTGTACAAAATAAAAATATTCAATTATTCATTTCTTTAAAACTCTATGAAAATAAGGATAAATATCACTTTTTCGAAAAGATAATTAAATATAAAATAAGAATTTATATAAAATTATTTATTCTATTAAAATAATGAAAATTGATAGATAGTAATAAGAAAAATAAAATATTAATAGAATTTTTGAAAATAAAATTCTATTTTTCAATCAAGATTAAAATGTACTTAAAAAAAAAACTAATAATTATAATTAATAATGAATATCCCTTTTTATAATTTTATATTTTGAAAAAAAAATTATATAAATATTAATACTATATTGAAATTTAATACGATATTGAATAATTTTATTCTATTTTATATTTCACTTAAATTAATATATATTATTAATAAATTAAAAAATAATAACTTATAAATATTATATTACTATTATACTTTCCTATGTAAATTATTAACCTTTAAATTATACTTCCAAATAAAACTTTTTTTATCTCAAATTCACAAACAAAAAAGATCTTAATTACTATCAAATAATTTATTAATAAAATTTGAAAATATAAAAGATTTATTCTTTAATAAAGAAGAAAATTTTATATTAATAATTTATAATTATATTAATTCTTGGAGGAGGTTGATTGGTTAATAATAATGAATAATATAATAATAATATTATTCACTATTATTATAGTGGAAGACTTAGTTATATAGCTTAAAAGGGTGATCGAATATATGATGATTGAAGTCAAAATATAAGTGTATTGAATATTGAATTTATTTTGCTTGTTTTTCAGAAGAATTCTTTGAAGAAAATCTTCTTATTTATAATATTTGATAAGATTCTATGAAATTCTATAATATTCTATGATTATAAATAAGATCGATTTAAATCGAATCTTATAGAATTGTTTTATATAATGAAATGAAATAGTAACCAATAATATTTAACCTTAAAAATAAGAAAGTTCTACATGCTTCCATCACATTCTATTCCATTATAAATCATTCTAATATGATATATGATCAAGATTTTGTATAATAATAAAATGTAATAATATTAAATTATGTTGGAAATGAGGCCATCATAGGATTAGAATCGAGGTCACGTGATCACTGTGGTGCACAGACCATATTTGGGGATAACCTCAATTCTATTCCTATTAGAATAATAGATCCTTAGTTCAATCTACATAATCAATAATACTATTACTTCCTATATCAAAAGTTAATAGATTATAAGATCCGATTGTATAATAGTAATTAGAAAGTAAAGTAAATCGAGAAAGGATTAGTATAATTAGTAGAAATGAAACAGAGTAAAAATCAGAATTTTCATATAATATTATTGAAGCAAAATTGAAATATAATAATACAGTTTATAATTTATAATATTATAGGTCAAAATGGAGAGCAATCTATATAATACCGATACAGAATTCTAATAAAAGAGAAGAGCAAATTTGTATAGCTATAAGAAAACATATTATAATCAATTTTACGAATTTTCTTATTATTTTATTTTTTATATTTCTTTATTATTTTAAACCTATTTACAATATATTTTTTAAGATCGTTTTAAAAACCTGAAAACTATCTTTGATATTTATCAAACAACAAAAAACCTTTATAATATCGAAATCAAATAATCCTTCGAAATTCGATTAAAACAATTATAAACAATGATTCAAATAAACGAAGATATAATTGAAAAAGAAAGAATGATTTTATATAATTGATCAAATATTAGACGAATATATATAGATTACAGAATCCAATATAATATCTGCCTACAAGATCAATAATCATATATATTATAATATCGAATTGAAATCGGAATACTTAAAGAACGAAATGAATATATTATCATATATTTGTATAATATTCAATAATGATAATAAAACCTTCACTGACGAATATTCAATAGTATATATACTCTGAAGATATTTTAAATCAAAATATATCAAAATCAATATAATTATAATCAATATATATATAACAATGATTTAAAACTTCAAATTTCAATTTGATATTTATTTTGATATAATTATTATCAAAGTCTAGAACAAATTGAAAAAGTATAAAAGGAAATTAGGGGTTATAAACAAAAGCTATTAATTAGTATATCAAAATATTGCTTTATTTTTGATTTTAATATATAATCTTTTAATTGATTATCAAAAAGTAATAGATATATTAGATATCCAAATCAGCTTTAGTATTGATGATAAAATTAAGCATTTATAAATTAAAGAACTTCATTTTAAAGATAGATTAAAACAAATACAAATTGCAAAAAGATCTAGATACATTTTTTAACATCAAGAATCAGATTTCGAGATCTCAAATAATATTTACGATTTGTATCAAAAAGAAGATTATTATATATGAGATTATTTATATTTAATACAAATCAATAAACTTTTTTATAATTATTTTTATCACCAAAAGAAAAGAGAATCATCGAATTCGAAAAAGGTTTATTTCAACAAGAAAGATCAAATATACTCTATTAATAATATCTTTGAATCAGATTTCGATATTAAGAATATAATAGAAGAAGATTATAATTTGATAAAAAAGATCATTAATAAAATTTCTTTTAATAAATAATATACCGATATAAGCATTTCTTTATATATATCTGATCAATCTTCATTATTCAGATCAATAGATTCTATTATTAAACAAAGAATAAAGATTAATAAGAAAGTGATATATTATTGTTATTAGGGTTTAATAGATATAGTATATAAAGATAATTCTAAGATGTTATTCTCAAATATATTATATATACCAGAGTTAGAAGTAAATTTGCTGTTAGGAAAAAGGATTTGCAAAACAAAATTGCAAAAAAAATTCAACTTTGATTATATATATTTCAAAAAGGATAACAAGAAAGTTATTTATATTAGAATACAAAACGGAATATATATGGTTTCATATATAACCAAAGGATACAAGAATACAACTCTCTATTCGAATGTATATCAAAATGATTAGGAAAAAGGTTTTTCTTTAGAAATAATCAATAGTATCAAAAATATTGATAACGAATTAATATTCAAGGAAAAAGAGAGATACTTATTATAGTATTGAAGATTCAATCATCTAGATCCAGATAAAATCAAGAATCTATATAAGGTATCCAATATAGCCAAATTAATAAAGATCTCAACTGAATTAGATATCTGCGAAGTATATATACTCACCAAAATAACCAATCGTATTCCAAGGTAATTGAATCCGTACAAATCAAAGAGATTCGAATTTATATATTTCGATGTTACAGGATTATTTCTAAAATTGATTCGAAGGAATCGTTATTTCATATTGATCATCAATAATTGTACAAGAGTAAATTGGATTATATTATTTAAACAAAAAGACAATATAATTTAAATATTGAAAACTTGGAAAAAGGAGATGGAATTGACTATTAAAGAAAAGATCATTACAGCCAGGATTAATAATGTATTAGAACTTCTATAAGCTATTTATAAATGATTATTAAATATACAATCTGAAATTATAATAATTATCTCCTTATATCAAAATAAACCTATAAAACAAAATATAAAGATTACAAAGGCAGATATAAAAGCAATATTAAAAGAAATTGGATTATTATTAAAATTTTGAAACGAAGCTATAAAGCACAATATTTATATCAGAAATTGTACTAATATTGGTTCTGATATGAATAGAATAGATCGATCCTTTATAAAAGCTTTTACAAATATAATACCAAATATAAAGATATATAAAATCTAGAAAAACAAATGTTATGTTTATATCAATTCCAAAACTATTCCGAAAGGGCAAAGATATGATAAGTTGCAGAACATTTCGAGAATCGATGTATTCTTAAGATACTCAAAGATTACAAATAAATATATCAAAGTATATTCTTCAGAGTTAAATTATATATTTCGATCAAGTAGAGTAATCATAAATGAATCTTATCGAAAAGGAGATTTGGATCTTAAATTAAGAAATTGTAAATTAGGCCTACAAAGAATATAAAATCAGATTAAAGATCTTATAATAAATCAGCAACAAATAAAGCATCTTCTTTATTCTCGGTATCTTCTCCATCCTCAACACCAAATACGATATCTATATCATTTTCATTTCAAATGTTCTCTTCAATAGATATTATATCGAGTTCAATAATTATATCAAACACTCCAATTATCAAATTGAAATTAGATAAATTAGATATGTTAATATCAATATATAATGAAAATGAAGATGATAATATCCAAAAGATAAACTAAGAATCTTCTTTTAAGGATATTTTAGATATCGAATTCATCATTCTAGAAATTCTAATTTAAAAATCAACTTTTATAAATTCTGAATCTATATCGAAAGCAAAATTTAAGATCATTTTAAATTTTGTTGATAAATCTATTTCAATAGAATCAGAAAGCGAAGTAAATTTATAATCATTTAAGATCGAATAAGAGGATGTAATAAATCTTGAAGACGAATCCCTAAAATATTTAATATGAAAACGAAAAAGAAATATAGAATAAAATCCTGAAAAAAAACGGGAAAACAAGATTATAAAGGTATTAATTATAATATTTATATAGGCTAAAATTCAAGAAAATGTAGAATATATTATGATTACAATTCCAATTATTTATAAGATAGACCCTTATATCAAAAATAAAATCATTTCAGATTTCATGATTTCGTTGATAGATATAAATAATACAAAAGGTATAGTATATCCGGTTAAAGAAATTCTGGGAATCAAAATATCAAGAATTTATAAAAAAGCAATATCGAATCGAGAATATTTTGAAAAATGAAAGGAAATTATCCAAAAAGAAATTATATCTTTGATTCAAAATGGTATTTAAGAAGAATATATACTTTTTAAAGAAAGTAATTTGATTTCAATGAAATAAGTATTTATAATTAA
Organism: Stromatinia cepivora; assembly: GCA_014898415.1. NCBI lineage: Eukaryota > Fungi > Ascomycota > Leotiomycetes > Helotiales > Sclerotiniaceae > Stromatinia > Stromatinia cepivora. The sequence goes on along the minus strand of RCTD01000026.1, from coordinate 589,474 downwards.
ACAAAGAATAACAAAATAAAACGATTCAAAATAAAATTAATAGTTTGAAGATTCAATCAAATATTAGGAAAAGATTACAACAAAACATTTATATCAATAATAAGACTAAATATATTCAGATTATTCCTAGCTATTATCACAAAGGAAAATTTGGAATATTCATATTTCAATATCAAAAACACTTTTATTGAATTATATTTGAAGGAAGAGATCTATTTTGAATCATTTTAAGGTATTAAAATCGAAAAGGGATATATACTACAAATTCTATAAAGTCTATATGGTTTAAAGCAAATTAGAAGGGATTGGAGTTTATTATTAAAGAAAGAGTTTTTAGGTATAGATTTTATACAAAGTTTGATAGATCTATATTTGTATATATCCAAAGATCATGATATAATATTATTAGTATATATCAACGATATCGTTATTGCATCGTATATATCATCGCAAATCATTTGATTCGATGAAAAATTATCAATTTGTTTTAATATCAAGAATCTAAAGAAGATTAATAAGATCCTAAATATTAGGATCATTCGCGATAAAAAAGTATATACATTAATTATAAATCAAAAAGAATATCTCGATATTATATTAATTAAATATAGTATTATATATAAACAATATCAAATTAAGAAATTATCAATAATGGATTATATCTATTTCCAATTAACAATTGATAACGATGAATTAATAGATATAAACAAATATCAATAATGAATAGAAAATGTGATCTATTTAATAATATATATTCGATCAAATATAATATTTTCAGTTAAAAGATTTTTACAATTTATGGTAAAACTAATAAAACATTATATTATAGCTTTGAAGAATCTAATATGATATCTACAATTAACAATCAAATAGAAATTATGATTCGGGTTAAAGGGAGTATAATCCGATATCTATAAAGAATATAATATACTTGATAATATAATAAAGGTATATATAAATGCAGATTGAGCTAATGATAAATATAATCGGAAAAGTGTTTCAAAAAGAGTTATGATATTTTATAGAGGTTTTATATTGTAGGTTAACAAAAAACAAATATCTATAACTATTTTTAATATAGAATCAGAATACATTACGATAACAATATTCATCAAATAAGGAAGATAGATTATATAAATATTCAAAGACCTATTCAAATCAAATTATATTAAAAAGAACAGAGATACAGTTCAAATATTTGATAACAATTAGGGCGCTTTAGTTTTAATCAAGAATTTATATTTGCATAAACGATCCAAATATATAGATATCAATTATCATTTCATCAAAGATTTAACAAAAAAGAAGAAAATCGTTATTAGTTATATCAATATATACGATATAATTGTTGATAGAATGATAAAGTTTTATATAAGGATTGCTTTCGAAAGGTTCAAGAAAATATTAAGATTAATAGTTTAAGAGGATCGAATAGAATATTCTTAATAAAGGAGTATTGAAAATAAGACCATTATAGGATTAAAATTGAGGTTATATGATCATTATGGTGCACAGATCATATTTAGGGATAACCTTAATTCTACTTCTACTAGAATAATAGATCTTTAGTTCAATCTATATAGTCAACAATACTACTACTTCCTGCACCAAAAGTTAACAAATTATATTATTAATATATCACGTGATCATATAACCATCGGTTCGGTTAATATTATTAAGTGATTTAATAAACTTATTAGAAATTCTTATATTAATAATATTAATAAAAAATAATAAATCGATAAATTAAACTCTTCTTTCCTATTTATAAAATAATTTACAAAATTCCTACAGATCCCCTTGATTTTTTATATGATTCGCTTCCGAAAAAGAATTTAAAAAAACAAAATATAATACAAATTCTTTATTGAATGATATCAATAATATTTATTTAAAATTATAAAATTGATATAAATATATCTAGAAAAAATAAATACACTATTTTTTAATTCTAATTGATTATAAATAATAATAAATAATATATAAATTATATTAAATTTATTAATAAAAAATTCATCCTTAAATAATAATATCTATTAAATATTAATTATATATATATTTCATTTATTCAATAAAATTCTTCTAGAAATTTGATTTATTATAATAATATATTGAATTAATTGATTGTTATAAAATGATAATTAAAATTGATTTGGTTTTCGAATTAAATAATAAAATCGATTTGTAAATAATAATAAAAAAATTTATAAGATTCTTAAATTCGAAATATAAATCGATTATATATCTTCTAAATCGATAAATCATTTTTGTTATTTATATTAAAAATAATAAATAATAATAATAGAAAATAAAAAAGAGATTTAAATAAAAATCCGAAATAAATTAAAAAGGAATACTATATAAAATCATATTTGTTAAATATTTATATATTCAAAATATACTTAAAATTGAAATTATTCAGAACTTCAATAACTTTTATAATATTAAATCGATTTTGATGATTCTAATATAATTGAAAAACTAGAAATTGGAAATATCAAAATAATTAAAAAGAAAATAAAAAGGAATAAATCCTATTTATAAATTTAAAATTAAAATATTTCAAAATTATCAAGATTTTAATATATACATTTACAAATATTATAAATTCTATTGGATTTTATAGCGAATCTTATCATTTGAGAATATTAAAAAAAAATTCAAAAAAAAAATATAATTATAATTTATATATATTTGTTATATAAAAATCAAATAGAATATAAAGTTTTCAGATTTCGATACCATTGTTTTTTATATATAAAGGATTCTACAGATTTATATATTTTGAAATTGAAATTTTATATTCTTTAAAACGATCTTTTCTTTAATAAATTAAAATCAATAAATAAATAATCGTTATTTATATATTCGGATTATTCAAATCATAATTTACCAAATCTAAAACCTATAACCAATCTATGATTAATAATTAAACAAAATTTCGGACCCACTCTACTCATAACCATGATTAATCGTAACCAACCCACCAATCCAAACCACCCATCGACTACACTGCGTAACAATTGGGCCCCAAGGAAGTCTCCCGAGAACCACTATGAGCAGGAGAACCATGTTCCCAAAGGGGTTGTGTGATGGATCTTGAGATTTTGCGATCTTGTCCAAGATTCAAAGGTTCGGATTAGAGGACCTTAGGTAAGATCCAAGCATCCAAGTTACAAATGTTTTTGTACTAGAATAGTTTTTACTCTAAATAGATAGCTTCATGTCTAATTGAAACATAGTATCTTTATATATACTTCGTAAGTCTTAACATACCTCTTGATCAGTGATAGTAACCCTATCTACCAACCAAACCCAACTTGTACCTCAGCCCACCACCAGTACAAAGCACCTGTTATGCTCTCCCCCTAATTATTACCCCTTGTTCCGGGGCATCGCGTCGCTTAGGGTGACGCCCGAGCCTACGCAGAAATTGCGCTGTTCACAAACTTCTCCATTAGTACAGTGTACCCCGTAGTGTTTAGTATTGAATACACCACGAGGGCAAGAGCATCATGATAATGTTGATTTGATTGCTTTAGAATAATATATGCTATTTACAGAAAACTTGCTGTATCCATCCGTATTTTCTCTCCCACTTCGTTATATTGTCTTTTAAGTGTCCATAGTCAATTCAAGCATAATTATCAATGGCTCGTCGCTGCTTACGCTTCCTAAGCGTCCACCAGAGCCTTGTGCGTCGCGTAGAACGCACCCTTTGGATAGTAGGTCTCGTTGAACATCAATGGCTTCGCACCTGGCAGCCAAGTGTAGGCGTGCTTATCTGTAAAGCCCCAGAAGCTTATGTCGGTGATTCCTGCGTGTATAGCCTCCTCGAGAACCGCATAGTAGATATCGGTTTGGGCTGTAGCGTTGAGGGTGTGGACGTCCATTTCAGCAATCGTCACCTCGAGTCCGAGTGCATTGTAGGACTTCACTATGTCTGTGATAACACCCGGTGTAGGACCCACTTCGGTGAGATGCATCTGTAGGGCGACTCCATCGATCGGGACACCGCTCGCCACAAGTCCAGAGACCAGGTCATAGAGTTCCTGACGTTTGCCGGGTTGGGTCTCGACGAGACCTTCGTTGATGAACAGCCTAGCGTTGGGGCCTCCTGCTGCCCTGGCGATACGGAAAGCATCTGCGATGTAGCCAGCACCGAGTACCGTATAGAAGAAATTGTCATCATTCAGGCCGCCGCCCATAGTTTTCAGGGCTTCGGTGACGACGTCCCAACGATTCACCCTCTTGCAGTCGTACCGGCTCATGAACGCTTCGAAGTGGGCTTTCATAGCAGCATGAAGAGCTGCGGGTTGGTTGATGGCGAGTACGTAGTCGGGGTTGCAGCAGCCTGAGATGAGCCCGTGTCCCTTGACCACCATGTTGTGGTCTTGAGCAAAGTCAACGAGACGGTCAAGCGAGGTCCAGTTGTATTGCCCTTCGGTTGGATTAAAGGAAACCCACTTTCCCTCATTCTCGGGAGAGAGGCTATCGAACTGCTCTGCAAGGACTGTCGCAAACTGAGCATCGTCGAGGTAGGCTGGATTGATTGCTCCAGACCCGATGAGAATGTTCTTTTTGGCCGCTTCCTCCCTTAGTGTGGTGGTTCCGGTTTTGGGGACGGTAACTGCTCCAGCAACGGCGAGGAGCGCAAGAATGAGTGATGTGGTCTTCATGGTTCTGTTTCACGAAGTGTTCCTCGTAGATTAGTACTCAAGGTAATTGTTTTGCGTTGACGAAGGCGGATCGAAGAACTGTCTGTTGATGCTAGATTTGAAAACAGAAGATCAGACGGGCTTTTATACAATGCCCTTCAATTTAGTCTAGGGGGTAGCATATACTAGGTACCTTAATCTCTTGACTAGGTTTATAATTGTATCTTCATTAAAAAATCTTTAATAGATCTTCAATCTAGATTATTCCAGGTTGTCGTCGGCAGTCCTGCAGGTCACCCCACATATTTTGGGCTTATGACGTGGGCAAATCCCCCTATTCACGAGTATACATATTGTATATGACGCTTTTATACGCTTTCGTATTCTTTCGTATTCTCTCGTATTCTCTCATATACTCTTATGTACTTTCGTATTCTTTCGTATTATATACTTTCGTATTCTTTCGTATTATATAATTTCGTATTCTTTCGTATTATATACTTTCGTATTCTTTCGTATTATATACTTTTGTATGCTCTTGTATTGTGGTTGATGGGGGAAGTATTGTAAGACATGTCAAAAAATGACTATGCTCGTTCTACAAATAGGGGTTTTAATTAATCATATCGTTACACTGATTGAAAATTTGTATAATGAAATCTAGATGGTTAAAGTATTGTAAATTGTCAGTTTTTTTTATTCAACATTATTCAAAATCATTATTTTTTTATTCGAAAATCTATCTAAAAGCTATTCAAATTCTATCAAAAGTTTCAAAATCTTCAAAATCTTAAAAATGTTGAAATTTCATCAAAATTATCAAAAGTCGATCGAAATTCGAAATTTGGGGAACAGTTCAATATCTATTCGAGTTGTTTAAAGCAGTATCAAAAGACAGGAAAAACAACAATATGTGGGTAAAAAATGCCTTACATTACTTACCCCACCAACCACAGTATACTCTTATGGGCTCCTACATGCTCTCGTATGCGAATCTGCAAGATCTTGTATATACTCTTGTGTAATCGGGCTAGTGTCTGTTACGATCTACACAAGGAAATTTATATATAAGGATTCTAATCAGTAATATTATCATATTGATTGGAAATTTGTATAATAGAAAACAAATGAATAGAGTATTTGTCGGAATATGAATCACGTGCATGGTAAGGATGGTAAGAATGGTAAGGATCACGTGCGCACTGGTGCTCGCATTAGTGCCTCGGTATACATCATTATATAGTTCTTTACCCTTCATAGATTCTAACTCTCTAAGCAAATCAAAACATATTAATAATTAGAGAGTTTATATGATCATTGATAAGCTTTATTTCTCTATATACAGTTATCCCGATATTGATCAGTTTTTGTCTTTTTTATAATGATATCATAGATTAGATATTGGAAATTGATATAAAGAATTATAAGCTCTAAATCTATTTTGATTCTGTCTTTGTAACTAAATAAAGGTATTTCATTGTAAGACGAAGTATTTTTATATTAAAGAATAAATCTCTAATTATTAAATAATTCAAAAGAATCGAAAGATTAAGAATAGTAGTTATCTAATAGCGAATTTGGAGTTCACTTTTTGATTCAATTATTTTATGTTTATTATATATTTATTAAACAATATAGGGTATACATTTAAAGAAAATCTGAAAGCAATTTCGAGTTTTTCGCTATATTCATTTTTTTATGAAAAACTATTTCATTTATTTATTTTATACGAATTACCAATTATATACAAAATTGATCAATTCGATTTAATTAATTTTATTATTTTAATTGTTCTATTCATTTCGATCAAACCCGTTTTAATCAAATCCGATCATCTTAATCAATTTTGATCAATTTTGATCAATTTTGATCGATCCAACTAACCAACCCTAATTTCGAAATATTTTAGCATTCAATAATATTATATATGATATAAATATAGCTTCATCAAAGTATATATTTCATATACTACAAACTCATACTCAAATTTTTTTTTAAGATCATCTTAAAAACCTTACAGCGATCAACTTCGAAACAATCCGAAAATACATAATAATCATTACTATAACAATCATGATAGATATATTCGAGTATTCCTTTACAATCCCTTATTTTGAAAGAATACAAATCCTATTGTTATTAATATTAATTATTTCATATATTAGAAATGAAAAATGCAATGAATAAATGAATAAATGAAAATACAATCAATTTATACTTATAGAAAAAAACCCTTAGGAAATCATCGACTTTTGCAAATTCAAATTGGAATTCTATATAATATATAATTATATCGATAAAGATTTATAAAGTAACTATTGCAACGATTTTACAGATTTCAGAATTGAATATTTCGAATTCATTAATCTAAAGATCATATTCAGATTATGTATTGAATTGAAAATAAATGGTTTGTTTATCAAAAAGACAATACAATATATAAAGCTAATAATCAACAAAACCTTAATCGAAATGCTTTATACTTTATATATACTATAATCGAATAATCAAATTCGAAAAACGAAAATGGATTAATACTTTCAATTCTGATTTAAAATCATCCTAAATCAAATCAAGATATTCGATAATAATATATATCTGGATATCATCCCTAAAGATTTAATATCTTTATTCAATTCTTAAAGAAAAGAACAATTTATATAAATAAATATAAAACAACTATTTCTAATATAATATAAAGGAATTCAATCATTATAATTAGATAAGAAATCAGAATTTTATATATTCAAGGAATTTTTATATAACGAATATCAAGATCCAGAATGGAAATAATATTTAATATCATTACAATTATTATATAATAATAATATATCATTTGAAGATAAAAAACCATCGAATAGAAAAAAATCTATCAATGATAAAGGATTATCAAATAGATTATTTGATAATAAGAAACCTTTAAATAATAATAAATATTTCGGAAACGATTATAAAGTAGATAATACAGATCAAAATAATGTTTATATATACCTTTATAGAAATAATAAAAAGAAAGAGATTGTTACGGTTGTTGAAAGGATGTTGCTAGTAAAGCTAGGAATCTCTACAAGGAATCGGCTTCATTATTAAAGGCAAGCGTATAACCGACAATCTATCGTCGATTGATTAGAAAACTCTGTAAAATCTCTGTATTCATTAAATTTTAATATATAATCGATAATTGGTTATCGTTCTGATATTATTCTTTATTGGATTTAAAAGAAAAAGGTTTTTCTAATTAGAAAAGAATAATGAAAAGTTTTATAGTTATTTTAAGATTAATTAATTCTTTGTTATTTGTAATTTTAATAATTCTTTTCATTTTATTTTTAAAAGTAATTCGTCAATTAGTCATTATTGGTATTCTTTCGAATAATCATAATGGAAATAGGAAGTATTCCAGATCTATCGATCAATTCAAATGTTTTGCAAATTCGAAGAGAAAATGTATTGAGGATTTAGAGCGATAATGAAGATAAAGCATCGATATCAAATCGTCAATTTATTATGTAATTTGAAATAGAATTAATATAAAGATTCGAAAATATATAAAAAAAGTTCGAAATCTTTAGATCAGAAAATCAATAATAGATCGAGGAAATCTTTATTCATTTTATATAAGAAAGAGTAATTAGCTTATCGATAATAGTTATTAATGATAGGGAAACGATATTTAATTCTATTTCAGTTCTTCAAAGAAGATCTTTGAAACTTTAAAAATTCTTATTTTATAAAGGTTCCATTATTATAGAAATAAAAGATTTCTTTTTTTAAATTGAATTCATATTTTGGAACAACGATGGATATTACTTTTCGATAAATCAAAAGAAAATAGATTATATTATTCAATACTTTCAAAAACAACTTTTTGCGGTTTAGTATCGATATAAGAATAGGACGACGGACTTTAATATATTATAAAAAGAATTTAAGGAATATATATATGATATAATATTAGATAAAGACAATTGTTAGTGTTTAATTATATAATAAATAATTTATACTAAACAATAATCTATATAAAATGTAAATAGTTTTATAGTATATTTTGATAATTTAGAAAAGGAAATCGAATTGAAGATGGATAATATTCGGAAAGAATGTTTTTTAATAAATCTATTCCTTTATATTATAAAAAGAATTTCGGAATTATTTCAATAATTAAAAAACAGAAACGAATTGATCAAATAAATATACCATTTGAAGAATATAAATAAAATATATTGTATAATGAATTTCTTCGATATACTTTGTAATCGAAAATAGAGTAATCCTTTTATACAATTCAATCATTCTTTCAATCTCCTTCAAAACAAACAATTTCAGAAGCAGAATAATTCATTGCTAATTAGTAGTATACAATTATGGTTTTAATACTCTAAATCTTTTTCTATAGAAAAGAAAGATAAAGAAACTTCGAAGGAAGATTATTGAGAACAAAACCTGCAGTGCTTTTATTGTCAACAATTGAACCATTATTCGAAAAAATATATCAACCTATATATTTATCGATAATATAAAGGCAACCATCTAGTTTATATTTATTCTGTATATCTTTTGTAAAATAACAATTAGGGAAATATTACAATCCAATAATAACTTTAATTGTTTTGGTGATCCTGAATTTTCAATAAAAGGAATATATTATCCTAATTATCGAAACAAACTTCAAGGTTGATAATACTTCGATAAAGATATACTATTTCATCGATTCCGAAGTATAAATGAATATTATTCAATAAAACAAATATATCGAATAAAATTGGACCTTTGATCCTGGTAAAAGTATTTCATTAATATTAATTAATGGAATTAATATACTCTTTTATAATAATTATTAATTCGTTATCGAAACAATAGACGAATATAAGAAAAAAAGAATATATATTTATCAATTCATTATTGTTATTTTGGATCTATCAAAGATCGATACTATTTTAGGGTTATCTTGATTTCAAATGGTAAACCTGGATATTGATTGATAATCGATTTTGTTTTATTTCAAATCTGTATTATAAGATTTCGAAATAATAATAGTCAAAGAATTATACAAAGAAATAAAAATCGGGGTCAAAATCTGTATATTATTATTGGAAATTTAATCAATTATAAGAGTATCATCAAATTCCAAGAATATTTTTATATTATCATTTTTGCAAATACCTTTTGAATATAAGAAATACAAGGAAGCTTTCTTCGAAAATGAAAGTAGTATATTCCCTGATTATTATTCGATGGAATACTGTATTGATTTCAAATCCGGATCAATCCTTTTTTAAAGATTAATATATATTCTTTCGGAAAAGAAATTAATAATTCTATAAAAATATTTCAAAGAATATTAAAAGAAAGGTTGGATTCATTATTCGATTAGTTTTATTGAAGCTCTGATTATATTTATTCTAAAAAAAGGAAGTGGTTATTAATTATATATCAATTATTATAATTTTAATAGGATTATGAAAAAGGATTGTATTTCTTTATCCCTAATTAACGAATCGTTGGATTGTTTAAGGCAAGGAATCTTCTTTACAAAATTCGATTTTAAAAATATATATCATCGAATATATATATAGAAAAGCGACGAATGGAAAATGGTATTTTATATTCGCTACGGATAATTCGAATACCTAATTATATCTTTCAGTTTGATTAATGTTTTCGTTATTTTTCAGATATATATCAATTAAATACTCGCCGGTTTTATAAATAGTATTTGTTGGAAATGAGGCCATCATAGGATTAGAATTGAGGTCACGTGATCACTGTGGTGCATAGACCATATTTGGGGATAACCTCAATTCTACTTTTATTAGAATAATAGATCCTTAGTTCAACCTACATAGTCAACAATACTACTACTTCCTGCACCAAAAGTTAACAGTATTTGTATTATATACTTTAATGATATTTTTATTTATTTCAAAGATAGGGAAACTTATATTGTTAATATCCGTAGAATCCTTGTTAGATTGTTTGAATATAAATTTTATATTAAATTAAAGAAATGTGTATTTTATATATACGAAATGGAATTCCTAGGTTTTATTATATCAAGGAAGGATGTTATTATAGAACCAAATAGAATTCAAATCATTATCGAGTAATTTGTATTGATGTCTTTTTGTGAAATTCAAATCTTTTTAGATTTTGTAAACTTTTATTAACGGTTTATCGCAGTTTATTCGCGAATCGTTTATAGTTTAACAAATCTATTATAAGATATCAAAAAGGGAAAGATTATATTGGAATTCAAATGGATAAAAGAGGTTTAAAGTATCTTTAATAATTTAAAAGAAGCTTTTATTATAATATCGATATTCCGATATTTTGATTCAATGTTTCGAATCCTAATCGAAATTGATGCTTCTAGATTTGTATTAGAATATATACTCTTTCAATTGTTCCTTGATAATATAAACGATTCTATTATTTCTTGATGGTATTTCGTTGCCTTTTATTTGTGAAAATTCAATCTAACAGAATAAAGATACCCCATCCATAATCAAGAACTTTTGATTATTTATATGGCTTTTATTCAATAGCAATATTATATTGCGAATGATCGATATATTATTATGGTCAAAATGGATTACAATAGTTTTTAATATTTTATAAAGAAAAAAGAATTCAATGGTAGACAAATGTGATAGATCGAAATCCTGGCCGTTTACGATTTCATAATTATATATAGGTTAGATAAATTAAACTTTGCTAATAGTTTGTCGAAATGATTAGATTATATAGAAAATATAAATGGTATTAATGAAATACTATCTATATTACAAAATAAATTGAAAAGTATTGTAATAATAATTGCAATTTTCTTTCTTTCGAAAATAAAAATAGAATCCTTATAGAATATTATAGGCCTTTTTCAATAGGGGGGATATAGCTTGTCTTTGCGCGATTTTAAAGAATCACTGATAGAAATTGATTGCAAATAATCGATATTATATTGAATAATTAGTATATTAATTAACGACAAAATAGTATTTGAATCAATATCGAAGCTAATAAGAAATGCTTTGTTGTGGTTTCAAAAGAATAACGATTTTATAAAGAGCAAGGAATATCTAAAGTATCAATATAGTTCAGTTAAAGATATTGCATTTTGGAAAATCGATGCCGACAATTTGTTCATTTATAATGGATATGCCTTTGTACCACTAGATAAAGTTATAAAGGCCGAAATCTTAAAGATTTATTATGATGATTTTATAAAAGATCATTAGGGTATCAAAAAATCTAAAAGATATTGAAAAACAAATATTTCTGATCTAATGTAATAAAAAATGTAAAAAAGTATATACAAATATATATTATCTATTAATAAACAATTATAAAGTATTATTGGTTTTATAGCGAATTATAAACCTTATCATTTCTTTCTAGTTTTTAGAAAAAAATAATAATGGATTTTATTATAGATTTATCTTTTTCAAAGATAGGTAAACATATATATGATACTCTCTTCATTATTATCGACAAATATATAAAGTTTATTCGATATATTCCAATCAATAAAATAATAATTTTATTCGAACTAATAGAAATTCTATTTTGATATGTTTTTAAGGATTTCGATATACTGAAAAGAATAATTTCAGATCGAAGATTACAATTCGCAAATAAATTTTAAGGGAGCTTGTTTTTCTATTTAAGAATATATTACAAATTATCGATAATATTCCATCTATAAATCAACGACCAAACAGAACAACAAAATCAGAACCTAATCTATTATATTATATATTATATTAATTAAAGACAAAACAATTGGGTATCGCTATTATCCTTAACAGAATTCATCTACAATACAATATAATATAATACAATTGGCGAAACACTTTTTAAAGTAATATATAGATATCTATCTATATTTAGCTATATCGGCGAGGATATTGATGCCGAAGGGAAGGCGTTTGTTGTACAAGAATATATCGAATTATTAAATTAGAAAAGAACAAAACTAATAAAAATTTGGAATAATTTAACAAAGAAAAGATCGAAGAATAACAAAAAAGATTTATCCTAACGATTCTATATCGATGATAAAATTATACTTAATATCAAGAACATCAAATAATTATAATCCAAAAAGAAATTCTTTGATCGTTTTATAGATCCCTTTATTATCATCAATATCAGAAATAATGAACAAATATATAAACTAATACTTCCAATATCATATAAAATATATAATGTTTTTCATTCTTGTTATTCGAATTATGGTTTGAATGCGAAGGTACTATCGACCCCCTGCCTTTTGAAGAAATTGAAGGATATATAGAATATGAAATCGAAAAAATACTAATTTATAAGAAAAAAGAATAAGGAATGCAATATCTGGTATAATGGAAAAATTATTAGTCAATGGAAGATATATAGGAAGCTTCATGAAATTTAATATATATCAAAAGGTATTTGAAGAACTACAAAAAAGAAAATATATTGTTATTATAATGATAATGAAGAATAAAGAAATAATACTATCAAAGTATATTATAAAGATAAAAAGGATTTGTATTTGTATGAGAAAATTAGAATACCTATATTGAAAAACCCTTATATAATCAATTTACTCTAATAAATCATTACAAATATATCACCTTCATTTCATTATCAAATATTTATATTTCCTTTACTTTCTTATCTTTTCCTTCAATAATCCATTTTTATTTATATTATCTGAATCTTTATTAATATTCAATTCTATCAATTGATAGAATATTCGTTGAATATATCTTTCGATAACAAAATCCCGATGGGAAATTCGTAGAACTATAATGGAAATAAATGTAGGGGAAGATTTAATTATATTTCGTAATTAAGATCTGAAAGATCTATTAATATCTAATTATTAATTAATTAAATTCAAATTATTATATTCGTTATATTTATCTAAAAGTTCTTTCGCCAATTGATTATATTCATCTAAAACAATATTCATATCATTACCACTAGAATCCTTCAAAAAGTCGAAACCCTCAATTTGAATTATTGATTTCTTTACTAGAAACATTATTAACTTCATTAAGGTTATCGATAATTCTCGATGGATAATCGACAATATTACATTAACCTTAAGAATTGGATTTAGTTTATCAGAATTTATCAGAAATGAGAATAGCGTATTAATTATTAGAATCTTTTCCTTTTCAAGTCTTTTAAGATTCGATAATTTAATGCCAAATTGTTATAGGTCCTTATTGTCGTTATCAAAAAGTTCAATCAATTTCGATGCTTTTCTTTTGATAAAAGTTGATTTGGAAGTTTTTTTGATAAATTTCATTTTAATTATTCGAAATACAATAATCTATAACTTCTTCACTATTATTCTATCAATACTTTTGATACTTTTGGCTTTGTCTTTGATTATCTTTCGATATATCGATTTCGCTGGTAGAATACGAGCGGATTTCGACGATCGAATCGGGGAAGCCTCGGGGATTTCTTTTTTATTTTTCTTATTATAATATCCTTTAGTTCATTATCATTTGTTGATTTATCTATTGGCTATTGATAAAACTATACAATTATTAACAAGAAAAGTAATGAATTATATTCAATATATTAATAAAATATTGCTACAAATCTATATATATCTCTATCAATTTCATTAATTTCTTTATTTATATATTTAATACCAATATATTTTTCTTTGTATCATAAAATGGCTATATCAAATCATATTTCTTTTGTTTATAAAGAAAAGCCTTTATTCTTTATATAAATTTAGTTTATCGATCTTTCAATTTCCCCAACAATATAATTTCTTTAAATAAGTTTATTTCGATTATCTATTATTCACAATAAAATCGCAATAAGCGATTTATTACAAGATTAACATTTTCTAATGATATTATATAGGATTTTTTCTTTCAGATATATTCTGTATATACCAGATCAGATTCTTTTGGAAAAGAGTATTCCTTGTTTATTATTTCTTTTTCAAATAAAGATTTCATATTATCATAATAAATGATATATTTAATATAACAAAAATATATTGGATATATAAATTATAAAGATATACAAATCAAATGTATTATCAATTCAGAAAAGAGCTGAAATATAATAAGGAAAGTAACAAAAAGTTTTAAAATATAATACTATAATTGTAATACAAAAGTACGAAGTTTTGAAGATAAAATTCCGATAAATTTATATAATCTTCAAAGAACAAATTATATATGTTTTTGTTATTATTATTATTATTTATCTTTTTATTTATTACATAAAAATCATTATATACTATAATTGCTTTATCGATCGATGGTTCCCTGCAATTACAAATAGATCAGCAATTCATCGATTTCTCGGGAACGAAATTCCGAAGGGAAGACTTTGTTATAATTGTTGGAAGGATGTTATTAGTAAAGTTAGGAATCTTTATAAGGAAACAGTTTTATTGTTAAAGGTAAATATACAATCGATAATTTGTTATCGATTGATTAAAAAACTCTGTAAAATCTTTGTATTCATTAAACTTTAATATATAATCGGCAATTTGTTATCGTTTCGATATCGTTCTTTATTGGATTTAAAAGAAAGAGGTTCTTCTAGTTAGAAAAGGATAATGAAAAGTTTTATAGCTGTTTTAGGACTAATTGATTCTTTGCCATTTGTGACTCTGACAGAGATTTATTCAATAATAAAGGAAATAATAATTTAGAAAACTATAAAGATAAATCATTTAATTATATACAAAACAATAATATTAACTATAACTTTAGAAATCTTAAGAAATTCTATAATAATATCAATAAATATATTAATCAAAATAATAACTTCGATTACAAATATATTATCTTTTTCAATTATTATAAAAGAATTAATATCTATTCAAACTTTTATATAAAAGCATTTTCTATAATACTAAAAGAGAAGGCTTTTATATTCTATTATTCGAATTTTAATTATATTCCTAATATAATGAAGGGTATCTACAAAATGATGAAAATATCTTTCAAAAAAGAAAGGCATTAATATGGATTTATAAAGAAATAGGATTATACAATGCTTAAAGCAGTTATTATACAGAATCCTGGAAAGTCAATAATAGAATGCTTGAATATTATAATTATCAAATTTTAGTATCTCTAAAAAGATCTATCAAAAGAATTTCAAATAATTATATATATCCAAAGGAAGATCTTTAATATATATAATCGTATATCAGTATATAATTAAATATATTATCGAGCTTCAAAATCTATAATCGAATTTATTGAAAATCTATAAGGTTTTATCTTGATATACAAGAAATTATATCCAAACGAAAACAAAATATTTTATACAGATCAAATATACAATCAGAAGAATCCTAAGTACAATTACAAATATAAATTTAATTAATGATTTTTTATTCAATCAAAAGGAATTAAAAGATACTTTGTTTGTAAAAAAAAAGATTATTAATCAAATAAATATATAAAAGTTGAATAAACTAAATCGAAATGTAGATATAAGGAATTATTCAAGGATAATGATAAGGATTTTGGATTATATTTTGAATAATATATTATCGAATACGAAGGAGCTTTATTGGATATCGATATTGATAAATGTCACGGAAAGCCCTGTGATCCCCTGTATCCTATGAAGGATCAAAGCGTATACTTTCCAATCGGAATAAAGGATCTTCTAGCCCTTACCAATCTATCAATTGATAAGATGATCCTGATATATTAATAAACAAAGATCTAATCTAATTAAGATATATATCGGCTAAATAATCATTTATTTGTTCTATATATATAACTCTTGATTTATATAATCAAAAATAAATCATTCAATTCTTTTATTTTACCAATTATATATATCATTTATTCCCTGATCCCTGAAAATGCTCTATAATCATACTATCCCGTGATAATTATAAATCCAGTAGCCCTTAAAATCTATACAACTTTCTATCCAATGATTACTAAATATTCAAGAGATTATTCTTAAAATATTATTTCTATTTTATTTATAATTCAATATTTATATTAATTCAATTATCTTTATTTAATATAATAAAGAATTAAAATGATTTTCTTTTTATAATCTATATTTAATAATTAAAGTGATATTTATATTTAAAAAATAAATATTAAATTTAAAGAATCTGGGATTTAATCAATTCAGAAAACGATTTGTTTGTTTCTATATCAATTATATCTACTCCAAGTTTCGATCTAATGAATAAATCTATTCGTACTTAGATCGATTGACTTTCAATCAAACCATTTGTTTTACTTTCTATTATCAATCTTCAAATCAAATATAATCAAAAGAAACAAATTCAATATCAAAAGGAATTCTCGGAATATCTTATAATGATTCAATCCAGAAAAAATATAAATAGAGATATAAAGATGAAAGATTCTAATAATAATATATCGGGATTCATTTCTAATAAATCTATTACTTCACTCTTAATTACCTTCCAAAAAATCTCCTTCGAATTTGTTTCTTTTTAATTAAAATATCAATATCAATAATAAGAACATATATAGAATTATAAAACTTTCCAGGATATTTATAAATGAATCGAATTGTTAATTGATTAAGTATATTTTATAGAACTATTTATTCTTAATCAGGGTACTACAATTCTTTTATTTAAAATAATCATCAATATATTCAAAAGGAAGCTCGCATTTATAATAACTATTATCAAATTTACAATATTACAAGAATATCGATTTATTCTAATACAAGCCTTATTTAACAAAATCGATTCTATCAAATAATATAGAAATTGAATTATAATCTATATCAAAGCTTTTATATACAAAATCATTAAGGTATAGAATAAAATCGCTATTAATACTTTTTTATAAACTATTAATATCAGGATATTCCTAATTTGAACAAATATTATAATTATATAAATCGAAATAAATAATCAATTTGGATTATTCAATTTTTTATTCAAACAATTTAAAAACGTTTTTGGAAGATTAATCTTTCAGAGTTTTATTTCTTTAAAAATTAAAGAAGGAATATATTCTATATTTATTTTTTTTCAAAATGATAAAAAGTTTAAAAAGAATAAAAAGAATATCAATTTTAAAAGTAATCAAAGGATTAAGAAGATTTGGGAATATTCTTATAAATCGAATTTGAATAGAATAACGGAATTAATTATAATTACATTATTTATAATTACAAAGCCATAAAGTTAACATTTATCAGAAAGATCAATCCATTGTTTAAAAGAGTATTCAACAAAAACGAGTTATAAATAATTAAGGATTAAACAAGATTATATTTATAAAAGCAATTTCATTTTAATTAAATCAAAAAGAAATAGATGAAAAGTTTCATTGATCCTTCAAAATCTTTAATCAACATTGTTATCTTAGATACTTGATATAATCAATTAGGGGTATATTTTAGAATAATAAGAGTATATCATTTATTTAATAATACCTTATTCGATAATTGTAATATTATATATATCATAAATAATATATCTTTATTAAATGATTATTGATATTGATTATCCGATCCTAATGATCTTATAAAAATAGATACTTCCAACTTCCAAATCCTAAGATATAGAGTTTGTATTATTAAAAGGATCATCAAAAAAGAAGGTTATTCTAATAATGATCTGGTTTTGAATGATATAATATTCATCCTTGGCTTTCATATTAATATTGTAAAAGAGGTAGGTCGAGATACGTGCGTCCCGATAGTACGCTGTAAGGGGAAATAGGAATTGGAATTGATCAGATTATATTATAAAGATTTCAAGTAATAAAACTAATAGGTTTAGATAATGATTTAGATTGTATACAAATAGGGTACAAAAAAACTAATAGAAAAACGATTGATTCTTTTAAGAAGAGGGGAACAGAGCCCTTTTTTATATCTAATTACGAAAAATCATATGATCATATGATACAAATTAATTATATATTAGACTTTGATATCCCAACTTTCTTATACCCTTCCCTTCCCCAAAATATATGTTCTATTTGACCTCAAGATAACTACAAAAGATAAAAATCAAAAAAATCAAAAAACAATTAAATTAAGGAAAACCAATTAGAATATCAGCAAACTAAAGCAATAAGTAATTTTTAAGATTATCTTAAGAAAACAATATACTCCAGGTTCTTATTAGTCTAAATCTGCTTTTATTGCTTCTCTATCAAATTCGATAGGAATTTCAAATTCCTGAGAAGTATTTTCATTGTCCTTTCCACTTCCAGTCTTTCTTGAATATTTAATCGAATACTTTGCAATAGATTTCGTACTTGTAATCGGACTTTTTGATGATTCTTGAATACGATTTGAATAACGAGTAACGGTTTTTGGTATTATAAATTTTTATTTAGTATTAAAGAAATAATCCTTTTTTTTATTGTTAAATCTTGTAAAAGGCTTCTTTGTTAAAAAATAATTTATTTATTCTTCATTTGGTTTACAATTTGTATTAGGGATTGAAATAGTATTTTATATTCTAAAAGATCTAGTTGGGGATGGATTAAATAGTAATATAGATTGGTTCTGAATTAGTTTTCGTTTTACAATTTTTTTTCCTTTTTCAATAAACTTTTTTAATATAAATTGAGATTTCCCAGTAGGGGATTCTTTATCAATTAGATTTATAATCTTTTAATTATCAGTATTTTCTTTATTAAGGAATTCATTATCTTTGAAATCTTTATTACAAAAAGCTTTTTGTTTTTGTAAAGATATATTATAATTTATAAATAATGATTGATCTCTTCATTGCTTTTCTTTATCTTGGAATACTTCAAATTGAATGGCTAGATCTGTTATTGCAAGATTATATTATTATTTATATTAAAGCTCGAATTCATTATTATTAGTTTCGAATAATCTGTTTGTTATTTCTTTAACAATATTAGAATCCTAAAATAAATATCCTAAAATAATTATAGAAAGATAATCTTATAAAATAAAATTAATATTAAAAGAAAAGGATTAAGAAATATAAAGATTTTCTTTATTAAATTCATTTAATTCAAAAAAAAAAATCTGATTTTGAAAAGATCTTCAAAGGTTTTTGTAAAAGTTATTATCCTTTATATTCTTTTTGTCCAAAATTATAATTAGATAGGAGATCGGTACCAAAATTGATCCATAGGATCCAGGAGAGCCGGTATATTTCAAAATGATATCTGATTGTATTACAATTATTCAGAATTCAGATCTAATCAAGGTCCTCCAACAAAACTGATTCTCTTATTTGGCCTTCTGGAAAGCTTCTTTTTTTATTGTTTAATCAAGATTATACTATAATTGATAAATAAAAGAATACTTCTTTAGAAATTCCCGAATTAAATTATTATTGTTATTTAATTTATAAAGAATAAGGATTTGATATTCTTTATAAAAGCTTTTAATCGATTCCTCTGATTTAGAAAGATCGATTATAATAATCATTTTTTTTGAAACTTCCTTTCATTTGCCCTTAGAAATTAAATAGAAAAGAATAAAAAAGGAATAACAAAGATTAAACTTTTTATTATAATCAGAAAAATATAATATAGATAAAGGTATTGATACAAAACGGAATTCTTTATTCTTTTGAATATAGATAACAATATACTATAATACAGGATTATATTTTAAAAGGAATTGAATGATCGAAAAGTAACAATTCGGGAACAGATTTTCTTTAAAGATTCCGCGGAAATGCTATTCGTAAATAACGAAAATATTTTCGTAAATATTTCACAGATCGAACTTATTTCTTTATTTGAAGATATACTGAAATAAAGGAATATATAGGGTAAATTGGTTCTCAAAGGATTCTTTATTTAATGATCCTAATAGAAGAAGATTATCTTTAAAAGTTTCATTAAAATCAAAGGAATAGAAGCTCTTTATTGGGCCGAATCGATTAGGGCTGAGGGTTTACTTTAATTGTTCTAAAGTTAAGGATTGATATAAATAGAATCAAGGGTAGAATATCTTTGTCAACCTTATTTCATTAATACACTTTTAGTTGCTGATAATAATAATCAATTTGTTTCGTAATTCTTTAATCGAAATATACTTCGATTTTAAATCGAAAAGCTTTATCAGAGTATACAAATAATATATATATAAAGCATCCATAATGATTTGCTTTTCTAACGATATAATAATTTTCCATCTTATTTAATTGATAATATATCCGTTATCCATTAAAAAGTATTATTCTTTTTCAAACTGATAATTTAAATCGCAAAAACAGTTTTTCAGTTTCTATAAAGAATTTAAGATTATTTTAAAATTGTCGGAGGCTGAATTATTATTATTTGAAATAAGTTCAGTATTGTAATCAACCATATAATAACGAAATACGAATTTGTTCAGAATAGATAGATAAAAAGAGGCTTTTTTCGAAAAATCAAAATGATAATCTTTCTTTTCCTATTTGTCGATATTTACAGTTATAAACTCCGAAATTAATACAATCACTTAAGAATGAAAAAGTCGGTATACATAAAGGATATCTAGTATGGTAATTATTTTCAATCGTTCTTTAGTATTAGATTCCTTTTCATCATTATTATTGTTGAGGGGTATTAGGACAATTTCTACAGTAATTATTTCACGGATAAGTTTATCCCTTTATTGAATTTCAAAGGGATTTTCGTTTTTGTGATATTCTTTTAGAAATCCAAGGTTATCGAGAGTAAATCTACAGATTTTAAGGATAGGAAATCGATGGTATAATAAATTTTTTCAAAAAGGATTCAAATATCCTTCCCCTCCCAAGGATTATAAGGCTTTCCTTATCGAACTTCTTAATTGATAATCAAAAGCTTACAGTAACAATTCTTTTTTGGTTTATTATATTTGTTTTTTTCCTTTTAGTTCTATATTGTCTTACGATTAAGCAAAGAATAATTCTTGATTATTTATCATCTTTTATTTGGAAGATTATGAATACTTAAAAACTCAATTCCTTTGATTTATTTATTCATACAAATCTTTAGAATTGTTATTTATAAAGAGATCTAAATACAAAACATATTTTTTGAGATAAATATTTATATAGATTCTATTAAATAGAATACCATCCATTTCTTCAAGAGTATATATAGAAAAACCTTCCAATTTCTTTATTACTTTATAAGATCTATATTATTTGAAAACAAATTTTGTATTATAAAATGTATCGATTTTTGATTAAAGATTATAATATAGAATTATATTTTTAATTCGAATATTCTTATCCAATATTTTGTAATCGAGATTACATCGAAATTTATTATTTTCTTTGTAACATTATTTGTAAAAGATTATTTCCTTAATATCTTCATTTAATATTTTTAATTATTATACTTTAATAATCAATAAATCTTTTTGGGTTTGTATACTTTCCTAATTAAGAATCCTTCAAATCGTATATATAGTTTCAAAAGGCAATATAGTTTTCTGTTTATAGATCAATTCAAATAATGTTTTGTTTATTAATTTATAAATTGAAATATGATCAATGAATAATATTATTTCCAATTATTCAGACTATTTATACCTTTTTCGTAATAAGCGGGAAAATGCTTCTACAATAGGATAATAATCTTTTTCTATTATTCTATTGATTTATAGATGATAGATTGATATCTTGATTTTGTTGACTTTATACTTTTTGTAATAAGCAAATACAACGCCTTTATTCTTAGGTCTTTTATTTATAATAATTTCTTCAAAGAGATCATAATGATAAACTATTTTATAAAGGAATTTGATAATTATTTCCGAGATAATATTCTATAAAGCTTTAATTTTCATTTAATCATTCAGATCTTTTTTTAAAACAATAAAATATTTGAATCTATAATTGTTAAACATTTTTATAATATCTATATCAATTTTATACCAAATATCTAAGATTTAAATAATAATCATTAATTTATTTATTTATTTGGATAATCTGAATTAACAAATGGAATAAAAAATCATCCAATTTTTCATATTTTTATATATCCTATTTCATCAATAACAATTATACATTTTAATATATAATAACTCTAAACTTTTATGATCCAATTCTTTATATATTCGAATTATAATTTTTGCTTTTTCGATTAAATTGTTGTTTGTTATTATATAGACGGGAGATAACCTATCTTCCCGGATTCTGAATAAATAGCGATCCCTTATATAAAAATTAAAAGCTTCTTTTTTGAAAGTTTGTTAATCCTTTATTAATATATTTTTGGATTTTTATAGTATAATAATATATTAAATAATCATTTGTATTTTTTTATTTCCATTTTCCAAAATTTAAGATAATCTTAAAATTTTGGAGCTATTTATATTTATTATTGGATCTTTCTATAACAAATTCAGATTTGTAATAATCGAATTATCAATATCTTCTTTATATTCCTCGTTAATATTATTTGAAGCAATTTGCGATCATTGTAATAAAATATCTACAATAATGTTTTTGTTTTTAGAAATATATTTGATATCAAAATCGAAAAATCTGATCCAAATAATCCATTTTGTAATCAAAGCATCAAATAGATTTATAGCTGCTTTATTTAACTAAATTACAAATATATTTATATCAATTTCTAAAAGGAAATAAATATTATAAAAATCCCTTTTACATTTTTGTAGAGTTTTAAGTACTCTTTTATATTCTTTTTTAATGATATTATAATTCTGTTCGGTATAATTCTATATATTACTTTTATACCTAATAATAATATAAGGCTTATCATTATACATTTGATCTAGAACAGCTCTTTATTCTACTAAATTAGTATCGATAACGAATATAATAATTCCGGTTTCAAATAAATAAGTTAACAAAAGAAATATTAAGATCAAAATTAATTTATCTTTTAATAAGATTATTATAGTATTATAATTAATAGTCTAAATAAATTCTATATCTTTCTTTAATAATATATAAAAAGATTCTATAATAATAACGAAATTCTTTATCCAAAATTGATAAAAGATATATACTCCAAAGAACATTTTAATTTTATAATTGTTCGAGTAAGATAGCTATTCAATTATCTTAATGATTTTAACAATATCAGGATTTCTTCTTTCAAAATTGATATAATAATTGGCAATTCGGATTTCATTGTAATATCATTTGGATTTGATATTGATAATATATTCTGTATATTTAATATATTCTATTATAGTATTCAGATTTTTCAGATATTCGATAACAAATTTATTTAATCCAGATTCAACTTCAATTTTATTATATCGAATTCTGGGACCCTTAATTTTAATATCATTCAAATAAAGTATAGCAATATTAGGTATAATATTCCATAGTATTTTTAATACAATCCTTACAAATTAAATGATCGAATTAATAGCCCTTTATAATAGAATAATAAATCTTATTAGATTAAAAAGAATTATAATAATAATAATATCTTTACTCTTCTTATTTAAAGATATTTGATCATATACAGAGAAAAAGTCAATCAAGAATATTAATAAATATCTAATCATTTATTCAGCAAATTCCTTTAAATTTGAAGGTATATTTGTATTTCATAGGGTTATAGTATTTGCTTTTATTATTACAATAATGATGCAGTATTTACCAGCCTTGCTTTACTTAATTAGATATTAAGGATTTCGATACAATTCTTCTTCTTCCTTTAATACACCTCGTTTAATATAATCTCTTATCATTTTGATAACTATTGGTAAAAGGACTTTAAAGAATATAAAACCAAGAATTTGTTAAATCTTATATAATATTATTTTGATAATCTAAGACAGAGTAATTGAAGGTTTGATATTGCCGGCTTCAATTTAATCAAAAGCTAATATTGCTTTTTGATTCTGTAATAATATAAAAAGAAGTTTCTTTTTATATTCCTAAAATATATTTCCGATATTTAATAATACTAAACATTTTTGTATCAATTGGAAACCTTTAGATCTAATATCGAAATATAATATCAAATACTTCGAAAAGGAATTTGATAATTGATATTTAGAATATTTTGTATATTCCAATTCCAATTAATTAAGATTATTTTCTGGGATCTCTTTATCGATATATTCTATTTTATTCAAAGGTTTCATTTTATCCTTCTTTTTCTTATATATATATTATTAATTGAAATAAGAATTTCAGATTTGATATTGATTAATTTTTTTTAGGTATCATTTTCTACCCTAAATTCTTTTAAATCAAAATAAATATTATTAACAACAAAGTATTCTTAAAATCCCTTTAATTCTAAGTCTTCAATATTATCAAATATATCTTCAATATCAAAATCAAAATCAATTCGAATAATATTAATATTGAATTCTATAGAATTTAAAATCATTTTAAAATTTAGGATACCAATTAAAAGTTCTGGGAAATGGTTTTTAATAAATTCTTTAAATTTCCCTTCAATTTTAATAACATTTAGGACTTTTAAAAAATCACCAATACAATCCCTAGGATTTGCATTATTTATTCTTTTCCCGATTTTTCAAGATCAGTTTTTATAATATCTACTTTGTATTTTGATCCAATCATCTAATAACCAATTCTATTAATATTATTATTATCAATAATCTATATAATCTATTCATCTCTTTTATATTCAAAATCAATCTTTTCTATAAACAGATATAGCATCCCCAATAGCAATGAATCTTTAGCGTTATTCAAAATAAAGATATCGATAACATTCTTAACTCTTTTAAAATTGATTTTCATATCTTTAATCAATTTATATAAAGTAATAGCATTTTTATTAAGAATAATCATTATCGCCTTATATTCGTATATTATGAATCCCAATTCTCTTACAACTTCCAGACTCATCATATTGATTATCGATCCTGAATCGATAATATTATTAATCTTGATATTCTTATCTATAAGGATTATAATGATAATAAATATATTATATATCTCTTTTAATTGATAATTAAAGAAGACATTTAAATGATTAATAATTATTAAAACTATTGTAGCTTTTTCGATAGGAATTTCTGAATTTCTGAAAAGCTCTTTTCATTCTTCGATATCTACAATTAATGCTTTCTTAAAAGTTTGTTTAAGAAAATCTGATATATATATAAAAACTATCCCAATTATTATCAGGATTTCGATTTTGTAAATCCATTCCAAGATTTCTATCAGGGATTCTATAATATAAATAATAATTAATACTTGCTTCTTTATTCTTAAAGATCTAATACAAAAATTGGATATTCTATCCTTTTACATTATATCATTCTCATCAGATTCAGGAAAGCCCTTCCCTCCCTGAGATTCTTTTGCTTCGTCTTCTTCGCTTTCATTAATATCTATGATTTCATTTTTATTAAAGAATTCTTTTTCTAACCTTTCTCTTTCAATTTGATTTATTATTTTGAATAATACCTTTCGAGAAATGCTTAACGATTTTTAGGGCTTATCAATTCCGTTCCATCCTATCGATTTAGACTTTTTAGATGATCGGCTTTATAGCTTTGAGGCTTCTTTAGGCTAAGTAATTACATTAACATAATAATTTCCCTTCCTTGATAATTGATATTATTTACAAATGTATCCCTTACGATTTCGATACTAGATACTCCGAGATTCGGCGAGCCATCCTTAACATTGGGTTTCTTCAATCGCTTCTTTTGCTGGCCAAACCTATAAGTTTTTGCATATATTTCAACCTGATAACTCTCTAAGGAGTCCTTTTACTTGAAGATTAGAAAAGAATTAGAATATCCTTTAGGATCAAATATAAAGATTTTATATTCATTATAATAATATAATCCAATATTAATATCATCGATCTTCTTAAAGCAATTTTGTTTTATAATATAATCATCATTATAAAGAAGTCTTTCAAAACAATAATAATAAAGATAATCCTTTTTGTAAGCTTCATTTATATCAAGAAGAATCCCTTTTTGTTCATTTTGAATAAAATAATCATTGTATTTTGTATTACTTCCTCAATGAATAATTTGACATTATAATAATAAGAAGGATAACTTCGAATCCCTTGTACCTTTGACTCTCGCTCTTAAATGATTCATGCTGAGCTTATCCAAGAGGTCAATGATTTCATCCATAGTGTCCTCTGTCAATAAGTTGAGTAGCCGAAAGCGCGAACTTGGCAATATAATCCTTCATCATTATTGGGTTTGCATTATAATCCCCTTCATTTTTGTTGCACTAATTATCAACAAATTGATCAAGAAAGTTTCGGATACCTGTTATTTGCTAGATATTATAATCACAAAAGCATCGAAGTAATATTGATCTCAACCTTCCTTTCCAATTGTATCTAATAAAATTATATTCCAGTATAAATTTGATTTGGATAATAATGACATAATTGTAATACCAAAAAAGTCGAATTCACATTTCTTTATCGAATATATTACAATCAATTTGTAAGATATCCCAAATTATAAAGAAATCAGATATATTGATCCTATTGAAAATAAAGACAACAATATTTTTAATATATAATATAATAGAGAATATATATATATAATCCTTAATATAAATAACAAATGGAATTTTTGATGGGTTTTGTTATTATTGATTTACTTCTTTTTCTTTTTTGATTTTCTTTGTTTTTTTTTCTTTTTTGATAAGATTTCTATTACCATTAATAAAGAGTTCTTCAATGAATTCAAGAAGATTGATAATTGAAGCAATGATATTATTCTTTGATCTTTAAGGAGCATCTTATAGGAGATTCAATCTTGTAGACAGATCAAAGTTATTTATTATATTATTATAACTTAATTGAAAAATATCCGATTTATTAGAATCTAATTCAATATTTAGTTTTCGATAATTTTCAGTATTTATAATTTTCCTTTAATAAATCTTTAAAAGAAAAGGAAAAGTATATATAATCCTTCCTAAAGTTTTTCTTTTTCTAAAAAAATATATGAATCTTAAATCCTTTAACTAAAAGTTTTTTAAGATATATCTTAAATTTTTGATTATTGATATCAAGAATAATAATTTAATATATTATATTCAATTCTTTCTATTGTTTCAATATATATTTAAATATTTAAATAATTTTAAAGGTATATAAGGCATTTAAGATTCTTCAATATAATTGGTTGCATTTAATCAAGATCATTTTCGGAATTAGAGTTTTTTTATTTGTAAAGATAAATGATTTATTTATAAATAAGGATTTTATTATATTTGGAGTTCTAATATACTTTTGATATTATTAGTTATATCCCCGAGTAGGATCTTCATCGATATATTCCTTTCAAAATGGAAAATAAAATAATGATTCTACTAAAAAATGATTTATTTTCGATATAGTGGGTAAATATGAATAAGCGAACTTCGATAATTAAAACTTCTTCATTCAAAGTTTAATAATCTCATATTTTTGAAAGGGATCCTTTCAAGATCAATTTTATTCCCCTATTTACAAATTGCTAATTCTATTTTCTTTTCAATTATGGTTTCCTTATAAATATATTTATACAATATAAATTATACAATTCGAATCCAATGTAGATCATTATTGTGAAAAAAGTAGATCGAGATATATACATCCTGATAATATACTACAAAAGGAAATAGGAATTGGAATTGATCAAATTATATTGTAAAGGCTTTAAATAATAAAACTAATAAATTTAGATAATGATTTAGATTATATATAAATAAAGTACAAAAAGACTAATAGAAAAACGATTGATTTCTTTCAAGAAAAGAGGAGCAAAGCCCTCTCTTATATCTAACTACGAAGAGTTATATAATTATATGATTACGAACTAGCTATGTGTTAGGCCTTGATATCCCAACTTTCTCACAATATTATTTCAAAGATTCGATTGAAGAAAATCAGTTTATAATTTTTAAAATATAATTATACTTTTTGTAAAGAAGATTATACAAATAGCATAATAATTGCTTAATATATTTATATTGAAAATCTTGTATTCTTAAAATACAAATTACTTTCTATTTATTCGAATGTTCTTTTATCTATTCCTATAAATAACTCTTTTATAATATATTCAACAATAAACAGAAAAATAAACAAAATATTCTATCATTCTTATAATCTATCTTTTCTAAAAGAAGATACAAATGAAATATAGTATAAATGCTCCAGGCATTTGGAAAAGGAAACTTTTGAATATTTAATATTTGTAATATAAAATATCAAAATAAAAGATATCATTCATTCTAATTACGCCGATTATATTTGTATTCATACAAAACAAATTATTTCTCGTGCTTTAAGTGGTCGCTAATCATCTCGATTCTTTTATAAAATCCAATGGGATCTTTTTGATTTCGATAAAAAATATAATAATGTATTATAGCTTTTATTGATTAAAGAAATATTTTATAACAAGATCTTTTTATATTTAATCTATTACAAAATATAAAACGAAATATTTATAATTATTTAAAACTTTGTAGCCTGGGTTTATTATAAGTATAGCTTAACAATCATAATGATTAAGTAGGATAATAATATATTTGTTATTGGAATTATAAGACCAATATGATTTGAGAAATAGATCAAATAAGAAGATATTGAATTCGAATCACCCCCACCTCATATATACGAATCCAATAGAGGATTAGAATATATAGAACAAAAAATAATCACAAAATAAATAAAAATATAGATTATAATAGATTTATTGAATAAATTATAGATAAAAGTAATACAAATTGCTATTTATTTATATAATATAAATTCTTTGAAAACTAAATCCTTCAAATCGTTCAATAAGGTACTCAATATATAATTCTGTAATTATTTTCGTAAAGATAATTTTTTCTTTGTAGAGAAAATATTTTATAATCTCTATCTCAATTGAAACGGAATTTATAGATATAGATATCGAACTTATTTTTTGGATAAGAATAAAAAAGCTAAAATTAATAGGAAATAATACAAAACCAATCCTCGAGTATATATTAGATATTTAATAGATTATATCCCAAATATATTGATCTATTGTATATGAATACTCAAATTTGATAAAGTTATTATTATTCGAAATATAACGTTTAATAAGGAATTTATTTATTATATGAATTCTATTAATCGAATAATTGATATTTATATTATAAAAGAACTTAAACAATTTATTAGAATTTTTGATTTATAAAATTATACCGAAATGGATAAAATGATTATTCAAAACGAAAACAATTATAAAGATTTCATTCATTTATTTATTTTTATAGATCGAAAAGCCCTTAATTTATTCATCAAATATATTTCAGATTTACTACTTATAAATGAATTGGTTTTAGGGGTAAATATAGATCTAAAGAATAATAATAAAAATAAAGAAATCGATCTAGGATTATTCAATTTATTTAATCCTTTAAATAATAAAGATAAAATATACAATAAAGATATACAAATATTGGTCAATCTTTTTATTAAAGAAACTAAAGAAGCCAACTTTTTTATTGAAAAATAATTATATCTTATAAATAAAGATATTGATATTATTTAAAGAGATATCTGTAATAATAATACAGATCCTGATCTTACCGAATATATTGATATAAAGAATATAAAGTATAAACCTATTGATTGTATTATCGAAGTTCTTTATAATATATACAAAAATGATTTAAAGATTGTTTTAATCGATTAATTTCAATATTCTAAAAGGAAGTATATATATTGGAATAATTAATCAAAGTATTCTGTAAAAGAAATCCAATCATTATAAAGATTATTGTATTCTATATATTCATCTGATCGATTTATAAAGGATTTACGGATTTATAATTTTGAATAAATACCTAAAAAAATTCGTATTATAAGGATTGAAATATCTAGAACTCAAATCAATCCATCTGAGTTTCAATTATATGATTACTATTCAAAGTCATCTTTCTTCTGGGAATTATTTGGTTTTCGTATCCCAAAGCAATCAGTATATATACAAATTTTGACTTTTGGTGCAGGAAGTAGTAGTATTATTGACTATATAGGTTGAACTAAGGATTTATAATTCTAATAAAAGTAGAATTAAAATTATCCCCAAATATGATCTATATACCATTGTGGTTTTGTAATCTCAATTCTAATCCTATAATGGTTTCATTTCCAATATTCCTTTATTGAGGATATCCTATTCGATCCTTTTAAGCTATTAATTCTAACATTTTCTTGAACCTTTTGAAAGCAATCCTTGTATAAAGTTTTGTTATTTCGTTGGCAATTATATTATATGTATTGATATAATTAGTAACGATTTTCTTCTTTTCTATCAAGTTTTTAATGAAATGATAATTGATATTTATATGTTTGGATTGTTTATACAAATATGGGTTCTTGATTAAAGCTAAAGCGTTTTGATTATTATTAAGTATTTGAATCGTATTTTTATTCTTTTTAATATAACTTAATCTGAATAGATCTTTGAGTATTTATACAATCCATTTTTCTTATTTGATGAACATTATTATTGCAATATATTCTAATTCTGTATTAAAGGTAATTATAGATACTTGTTTTTTGTTAGTCCATAATATAAAGTCTCTATAGAATATTACAACTCCCCTTGAAACACTTTTCCGGTTATATTTGTTATTAATCCAATCTATATTTGTATATATCTTTATTGTATTATTAGGTATATTATATTTTTTGTAGATATCAGATTGTATTCTTTTTAATCCGAACTATAGCTTTTGTTTGATTGTTGATTATAAATATCATATTAGATTCTTCAAAGCTATAAGATAATGTTTTGCTGGTTTTGCCATAAATTGTAAAAATCTTCTAATTGAGAATACTATATCTAATTGGATATATACTATTGAATGAATTACATTTTTTATTTGTTATTGATATTTGTTTATATCTATTAGTTCATTGTTATTGGTTACTAGCCGGAGATAGATATAATCCATTATTGGTAGTTTCTTGGTTTGATATTGTTTATGTATAATATTATATTTGATTAGTATAATATCAAGATATTTTTCTTGATTTATAATTAATATATATACTTTTCTATTGTGAATGATTTTAATATTTAGAATCTTATTAATCTCCCTTAGATTTTTAATGTTAAAACAAATTGATAACTTTTTATCGAATCAAATGATTTGCAATGATATATATAATGCAATAACGATATCGTTGATATATACCAGTAATATTATATTATAGTCTTTGGATATATATAGATATAGATCCGCCAAACTTTGTACAAAACTTATATCTAAAAGTTTTTTCTTCAATAATAAATTCTAGTCCCTTCCAATTTGTTTCAATCTATATAGGCTTTGTAGAGTTCGTAGTACATATCTTTTTTTGATTTTGATACCTTAAAATAATTCGAGATAGATCTTTTCCTTTAAATATAATTCGGTAAAGGTATTTTTGATATCGAAATATAAATATTCCAAATTTTCTTTTGTGATAATAATTAAAAATAATTTAAGTATATTTAGTTTTATTATTGATATAAATGTTTTGTTATAATCCTTTTCTAATATTTGATTGAATTTTCGAATTACTAATCTTATTTTGAATTGTTCTATCTTGTTATTCTTGGTTTTAATTATAAATATTTATTTCGTTGAAATCAGATTATTTCCTTTAGAAAATATATATTTTTCTCAAGTATTATTTTGAACCAAAGATATAATTTCCTTTTGAATAACTTCCTTTTATTTTTCAAAGTATTCTCGATCTGATATTGCTTTTTTATAAATTCTTGGTATTTTGATTTTTAGAACTTCTTCGGCCAGATATACTACACTTTCTGTATTATTTATATCTATCAATAAAATCATGAAATCTGAAACGATCTTGTTTTTGATATAAGGATCTATTTTATAAATAATTGGAATTATAATTATAATATATTCTACATTTTCTTGAATTTTGACCTATATAAATATCGCAATCAATATCCTTATAATCTTATTTTCCCATTCTTCTTCAGGATCTTGTTCTATATCTCTTTTCCGTTTTCGTATTAGATACCTTAAGGATTTGTCTTCAAGGTCCATTTCATTTTTTTGTTTGATTTCAAATGATTATAAATTTATTTTGTTTTTTGATTTTATTGAAATAAATTTATCAACAAAATTTAAAACAATCTTAAATTTTACTCTCAATACAGATTTAGGATTTGTAGAAATTAACTTTTAAATTGGATTTTTTGAAATGATAAATTCGATATCTAAAATATTTTTGAAAGAAGATTTTTGATTTGTTTTTTGGATATTGTTATTTTTATCTTTATTATATATTGATATTAATATATTTAATTTATTTGATTTCAATTTGATAATTGGGGTATTTGATATAATTATTAAATTCGATATAATATCTATTGAAGAGAATATTTGAAACAAAAATAATATAGATATTGTATTTGATATTAAGGATGGAGAAGGTATTTTATTTATTGCTGATCTATTATAAGGTTTTCGATTTAGTTTTATATTCTTTATTCTTTGTAAACCTAATTCATAATTTCTTAATTTAAAATCCAAATCTTTTCTTCAATGAGATTCATTTATAATTATTTTATTTGATCGAAATATATAATCTAATTTTAAAGAATACATTTTGATATATTTATTTATAATATTTGAATACCCTAGGAATATATCGATTCTCGAAGTGTTCTATAATTTGTCGTATTTTTACTTTTTCGGAATAGTTTTGGGATTGATATAAGTATAATATTTACTCCCCCAAATTTTGCATATCTCTATATTTGATATTGTACCTATAAAAACTTCTATAAGGGATTGATTTATTCCATTTATATCAGGATTAATATTAATGCGATTCCTGATATAAGCATCGTACTCTACAGCTTCGTCCCAAAATTCTAATAGTAATCCAGTTTCTTTTAGCATTGCTTTTATATCTGCCTTTATAGTTCTTATATTTCGTTCTGTAAATCTGTTTTGATGTAAAAAAGTAATTATTGTAACTTCGGATTATATGCCCGATAATCATTTACGAATAGCTTATAAAAATTCCAATACATTATTAGTTCTAATTGTAATGATCTTTTCTTCAATAGTTAATTCTATCTCCTTTTTCTAAATTTTCAATATTTGAATTATATCATTTTTTTGTTTAAATAATATAATCCAATTTATTTTTGTATAATTGTCAATGATTAATATAAAATAATAATTTCTTCAAATCGATTTTGGGAATAATTTTACAATATCGAAATATATAAATTCGAATCTTTTTGATTTATACAGACTCAATTACTTCGGAATACGATTGATCATTTTGATAAATATATATACTTTATAGATATTTAATTCAATTAGGACCTTTATCAATTTGATTATATTGAATACCTTATATAGATTTTTGATTTTATCTGGATTTAAATAATTGAATTTTTGATATTATAATAGATATCTCTTTTTCTTCTTAAATATCAATTCGTTATCGATACCTTTAATACCATCGATTATTTTTAAAGAAAAGTCTTTTTCCTGATTATTTTGATATACATTAGAATAAAGAGCTATATCCTTATATCCTTTGATCATATATAAAACCACATACATTCCGTTTTACATTCTAGTACAGATGATTTTCTTATTATCCTTTTTGAAATATATATAATGAAAGTTAAATTCCCCTTGCAACCCTATTTCACAGATCCTTTTTCCTGATAATAAGTTTACTCCTAACCCTGATATATATAATACATTTGAAAGTAACATCTTAAAACCATCTTCGTATACCATATCCACTAAACCCCAATAATAATAATACATCATTCCTTTATTAACCTTTATTCTTCATTTGATAATAAATTCTATTAATTTAAATAATAAAGATTGATCAAATATATATAAAAAAACATTTATATCAGTATACCACTTACTAAAAGAAACCTTACTAATGATTTCCTTTATCAAATTGTAATCTTCTTTTATTATATCCTCAATATCAAAATTTGATTCAGAAATATTATTAGCAAAATATATTTGATCTTTTTTATTGAAATGAACCCTCTTCGAATTCGATAATCCTTTTCTCCTTTGATAATAAAGATAATTATAAAGAAGTTTACTGGTTTATATTAAATATGAATAGTTTTATATATAATAATCTTTCCTTTGATATAAATCGTAAATATTATTTGGGATCTCGAAATCTGATTCTTGGTATCGAAAAGTGTACCTAAATCCTTTCGCAATTTGCATTAACTTTGATCCATCCTTAAAATGAAATTCCTTAACCTATAAATATTTGATCTTATTATCAATATTAAAACTAATTTGGATATTCAATATATTTATTATTCCTTAATAATCGATTGGAAGATTATATATTAAAATTAAGAATAAAGTAATATCTTAATATACTAATCGATAGTTTTTGTTTGCAATTTTCAATTTTCTTCTATACTCTTTTAGTTTATTTCAAATTTCGATAATGATTATATTAGAATAAATATTGGATTAGAATTTGAAGTTCTGGATCATCATTATATATATATTAATTATAATTATACTGATTTTAGTATATTTTGATTTAAAATATTTCCAAAATATATATACTATTAAATATTCGTTGATAAGGGCTTTATCGTTATTATTAAATATTGTACAAATATATAATAACATATTCGCTTTGTTCTTTAAATATTCCAATTTCAACTCGATATTGTAATATATACGATCATTGATCTTGTAAATAAATACTATATTGAATCCTGTAATCTACATATATTCGTTTAATATTTGATCAATTATATAAAACCATTCTTTCCCTTTTAATTGTATCTTTGTTTATTTAAATCATTATTTATAATTATTTTGATCGAGTTTTGAAGGGTTATTTGATTCCGATATTGTAAAGATTTCTTGTTATTTGATGGGTATCGAAGATAATCTTCAGATTTTTAAGATGGTCTTAAAAAAAAGTGTATAGCAAATAAATTCAAAATAATAAAGAAATATAAAAATAAAATAATAAAAGAATTCGTAAGATTGTATTATAATGTATTTTCTTATAACTATACGAACTTGCTCTTCGCCTCTACTATAATTCTATATCAGTATTGTACAGATTGCTCTCCATTCTGGTCTATAATATTGTGAATTATAAGCTATATTATTGTATTTCAATTCTACTTTAGTGGTACTATATGAAAACTCTGATTTTCATTTTATTCTATTTTTATTAATTATATTAATCCTTTCTCGATTTGTTTTGCTTTTTAATCATTATTGTACAATTGGATCTTATAACTTTTTGATTTTTGATATAGAAAGTAATAGTATTATTGATTATATAGATTGAATTAAGGATTTATAATTCTAATAGGAATAGAATTGAGGTTATCCCTAAATATGGTCTATACACCATTGTGGTCTTATGACCTCAATTCTAATCCTATGATGGCCTCATTTCCAACAACAAAGGCAATTATATATACAATAATGTCATTAAGGAAGTAATTCCAATGTTGAATTTTATATAAGAATTATTATATTTCAAAGAATAAATTCAATAGGATTATTTTGTTTAAACAATTTTCATTCTATATTTTGATCTAATTAATAAGGAATAAATAATATAAAAGAGTATTTTCAATTTATAACAATTTATAATATAATCATTACTAGAATTAAAACAAAACCATTATTGTTTTTTATTTGGTTTATAATTAATAGATTATAGATAATATCATTTCCTCGAATTTATATATTTGCAATTTCAAAGTTACTTCGTTTTTATTATTAATTAAAAGATCATCAAATAGGATATTGATTCAAATAGGATTGCGATTTTGAAATTAATAATCTTAAGGTTAGGAAAACCTGACATAAAATCGATTCTGGATCGGAACCTATAAAACCGATCCCTCTTCAATAGATGTTTATATATAAATATAATGATTAAGATTTAATTATTCATTATTATTTATATTTAATAATACAAAAAGATCTTCAGGCTGAAAATATTATTGAGATTATTTATATCGTTATATTAGTAGATCGATCATTCCGAATTGTAATAGCAATTATCGCTAAATACAATCTCGAAACAAAATAATATGATATAATCAACGCTTTCATCAATATTCTATATGATCCTTCCAATACCCTAGTTATATATTATTTATCTAATGGATATAAAATCCCAAACAAAAATGTTATAATTATATGAACTTTATATAATCTACAAGATTCTTTAATTATATAGTTTAGGGATTTTATTTGGATACTCGAAAAACTAGGATTGATATAATACAAAAAGGAACTATATTTATATATTAATCCAGAGTATATTATTATAATTCTTTTCTTTATAAACAATATTCAAATCATTTATTATAAAAAAAACAAATCAATTACCATAAAGATCATCAAAGGAATCAAAATTATATATAAATTATAAGATCTGGAAAATATTAAATAGTTTTTAGATATATATATATTCTATAATCAATTCAAAAAAAAACTATGGTTAACTTATAATATATATATTGAAAAGATTATTACGAAATTCAAGGCAACAAATAAGATAGTAAGTATATCATTCCTGATAATAGTATTTCGGAAAAATCAGAATCAAATTCCTATATATATTATAAAAATATATTAAAAGAAAGTAAGCTTAATATTATATACTACAATTACTATAAAAGCAAATATATCATTCGCTGTTTCACAATTAAACCATTATTTGATCAATTCATCAAACGATTATATAAAAGTTATCAATCATTATTTACAATATTTATGGAATACAAGATATCTTGCAATTCAATATAGCGATAATCAAATACTATAATTTCTTATCTTCTCAAATACTTCTTTTACAAATGATTCAGATATTTATCAATCATTTTAAAGGTATGTTATATCCCTTTTTGATGGTTTAATTGTATAGAAAGTATTTAAGCAAGATATTATAATCATCTTAATTACTAAAACAAAATTTCTCGGAATTGAATATATATTAAAAGAAATTATAGTAACCCTATATTTCTTAAAAAAGATTGATTTAGTAATAAAAGAATCTATAACGATCTTTTGCGATAATCAATAAACAATCAAATTGATGATTGATAAGAACAAATGGATCATTACGAAATTATATTATATCGATATCCAAAATATATAGTTATATTAAAAATATTCAAAAAGAAACTTTTATGTAATTTATCTATCGATCATTGATATAATTGCTGATAGATTTATTAAGAATCTTATAAAACAAAAGTTCGAATATTTTCGATCCTTCTTTAATCTATAAGATATAAACAATAAGATCAAAGAATTTGAATAATAATAATTTGGATCATAAAGCTTGAATAATAACAATCTGGAATTTGTAATTCTTTTCTTTGATATAGATGGAATGAATCCTATTTGGTATTCCAGATCATTGTATTTCTTTATGATATATTCCAATTTGTATATTCTATATTTATTAGGAAACAAAGAATAATCAAGGCTGATCATTTCTCTACTTTTCATTTTCTTATTCTCGAAGAAAAATAAGTTTCTTTCTAAATTCAATAGTTTAAAATTCAAATAAAAGAGTCTTTGGATTATCTACAATAATTAAAGAATAAAGAATAATTGGAGTAATCGGAGTTATTGATATTATCGGTATTATAAGAACCAAAGAACTATTCTTTTTTTTTTTTTTTAAAAATATATCATCTGTTTTTTTCTCTTTTTCTTTTTTATTATTCTTTCTTTCTCTTTCTCATTATCATTCTTCGAAATCATAATATACTTTTCTATTTGGTTTTTCGAGGACTTTGATGAATGATACAACAAGGAAAGGGAAACGATAATATAGAGGCGAAGGAACAATTTCTCTTTTCTTTTCGATCTTTAGTATTATCTTTATTGTAATTCTGTATCCTTATTTGGATTATACAATTAATAATCAGTATATTATAAAGATAAGAGGTAAATGAAGAATTTATTTTCGAATTTTGCTGATAAATGATGATATAGTAATCTGTTAAAGGATAGAGGAAAGTCGGTAAGGGAGTATACAGATAAATATTACAATTCCAATACCAATAATTATTCAGTTTGAAAGAATTAATAAAGTATTTGCTATAGAAATTATATCTTCTAATGATCAATAATTTTATATATTGAATATATAAATAATCGTTCCTTTTCTTACAATTCTCTTTATTTTTTGTTTTGATTGAAAAACCAATAATTTTCGACGATCTTTTTTCTTTCTTTTCTTCATTTAGTTTATTATCCGAAAAATCTAATATTGAAAGATCGAATAAATCATTATCATTAAATAAAGAAATTCTTCTTTTTTTTTTCTTTATCAAACAATCTTTATTTCGATAATTACAAATATAGGATTAATAAAATCTTTCAATTATATAATAAAATTCAAGAACGAAATTTACCTTCAAATTACTATTTGAATTTATAATAAGCAATTGATTATAACAAATAGCAATTTCTTCGATAAAGGAAAGCGGTTTTTGAAATAAATAATTGTATATCATTTTAGGAACAGATTTAGTTAAATCATATTCCCAGAGATCGATATTTTGGTTCGTTATTTGTATTAGATTCATTAATTCTTTTTATTCGATTTATTAATCCTTTAAAGAAGTATTGGAATCTTCTTTCGTATATAATTCTTTTAAAGTCTTTTTCTCAATTATTATTTATCTAATATAACTGAGATTCATTTATTTAGTTTTTTTAGATCCCGAAATCTTAGATATGATAATGATCAATAAGAATTTGATTAAAACAAAAACGAAAATGCGAAAAAGAGATCTATATATTTTTAAAAATTTATTCATTTTATTTCATTATCGCGATCAATATATTATAGTTTAGCAATTATAAACATTTTCAATTGTTACACTATAAGATCGATTATTCTCTTGTATTCTTTTAACGGAAAACTTTCTTTTTATTGTTCGAAATCTTGATTTCGAAGAATATTATAGATAGCAAATCGAAGATCAAAAGAAATTTGTGATTTATATATAATCAAATTCTTTTTTATTCCAAGGATATCAAAATTATTTCAGATTTATACATTATATTATTTCTTTGTTGATATCTGTTTATAATTGTTTCGTATATTTATTTACAAATCATATGAATTGTTATTTTCTATATCTTTCCATTTATTTCAGATCGTATTTCGATCTAGGGGATATATCACGGAAAGCCCTGTGATCCCCTATATTCTACAAAGGATTAAAGCGTATACTTTCCAATCGGAATGAAGGATCTTCTAGCCCTTATCAATCTATCAATTGATAAGGTGATCCTGATATACTAATAAACAAAGATCTAGCCTAATTAAGATGTATATCGGCTAGATAACCATTCATTTGTTCTATATATATAGCTCTTGATTCATATAATCAAGGGCAAGTCATTCAATTCTTTTACTTTACCAATCACGTGTACTATCTATTCCCCGATCCCTGAAAGTGCTCTGTAATCATACTATCCCGTGATAATAAAGAATTTGCAATATATATTCAAAACGATTCAAAGGAAAATATAAAGAATAATAGTTTAGAATATACTTGAATTTTATTCTACAGATCGATTAACGGAAAGGAAATTATAATGAATTCATTCGACAAAACAACAATATATACTTTAATTAGCTTTATCAATGAATTAACTAACAAAACCAAAAGATACAAAGCTTTCTTTTTGAAATATAATAACAAAGAGTTTCAAAGTATCATTATCGATATAGAAACATCCCAATGATCTACAATAGAATTCAAATAATATCAAATATATCAGAAAGATATCAAAAATACCAAACTGAATATAGATAGAACAGGAATCGCAAAAATGATATTCGGAATCGGAAAGATTGAATCAATCGGATCGATTTAATTGAATTTATTTTTAGAATCTATCGAATTCTATATTATAGAATTAGAAATATTATTCCTATTATTGTTATAGAATATAAATCGATTTGAAGTATATTATAATAATATTATTAATATATTTGTATTATCAATTACAAAGTATTCTTATATTTGCAAATTCAAATATATAATATTATTTTGGAATATAAGGATTTAATAATTCATATAAATATCTATCGATATAAATGATTGTTATTTAATCGAATCAGAAATATAAAGATTGTATTATCATTTCGATTATTTATTTGTAAATAGATTCTATTGAATCCTTTAATATATAGACTATATAGATATTACCTAGAAAGATCTCAAAAGATTAACGAAATTCTATGAATATTATCAAAAATACAGAAAATCCTTAAACAGATTTAAGTTCAATTTTTGTGATGATATTGAATTTAATTATTTAATTATAATCGATATTATATATATTAATAATAAATCAATATTATATATTATCAATAAAGAAATTAGATTTCAAATAATATAATAATTCGATAATATTAATGCGAAATA
This sequence comes from Stromatinia cepivora, assembly GCA_014898415.1. NCBI lineage: Eukaryota > Fungi > Ascomycota > Leotiomycetes > Helotiales > Sclerotiniaceae > Stromatinia > Stromatinia cepivora. The sequence continues at coordinate 548,438 of RCTD01000026.1, read as the reverse complement.
TATATAGGATAAATTGAGAATATATTAAATGAATATATATCTAAGTCTATTAGATTATATTATTTATAATATCGGGAAAAATTTTGTAAGTAAAGAATTCAAATAATATATCGAAATGATGGTAATCATTATGAAAAGTGTATTCATCGAAATATATTGATTAATCAGAATAATCGAATATTATTATCAAATCATTTGATATATGTATAATATCATCAAAGAAAAACTTAAGGGTATTGGAATAACGAAAGAATTGGCATTACAAATAGTAATGAAGGCAATCAATAATACTATTGGCCCTAACAGAATTATATCTATTCTTTTAGTATTTAAAATGTATCTATAAATAAACGAATTCGATCTATCGGTATCTAATGTACAACAATAATCCAATATAATCAAGAAAATAAACAACAAGATTAAAAGATTTTGAATTGAAAGATAAGTAATAGATATATTAAATTAATATAACAATCCAAATATAATTCCAATTCATAAATTATCAATCAATTCAAAAATATAGATATAGAAAAAAGGAAATAATCAAATTACTAGATGAATAAAATTATTTATATTATTATAAATCGAAGGCGAAATCTATATAATTCAATTACCAAATAAACCTATAATCTTTCGATTTATAATAATGAAATTCTATATAATCAAAACAATAATATTAGTAAAATTCATTGTACAAATAAAACTTATTATGATAAAACAAATCTTTTAGAAAATATTCTTAAAGGATTTCGAAACCGTTTTTTAAAAGAAATTTAAAATTGTTTTAAAAAACGCGCCAAAAGCGAATTGTAAGATCCTTCAAATAATCGTTTTATTAATAAGAATATCATATAATATAACAAATATAATAAAAGTATTAGATATAATTATCTATTTTCAAAATGATAAAGAAGAAAATATTATCGATATCTTTAACGAAAACCTACTAATATCCGATATACCTCAAAATCTATCGATTTATAAAGAATCAAAAAAAAAAAGAAATTAAAAATTTGATAGAAAACGATATATTCGAAATTATATAATAAATAGATATACCAAAAAATATACAAATATTCAAATCAAGATTTATCGATAAAATCAAAAACGAAGGTATTGAAAAAGTATTCCCAAAATCAAGATTTGTAGTTTAGATATAAAATAGAAAAAGAAATAATATTAATATAATTATTTACAATTTAATAAATAAATTGTTAACTTTTGGTGCAGGAAGTAGTAGTATTGTTGATTATGTAGATTGAACTAAGGATATATTATTCTAATAGGAGTAGAATTGAGGTTATTCCCAAATATGATCTATGTACCATTGTGATCACATGATCTCAATTCTAATCCTATAATAGCCTCATTTCCAACACTCCCCCATTGAAGATATCCTATTCGATTTTCCTAGATTATTAATCCTAACATTTTCTTGAACCTTTTGAAAGCAATCCTTATATAAGGTTTTGTTATTCCATCAGTAATTATATCGTATATATTGATATAATTAATAACGATTTTCTTTTTTTCTATTAAATCCTTAATGAAATAATAATTGATATTTATATATTTGGATTATTTATACAAATATAAATTCTTGATTAAAATTAAAGCATCTTGATTATTACTAAGCATTTGAACTATATCTCTGTTCTTTCTAATATAACTTGATCTGAATAGGTCTTTAAGCATTTGTACAATTTATCTCCCTTGTTTGATAAACATTACCATTACAATATATTCTGATTCCGTACTAAAGATAATCATAAACATTTGTTTCTTACTAATCTACAATATAAAGCCTTTATAGAATATCACAATTCTCCTTAAAACATTTTTCTGATTATATTTGTTATTAACTCAATCTGTATCTATATATACCTTTATTATATTATCAAATATATTATATTCTTTACAAATGTCAAATTGTACTCCTTTTGGTCCGAACTATAACTTCTGTTTAATTATTGATTATAGATATTGTATTAGATTCTTCAAAACTATAATATAATGTTTTATTGATTTTGTCATAAATTATAAAAGTCTTCCAACTAAGAATATTATATCTGATCGAATATATATTATTAAATGAATCACACTTTCTATTCGTTATTGATATTCGTTTATATCTATTAATTCATTATCATCAATTGTTAATCGAAAATGGGTATAATCCATTATTAGCAATTTCTTGGTTTGATATTATTTATATATAATATCGTATTTGATTAATATAATATCGAGATATTCTTTTGAATCCATAATTAATGTATACACTTTTCTATTACAAATAACTCTAACATTTAGAATCTTATTAATCTCTCCTAAATTCTTGGTATTAAAACAAACTGATAGCTTTTCATTAAATCAAATGATTTGCGATGATATATACAACGCAATAACGATATTATCGATATATACCAATAATATTATATTACAATCTTTGGATATATACAAATATAGATCTACCAAACTTTATATAAAGCCTATATCTAAAAACTCTTTCTTTAATAATAAACTCCAGTCCCTTTCAACTTGCTTCAAATTATATAGATTTTATAGAGCTTATAATATATATCCCTTTTCGATTTTAATATTTTAGAATAATTCGAAGTAGATTTTTTTCTTCAAATATGATTCAGTAAAGACATTCTTGATATCGAAATATAAATATTCCAAATTTTCCTTTGCAATAATAATTAGGAATAATCTAAATATATCTAACCTCATTATTAATACAAATATTTCATTATAATCTTTTCTTAATATTTGATTAAATCTTCGAATTATTAATCTTACCTTAAATCATTCTATTTTATTATCCTTTATTTCAACTATAAATACCTATTTTATCGAAATTAGATTATTTCCTTTAGAAAGTATATATTCTTCCCAAATACTATTTTGAACCAAAGATATAATTTCCTCTTGAATAATTTCCTTCCATTTTTCAGAGTATTTTCGATTCGATATTGTTTCTTTATAAATTCTTGATATTTTGATTCTTAAAACTTCTTCGATCGAATATACTATATCTTCTATATTGTCTATATTTATTAACGAAATTATAAAATCTGAAACAATCTTATCTTTGATATAAAAATCCATTTTATAAATGATTAGGATTATAATTATAATATATTCTATACTTTTTTGAGTTTTGATCTATATAAATATTACAATCAATATCTTTATAATCTTGCTTTCCCGTTTTCCTTTAGGATCTTGTTTTATATTTCTTTTCTGTTTTCATATTAAATACCTTAAGGATTCATCTTCAAAATCCATTATATTCTTTTATTCAATCTTAGATAATTATGGATTTACTTTGCTTTTTGATCCTATTGAAATAGATTTATCAATAAAATTTAAAACGGTCTTAAATTTTGCTTCCAGTATAAATTCGGGATCTACAGAAATTGATTCTTGGGCTGGAACCTTTGGGATAATGAATTCGATATCTGAAGTATTCTTAAAAGAAGATTCTTGATTTGTTTTCTGGATATTACTATCTTTATCTTCATCGTATATTGATATTGATATATCTAACTTATTTGGTTTCAATTCAACAATTGGGGTACTTGGTACAATCATTGAACTCGATATAATATCTACTGGAGAGAATGCTTGAAACGAAGGTGATACAGGTATTATATTTGGTATTGAGAATAGAGAAAATGCTTTATTTATTGCTAGTCTATCACAAGGTCTTCGATCTGGTTCTATATTCTTTGTTCCTTGTAGATCTAATTCATAATTTCTTAATTTAAGATCCAAATCTTCTTTTTGATAAAATTCATTTATGATTACTCTACTTAATCGAAATATATAATCTAATTCTAAAGAATACACTTTAATATATTTATTTATAACTTTTGAATATCCTAGAAATATACCAATTCTCGAAATATCTCATAATTTATTATATCTTTGCCCTTTCAGAATAATCTTGGGATTAATATAAATATAATATTTACTCCCCCAAATTTTATATATCTTTATATTTGATATTATACCTATAAAAGCTTTTATAAAGGATTAATTTATTCCATTTATATCAGGATCAATATTAATACGATTTCTAATATAAACATTGTATTCTATAATTTCATCCCAAAACTTTAATAATAATCCAGCTTTTTTTAATATTGCTTTTATATCTACCTTTACAATCCTTATATTCCGTTCTGTAAATCTATTTTGATATAAAAAAACAATTATTATAATTTCGGATTGTATACCTAATAATCATTCATAAATAACTTGTAAGAGTTCTAATATATTATTAATCCTGATTATAATGATTTTTTCTTTAATAATCAATTCCATCTTCTTTTTCTAAATTTTCAATATTTGCATTATATTATCTTTTTATTTAAATAATATAATCCAATTTATTTTTGTATAACTATCGATAATTAATATGAAATAACAATTCCCTCGAATCGATTTTAGGAATGATCCTATAACATCGAAATGTATAAATTCGAATCTCTTTGATTTATACAGACTCAATTGCTTCGGAATACGATTGATCATCTTGATGAATATATACACTTCATAGATATCTAATTCAATTAGGATCTTTATTAATTTGATTATATTAAATACCTTATATAAATTCTTGATCTTATTTAGATCTAGATAATTGAATCTTTGATGTTATAATAGGTATCTCTCTTTCTTCTTGAATATTAATTCGTTATCGATACCTTTAATACTATTAATTATTTTTGAAGAAAAATCTTTTTCCTAATCATTTTGATATATATTCGAACAAAAAGTTATATCCTTATATCCTTTGATTATATATAAAACCATATATATTCTATTTTATATTTTAATACAAATAATTTTCTTATTATCCTTCTTGAAATATATATAATAATAGTTGAATTCCTTTTATAGCCTTATTTCACAGATCCTTTTTCTTAATAGCAAATTTACTTCTTACCCTAATATATATAATACATTTGAAAATAGTATCTTAGAATTATCTTTGTATATTATATCTATTAAACCCCAATAACGATAATATATTATTCCTCTATCAATCTTTATCCTTCGTTTAATAATAAAATCTATTAATCTAAATAATAAAAGTTAATCAGATATATATAAAAAAGTATTTATATCGATATATTATTTGCTAGAAAAAACCTTATTAATAGTTTCTTTTGTTAAATTATAATCTTTCTTTATTATATCCTCAATATCAAAATCTAATTCAAAGATATTATTAATAAAATGTACTTAATCTTTCTTATTGAAATAAACCTTTTTCGGATTTAATGATCCCCTTCTTTTTTGATAACGAAAATAATTATAAAAGAGTTTATTGGTTCATATTAAATATAAACAATCTCATATATAATGATCTTCTTTTTAATATAAATCACAAATATTATTTGAAATCTCGAAATCTAATCCTTAATATCGAAAAGTATACCTAGATCCTTTTGTAATTTGCATTTGTTTTGATTTATCCTTAAAACGAAATTCCTTAACCTATAAATATTTAATCTTATCATCGATACTAAAATTGATTTGAATATCCAATATATCCATTATTTCTTAATAATTGATTAAAAGATTATATATTAAAACCAAAAACAAAACAATATCTTGATATACTAACCAACAGTTTTTGTTTACAATCTTTAATTTCCTTCTATACTCTTTCAATTTATTCCAAACTTCGATAATGATTATATCAAAATAAATATCGGATTGAAATTTGAAGTTCTGGATCATTATCATATATATATTGATTATAATTATATTAACTCTGATATATTTCGATTTAAAATATCTCCAGAGTATATATACTATTGAATATTCGTTAATAAAGACTTCATCATTATCATTAAGTATTATACAAATATACAATAATATATTCGCTTCATCCTTTAAGTATTCCGATTTCAACTCGATATTGTAATATATACGATTATTGTTTTCATAAATAAATACTGTATTGAATTCTGCAATCTATATATATTCATTTAATGTTTAATTAATTATATAAAACTATTCTTTCCCTTTCAATTGTATTTTCATTTATCTGAACCATCGCTTATAATTATTTTGATCAAGCTTCAAAGAATTATTTGATTCCGATATTGTAAAGGTTTCTTATTATTTGATAGGTATCGAAGATAGTCTTTAGGTTTTTAAAACAATTTTAAAAAATATATAGCAAATAAGTTCAGGATAATAAAGAAATATAAAGATAAAACAAATAAAAAAATTCATAAAATTATATTATAATATATTTTCTTATAATTATATGAATTTGCTCTTCGTTTCTACTATAATTCTGTATCAGTATTATACAGATTGCTCTCCATTTTGGCCTGTAATATTATAAATTATAAACTGTATTATTATATTTCAACTCTACTTCAATAACATTATATAAAAATTCTAATTTCTATTTCATTTTATCTTTACTAATTATACTAATCCTTTCTCAATTTGTTTTGTTTTCTAATTACTATTATACAATCGGATCTTATAATCTATTAATTTTTGATATAGGAAATAATAGTATTATTGATTATATAAATTGAATTAAGAATATATTATTTTAGTAGGAGTAGAATTGAGGTTATTCCCAAATATGGTCTGTGCATCATTGTGATTACGTGATCTCAATTCTAATCCTATGATGGCTTCATTTCCAATATAAATTAATATTTAATACTAAATATTATAATTATTTTGTAATTAATTATACAAATAATTTTATATATTAAGGATATTATTCAAGTTTATATACAAATAATATCTAATCTAATACAATTATTATCACGGGATAGTATGATTACAGAGCACTTTCAGGGATCGGGGAATAGATGGTACATATGATTAATAGAGTAAAAGAATTGAATGATTTGTTCTTGATTATATGAATCAAGAGTTGTATATATAAAACAAATGAATAATTATTTAATCAATATATATCTTAATTAGACTAGATCTTTGTTTATTAGTATATCAGGATCATTTTATTAATTGGTAGATTAATAAAGATTAGTAAATCCTTTATTCCGATTGGAAAGTATACGCTTTGATTCTTTATAAGATATAAAGAATCACAAAGCTTTCTATAATACACCCCCCAAATCGAAAGACGATCTGAAACAAATAGAAAAGTATAGAAAATGGTAATTCATATAATTCATGAATGAATATATAAAATGATTATAAATAAACATTAATAAAGGAATAATATAATATATAAATTTGAAATAATCCTGGTACTTTTGAAATAGAGAAGAATTTGATTATATATAAATCACAAATTTCTTTTAATCTTCGATTTGCTATTTGTGATATTCTTCGAAATCAAGATTTTGAACAATAAAAAGAAAGTTTTCTATCAAAAGAATACAAATGAATGATCGATCCTATAATATAACAATTAAGAATATATATAATTGTTAAATTATAATATATTGATTATAATAGCAAAATAAAATAAATGAATTTTTTAAAAATATATAAATCTCTTTTTGTATTTTCGTTTTTTGTTTTAATCAAATTCTTATTGATTATTATTATACTTAAGATTTCGGAATCTAAAAAAGCTAAACAAATGAATCTCAATTGTATTAAGCAAATAGCAATTAAAAAGAAAGCTTTGAGAGAATCAAATATAAAAGAAAATCTTAATACTTTTTTAAAGGATTAATAAATCGAGTAAAAAGAATTAATAAATTCAATATAAATAACAAACCAAGATATTGATTTTTGAAAATATAATTTAATTAAATCTGTTTTTAGAATAATATATAATTATTTATTTTAGAAATCGTTTTTTTTATTGAAGGAATTACTATTTATTGTAATCAATTGTTTGTTATAAATTCAGATAATAATTTAAAGATAGATTTCATTTTTGAATTTTATTATATAATTAAAAGATTTTATTAATCTTATAATTATAATTGTTGAGGTAAGGGTTGTTCGATAAAAAAAAAAAAAGAGGAAAAGTTTCTTCATTTGATAATAACAATTTATTCGATTTTTCGATATTGGGTTTTTCGGATAATAAATTGAATAAAGAAAAGAGAGAAAAAAGGTTGTTGAAAATTGCTAGTTTTTTAGTTAAAATAAAAGATAAAAGGAATCGTAAAAAAAAGAATAATCATTTATATATTCGATATATAAAATCGTTGATTATTAAAAATATAATTTCTATAATAAATACTTTATTAATTCTTTTAAATCAAATAATCATCGATATTAAAATTGTAGTATTCATTTATATATTCTTTTACCAGTTTTTCTTTATTCTTTAATAGATTATTATATCATTATTTATTAGCAAAATTCGAAAATAAGTTTTTCGTTTATCCCCTATCTTTATAGTATACTGATCGTTGATTATATAATTCAAATAAAAATATAGAATTGCGATAAAAATGATATTAAAGATTGAAGAAAAGAAAGAAGTTGTTCTTTCGCTTTTATATCATCGTTTCTTTTTTCTTTGCTATATTATTTATCAAAGTTTTCGAAAGGTTGAGCAAAGAAATATATTATAATTTCGAAGAATGATAATGAAGATAAAAAAGAAAGAATAATAAAGAAGAAAAAGAAAAAGAAGTAAATAGTATATCCAAGAAAAAGAAAGAAAAGATAATTCTTTGACTCCTATAATACCGATAGTACTAATAATTCCGATTACTTTAGTTATTCTTTGTTTTTTGATTATTATAAATAATCTAAAGACTCTTTAACTTGAACTTCAAATTATTGAATTTAGAAAAAAGTTTATCCTTTTTTAAAAATAAAAAAATGAAAAACGAAGAAATAATTGATCTTGATTGTTCTTTGTTTTCTGATGGATATAAAGTATACGAATTGGAGTGTATTATAAAAAAATATAATAGTTTAAGATACCAAATAGGATTCATTTCATCTATATTAAAGGGAAGAAATACGAACTCCAGATTGCATTATTCAAGCTTTATGATCAAGATTATCATTACTCAAACTCTAGATTATCGTTATTCAAACTTTATAATTCTGTTGCTTATATTTTATAGGTTGAGGAGGGATCGAAAGTATTCGAACTTTTGTTTTGTAAGATTCTTAATGAGCCTATTAGCAATTATATCAGTAATCGGTAGATAGATTATATAAAAATTCCCTTTTGAATATTCTTGATATAATTATATATTTTGAATATCAATATAATATAATTTTGTAATAATCCATTTGTTCTTATTAATCATCAATTTAATCGCTTATTGATTGTTATAAAAGATTATTATAGGCTTTTTTACTATTAAATCGATTTCTTTTAAAAAATATAAAATTGTTATAATTTCTTTTAATATACATTCGATTTTGAAAAGCTTTATTTCGATAATCAAGATAATTACAATGTTTTATTTGAATACTTTTTATACAATTAAACATATCTTTAAAATAATCAATAAATATCTGGATCATCCATAAAAGAAATATCTAAGAAAACAAGAAATTGTAATATTTGATCATTATTATATTGGATCACAAGATATCTTATATTCCATAAATATTATAAACAATAATCGATCGTTTTCATATAATCATTTGATAAATTAATCAAATAATAATTCAATTACAAAACAATAAATGATATATCCGCTTTTATAATAATTATAATATATAATATTAAGTTCATTTTCTCTTGATATATTTTTATAATATATATAAAAATTTAATCCTGATTTTTCCGAAATATTATTATCAGAAATGGTATACTTATTGTCCTATTTGTTGCTTTGAATTTCTTAATAATCTTTTCAATATATATATTATGAATTAATTATAGTTTTTTTTTGAATCGATTATAGAATATATATATATCTAAAAATTATTTAGTGTTTTCTAGATCTTATAGTTTATATACAGTTTTGATTTCTTTAATAATTTTTATGGTAATTGATTCGTTTTTTTTATAATAAATAATCTAAATATTATTTACAAAGAAAAGAATTATAATAATATATTTTGGATTAATATATAAATACAATTCCTTTTTATATTATATTAAATCTAGTTTTTCGAATATCTAAATGAAATTCCTAAATTATATAATTAAGGAATCTTATAAATTATATAAAGCTCGATCAATCATAACATTTTTATTTAGGATTTTATATTCATCAAATAAATAATATACAATTGAAATATTGAAAGAATTATATAGAATATTAATAAAAGTATTGATTATATTGTATTACTTTATTTCAAAATTGTATTTAACGATAATTACTATTACGATTTGGAATGATCAATTTGCTAATATAACAATATAAATAATTTCAATAATATTCTTAATCTGGAGATCTTTTTATATTATTAAATATAAATGGCAGTGAATAATTAGCTTTTGATTATTATATTTATATATAAATATCCATTGAAAAGGGATCAGTTTTGTAGATTTCGATCCAAAATCGATTTTATATTAAGTTTTCCTAATCTTAAGATTATTAACCTTAAAATTGTAATCTTATTTGAATTAATATTTTATTTAATGATTTTTTAATTGGTAATAAAACGAGGTAATTTTGGAGTTGTAAATATATAAATTCGAGGAAATAATATTATTTATAATTTATTGATTATAGATCAAATAGAAGATAATAATAATTTTGCTTCAATTCCAGTAATGATTATATTGTGAATTATTACAAATTGAGAATATTCCTTTATATCATTTATTCTTTATTGATTAGATTAAAATATAGAATAAAAATTGTTTAAATAAAGTAATTCTATTAAGTTTATCCTTTGAAATATAATGATTCTTATATAGAATCCAATATTGAGATTGTTTCTTTGATGATATTATTATATATATAATTACCTTTGTATATATATTAATTGTTTTAGGATATAAAAGTTAAATAATTCCCGGAAGAGAAATAACTCCGAATAGTAATTGTATATTTGAAACTCAAACAGATTGATCTGAATCCTAAATATTTCAATCCTTATAATACAAGTTCTCTTAGATATCTATTCGAGATCATAAATCCATAAATCCTTTATAAATCGATCAAATGAATATATAGAGTATAATAATCTTTATAATGATTGGATTTCCTTTATTGAATATTCTAATTGATTATTCCAATATATATACTTTCTTTTGGAATATTGAGATTGATTGATTAGAGCAGTTTTTGGATCACTTTTGTATATACCATAAAGAATATCAATAATATAATTAATAGATTTATACTTTATATTTCTTATATTAATATATTCGATGAAATCGGGATCCATATTATTATTATAAGTATTTTCTTGAACAATATCAATATCTTTATCTACGAGATATAATTATCTTTTAATAAAAGAATCGGTTTCTTTAGTTTCTTTAATGAAAGGATCGATATGAGAATCACAGCAAAGAATCGGTTAATTTCGAATAACAGTAGGTTTGGGTTTAGAATCAAAACTTTTCATTACTTCTTCTAAAATGGTATCGAAGAATTCCCCTCTATATAGGTGAAAACTCTTCAAACTAGCGTACAATTCGGCCCGCTTTCGACTAGCCTTAGTTTCGTAGTTGAGGTTCGTAACAGAGCCTTCCCTTCCGAGGCTTTCGTCCTCGAAAGCCTGTGAAATGAAACCATTTAAGTTGAAATATCCAATCAAAACTAATATCATTCGATGTTGTATTGTATGCCTTTTCGTGAAACCATCGATATTGTGTTGTATGCCTTTTCGTAAAACCATTGTATTGTATTGTATGCCTTTTCGTAGAACCATCGTAGATCCTTTCAACTCTTTTAATTCCTCCATTCCTACTCTACAATAGTCGGCCGAGCTGAAATTCTAATGGAGAATTCCATACAACGATTAAATCTATAATAATTCCTCCAATAATGAAATTATAATGCCTATATCTTCATTTTATGAAGTTCAGCATTCTCATTTCTTTGAAAACTCTTCAATATCATTTAAAAACCCCTGTATGTATATTCATTTTCGATCCACTTTCAATTCGATTTTGGTACGATTTCGATACGATTTCGATAGGTATGCTTTCGATTCGGATTCGGTATGCTTTCGATTTGGATTCGGTATGCTTTCGATTTGGATTCGGTATGCTTTTGGTTTAGTATGCTTTCGATTTGGTATGCTTTCGATTTGGTATGCTTTCGATTTGGATTCGGTATGCTTTTGATTTGGATTCGGTATGCTTTCGATTTAGTATGCTTTCGATTTGGTATGCTTTCGATTTGGTATGCTTTCGATTTGGATTCGGTATGCTTTTGATTTGGATTCGGTATGCTTTCGATTTAGTATGCTTTCGATTTGGTATGCTTTCGATTTGGTATGCTTTCGATTTGGATTCGGTATGCTTTTGATTTGGATTCGGTATGCTTTCGATTTAGTATGCTTTCGATTCAATAAGTAGGGGATATTAATGCCTCCCTTTTTTGGATCGACGTCCTTGTCGATTTCAATGATCCTGTAGGTTCGGTAAAATAATAAAAGGGGGGGGGGTTTTCAATTTGCTTTTTCTTTTGAAATCTGAAATATAAATATATTATATCCCTTAATACCATTAAATTTGCATCAAAAAATGATGACTCCAGTATAAATACTGTTTCGTCTTCAGTTAATATACTAGCTTTCCGATGTGGATCCGATTATTTGCAACCAGTTTTCACTAGTTTTCACTAATGATCCTCTAGAATCACACAAGGGCTAGCTTCACCCCTCCTTTTAGAAAAGGCCTGGCATTCCGTCAAAGGGAAGAGGCTTCAAGCATTCCGTCAGGGTTCTGTTTGAAACAGAAATGCGGCTAGTATCACATATGAATTCGCTCATTGTATTCCTTAAGGATAATACCATTGTACTCCTTACAGATAATACCAAAGGCTTCATCATCATCATTATAAATCCGCTCATTGTACTCCTCAAGGGTAATACCAAAGGCTTCATTATCATCATTTCAACTTCAATATCTTCAACTTCAATATCTTCAACTTTTCCGATGGGGTTTCGAAGGTTTTTCCATATACTTTCGTTTTTTCGTCCTTTTGTTTGAATGATTTGTGTGATTTAAGGATTCGCTTTCGAATTTCGTAAAATAGGGTAGGGTTCGGTTCGTATATCATATTCATATCTTTCGAATAAATCTTTTCAATTCCTTTTTCTTGTTTTTCTTGCTTCGAAGGTTTTTCGTGGTATTTTTGGTAGGTTTTCGACAATATTCCGAAGGGTTTTCGAAGGTTCGTTTTGAGGTCAAATTCGTATGTGTTTTGAAGGTAAATTCCGAAGGGTTTTCGAAGGTTTTTCGATAATATTCTGAATGGTTTTTCGAAGGTTCGTTTTGAGATCAAATTTATATGTATTTTGAAGGTAAATTTCGAAGGTTTTTCGAAGGTTCGAATGAATCAAAAAAATGAGGTTATTCCCAAAATTAACCGACGAGTTGCTCTCAAGGGTGAATGAAAAGAATTGTGAGAATCACAGCAAAGAATCGGTTAATTTCGAATAACAGTAGGTTTGGGTTTAGAATCAAAACTTTTCATTACTTCTTCTAAAATGGTATCGAAGAATTCCCCTCTATATAGGTGAAAACTCTTCAAACTAGCGTACAATTCGGCCCGCTTTCGGCTAGCCTTAGTTTCGTAGTTGAGGTTCGTAACAATCGATTAATATTTGTATATCTTTATTATATGTTTTATTTTTATCATCTAAAGAATTAGATAAATTGGATAGTTCTAGATCGATTTCTTTATTTCCATTATTATTTTTCAGATCTATATTTATCTTCGAGATTAGTTCGTTTGTAGGTAGTAGATTTGAAATATACTTGATAGATGAGTTAAGGGTTTTTCGATTTGTGAAAATAGGTAGATGAGTGAAGTCTTTATGATTGTTTTCGTTTTGAATGATTGTTTTGTTCATTTCGATATGATTTTGTAGATCAAGAGTTCTAGCAAATGGTTTAAACTCTTCTATCATATAAATATCGATTATTCGATTAATAGAATCAATATAATAAGCGAATTCCTTATTGAACATTATATTTCGAATATTAATAACTCTATCAAACTTGAATATTTATATATAATAAATCAATATACCTAGAATATAGCCTATTAAATATTCAATATATATTCGAGGATTGATTTTATACCATTTCCTATTAATTCCAGTTTCTCTATTCTTATTCAAAAAGTAAATTTAATATTTATACCTATAGATTCTGTTCCAATTGAAATAAAGATCATTAGATATTTTCTTTACAAATAAGGAATTATCTTTGTAAAGATAATTATAGAATCATATATCAAATATTTTATTAAACAATTTAAAGGATTTAATCTTTAAAGAACTTATATTATATAAATAAATAATAACTTATATCATTTCCATTTACAATTTATTTAATAAACTTATTATAATCCGCATTTTTATCTATTTTATAACTATTTTTTGTTCTATATATTTTGATCCTCTATTGAATTCATATATATAAGATAAAGATAACTCGAATTTGATATCTTCTTATTTAATCCATTTCTCAAATAATATTGCTTCCATAATTCCAATAATAAATATATCATTATCCTATTTGATTATTATAATCACTAAGCCGTATTTATAATAAACCCAGATTACAAAGCTTTAGATAATTACAAATACTTTATTATATATTTTATAATAAATTGAATATAAAAAGATTTTATTATAATATATTTCTTTGATTAATAGAAACCATAATATATTATTATATCCTTTATCGAAATCAAAAAGATTTTATTAGATTTTGTAAAAAAGCCGAAATAATTAACAATTACTTAGAATACAAAAAATGATTTGTTTTATATAAATATAAACATAATCAATACAATTGAAATAAATGATACCTTTTATTTTGATATTTTGTATTGTAAATATTAAATATTCAAAAACTTCCTTATTTAAATATTCAAAATATTTATATTATATTTCATTTATATCTTCTTTTAGAAAAGATGGATCGTAAAAACAATAAAATACTTTGTTTATTTTTCTGTTTATTGTTAAATATATTATAGAAAAATTATTTATAAAAATAAATAAAAGAATATTCAAATAAATAAAAAATGATTTGTATTCTAAGAATATAAAATTTTCAGTATAAATATATTAAATAATTATTATACTATTTGTATGATCTTCTTTACAAAGAATACAATTATATTCTGAGAATTACAGACCAGCTTTCTTCAATCGAACCTCCGAAATAATATTAATATGAAAGCCAGAAATAAATACTATATTATTCAAGATTAGATCATTATTAGAATAACCTTTTCTCTTGATAATCCCTTTGATAATATAAACCCTATATTCTAGGATTTGGAAACTGGAAATTCTTATTTTTACAAAATCATTAAAATCGGATAATCGATATCGATGATCATTCAATAGAGATATATTATTCATGATATGTATAATATTATAATTATCAAGCAAAGTATTATTGCATAAATAATATATTTTTATTATTATAAAGTATACCTTTAATTAATTGTATCGAGTATTTAAGATAGTAATATTGATTAAAGATTCTGAAGGATCAATAGAATTTTTCATTCATTTCCTTTTGATTTAATCAAAATGAAATTGCTTTTATAAATATGATCTTATTCGATCCTTAATTATTTATAATTCATTTTCATTAAATACCCTTTTGAATAATGAATTAATTCTTCCAATGAATATTAACTTTATGGCTTTACAATTATAAATAATATAATTATAATTAATTCCATTATTTCATTTAGATTTGGTTCTATAAGAATATTCCCAGATCTTTTTGATCCTTTAATTATTTCTAGAATTGATATTTTTTTTATTCTTTTTAAACTTTTTATTATTTTGAGAAAAAATAAATATAGAATATATTTCTCTTTTAACTTTTAAGAAAATAGAATCTTGGAAAACTAATCCTTCAAAAACATCTCTAAATTACTTAAATAAAAGATTAAATAATCCAAATTGATTATTCATTTCGATTGATATAATTATAATATTTGTTTAGATTGAAAGCATTCTGATACTAATAATTTGTAGAAAAGTATTAATAACGATTTTATCCTATATCTCAATAATCTCGTATACAAAAGCTTTAATATAAGCTATAATCCAATCTTTATATTATTTAATAGAATCAATTCTACCGAACAAAATTTGTATTAAAACAGATTGATATTTTTGTAGTATTACAAGCTTGACAATAGTTATTATAAATACAAGCTTCCTTTTAAATATATTAATGATTATCTTAAATAAAAGAACTATAATACCCTAATTAAAAATAAATAGTTTTATAAAATATATTTAATCAATTAATGATTCGATCTATTTGTAAATATTATAAAAAGCTTTATAATTCTACACATATTCTTATTATCAATATCGATATTCCAATTAAAAAAAAACAAACTCAAAAAAGATTTCTTGAAAGATAATTAAAAATAGAATAATAAATCTATTAAGAATAGATCCCGATATATTATTATCAGAATCTTTTATCTTTATATTTCTATTTATATCTTTTTTGAATTGGATCGTTACAAAATATTCCGAGAATTCCTTTTGATATTAAATTTGTTTCTTTTAATCATATTTGACTTGAAAATCAATAATAGAAAATAAAATAAATGATTTAATTAAAAATCAATCGATTTGAAAATAGATAGATTCATTCATCAAATCAAAATTTAAAATGGATATTGCTGATATAGAAACAAACAAATCGTTCTTTGGATTGATTGAATTCTAGATTCCTTGAACTTGATATTTATTTTTTAAGCATAAATACCACTCTGATTATTAAGTATAGATTATAAAAAAAAGATCATTTTGATTCTTTATTATATTAAATAAAGATAATTGAATTAATATAAATATTAAATTATAAATAAAATAAGAATAATATTTTTAAGAATGATCCTTTGAGTATTCAATAATTACTAAATAAAAAGTTATATAGATTTAAAAGTTATCAGGTTTATAACTATCATGGGATAATATAATTATAAAGCATTTTCAGGGATCGGGGAATAAATAATACATATAATTAATAAAATAAAAGAATTGAATAATTTGCTCTTAATTATATAAATCAAAAACTATATATATAGAACAAATGAATAATTATTTAACCGATATATACTTTAATTAAACTAGATCTTTATTTATTAGTATATTAGGATTATCTTATCAATTGGTAGATTGATAAAGATTAGTAGATCCTTCATTCCGATTGAAAAGTATACGCTTTGATCCTTCATAAGATACAGGGGATCACAGGGCTTTCCGTGACAATTATTCTATATCCAATTATTTAAGGAAATAGAATTCCTAAAGGGAATACTATTATGAATAATCAAATCATTATATAGTATACTAGAGGCTGAAAATCATTGATTTGGTATTTATCATAATCATTAACTCATTATACTTTAAATGATCTAATCAATCTATAATCCTTGTTTAATATATATCAAACAAAAAAACAAAGTATTTGAATTAATAAAATTTCAAACAAATAATATAATTATTATAATCAATAAAATATTTGTAAATAAAAAACAAAAAGAATTTGAGAATATAAAGTTTTTTATAAAGAATCAAGAAATTTTATCATTCAAAAACCCCCTCAAATTCAATAGAATTGTTATCATTTAAACAAATAACGATTTTATTTATATCAATCAAGAAAAATAATATACAAATCTATAATTCATCAAAATACAATTAATCGATATTTATAATACAAAAAACAAAATTCAAAAAAATATAATTCCAAAGAATCAATATATTGCTTAATATACAAAAAAAGTTTACATTTCAATAATATATCAATCAAAAGTATCATTCGCTTTTTCTTTTGTTACTCAGATTATCAACCCCAAAAAAAAGATACAAAACTGATAAATAAAACAATCCAATAACAAATAAACAATTCAATCAAAAAATTGAAATTCGTATTATTTGATCTCGATTCACTGAAACTAGTGGTATTCATAGATATATCATTTATTAACAATCGAAACTTATTTTCGCAAATCGGATATATTATCGTATTAATAAATAAAAACAACAAAACGAATCTAATTCATTGATTATCCGTTAAATACAAAAGAATCATTAGAAATATACTAATATCAGAACTTTACAATATAATCTTAGAATTCGATATTAATATAGCATTCAAAAATATTATTGAAAGCATATTATTAAAATAGAAAATACTATTAATCATATATACAAATTCGAAATCATTTTACAATTGTCTTACAAAACTAAATTCAATTCAAAAGAAAAGATTGATAATCGATCTAACGTGGTTTATCACCGGGTCGCCAATATCACCGGGTCGCCACTTTTTATACTATTCAATCATTTTAAATCTATATTATTCAATAACAATTAAATCAATTGATTAAAACTATTAAGAATCTAATAATCTAGGATTTATTATATTATTTTAACAAATTCTTATATTATATTCTATCTTTCTGTATTTACTATAGTATCAATTAAAAGATGTTTTTCTATTAGAATTCCCTTTTTTTTGATATTTATTATATTGAATTTGAATATCAATCTTTTACTAAGATAATATATCAAAAGTCTTTTGTTTAATGAATATTTCTTTTTGATATAATTGAGTTTTTTTTGTATATCGATATTTGTTTAATATTTTATTTACTGTTTGAAGTATATAATTCTTTGTATTCAAAAGTGTATTCTTATAAATTAATCTTTTTATATCTTTAATTAGAATTAATATAGTTTCGAATATAAGTATAGAAGAATTTGATTGATGATAAGTTATTTAAGATTTAATTAATATTGATTGAAAAAGAACTTCTATTGGATTATAAAGGATTTGAAAGATTTATTAATTTAAATCGAAAAAGGGAGGGGTAAATATATAAATTCGAATATCTAATTTCGAAAGTATAATTTCAGGATTAAATGGAATTAAATTTGTTTCTCAAAATCTTGCTTTTATATTCTGAGAAATAATTGATTTTTTGTATATAGTTTTAAAAGCTATAAAGAATTCAATCTTCGAAATATATTTGATATATGCTTTGATAAATTCATTAATTTGATTATTATATGAATGTTTTAGATTATTAAAACAGTTAATATCAAATAGTTGAGTTAAATGATTTGAATATAATGATAAATGTAAATATATAATATCGTTTTTTTTGTAATATACTTGAAAAGTTATTGATTCATAATTTTTATATTTATTTAATATCAATATTCGATATTTACTCTTTCTTTGATTCTTAATGTATTTATTGAAGTATTTCAATTATTCTAAATCTGTTTTATTATTTGTTTATCTATTAGATATAGATTTAATAATCTATTTTATAGAAAGATTTGTTTCGATATACTAATTAAAGAAATGAATTTGTTTTTGAACTATTAGAAATAGGGGAATAATTTCATTTTCTTCATTTCTATATATTATTATTATAATCCATTCTCGATTGTTTGATTATACTGATTTACTTCTGTTGTATCTTTTAGCATTAATAATAATCATTATTATATATATAATCCTTATTATAAAATCTGTTTCATCGAAATTATAAAAATCGTTATCCAAAATGTTGTATTTCGTTTGTATATTCGTAACCAATCGAAACTACTCTTCAATGAGTTTAAGATTTTCGTAAAGAATTTTTTGAAAATCATAAATATAATTAAAATGTATCTTTAATTTGATTCGATGTTTTACGAATCGATATATTTAGAACTTTCCAATATATTTTGTATTTCTCGATTCAAGAATATAATTCATTATATCTTTTATATTCTTCAATTTAGATGGAAATCCTTTTGAATTTATATCGAGTATATATTGAATAATCACTTTTTCTTTTAATTCTATAATTTTATGATTATTTATTCGAATCTTTATTTGATTGCTTCGATTGTTAATTCTATCGTGTAGTATAGATCGAAGTATTATATAGAGTTTTGTAGTTTTAGTAATTGATAGATTTTTAGATTTACGAATAATTTTAATAATTAAAATGATTTGGGCTTCTTTTGATAATATTTCCATAATAATTCGTTGAAATATCATGTGTTGAAATTGAAGTGATTGAATAGTATAAAAAGTGGCGACCCGGTGATATTGGCGACCCGGTGATAAACCACGTTAATGGTTTTATAATAATTATATAAACAAAGGGAAATAATGGAAATCAAATGGATTGATGAAGAATCTAACCCTATTGATACAATAATAAAGGCAAAATTATATTAGGCTTTTAGAAACCCCATAGAAAGCAATATAATTAAAATTAAGATTATAAAATAAATAGAAAGATTAAAATATAATGAAAAGAAAATAATATAAATATAGAAACCAAAGAACGAATGCAAACCAAAAGTTATTATAGATATATATCCAGTTTGTCGGATATATGATTATTTCGTATATAAATTGATTTGAACAAAAAAACAAAACGAGAGCTAGGATTGAAAAGAATATTCATTTGCTGAGCATATATATTCCTAGAATATACGATACTTCAACTTTGAGAAATTACCAGTATCGGAATATGAATCATATACATAATAAGAATAGTAAGGATAATAAGAATCATATACACACTAATACTCGCACTAATGCCTCGGCATACACCATTATATAATTCTTCACCTTCTATAGATTCTAGCTCTCTAGACAAATCAAAACGTATTAATAACCAGAGAGTTTATACATTCGTTGATAAGCTTCACTTCCCCGTATACAGTTATCCCGACACATATATATAAATTCAAAATCACTTTACAATTATCTTACAAAATTAGATTCAATTCGAAAAAAAAGAATAATGATTGATCTAATATTTTTATAATAATTGTATAAATAGAAAAAGTATCACGGGATAGTATGATTACAGAGCACTTTCAGGGATCGGGGAATAGGTGGTACACGTGATTGGTAGAGTAAAAGAATTGAATGACTTGCCCTTGATTATATGAATCAAGAGCTGTATATAGAGAACAAATGAGTGGTTATCTAGCCGATATGCATCTTAATTAGGCTAGATCTTTGTTTATTAGTATATCAGGATCACCTTATCAATTGGTAGATTGGTAAGGGCTAGTAGATCCTTCATTCCGATTGGAAAGCATACGCTTTGATCCTTCATAAGATACAGGGGATCACAGGGCTTTCCGTGACAAAAAGATAATGGAAATCAAATAGATTGATAAAGAATCTAACCCTATTAATATAATAATGAAGATAAACCTATATTAGATTTTCAAAGATCTTATAAAGAATAATACAATCAAAATCAAGATTATAGAATAAATAGAAAAACCAGAATATAATGGAAAAAAAACAATATAAATATAGAAATCAAAGAATGAATGAAATATAAAAACTATTGTAGATATATATTCAATTTATCGAATATATAATTATTTCATATATAGATTGATTCGAATAAAGGAATAAAACGAAAGTTAAAATTGGAAAGAATATTTATTTATTGGGTATATATATTCTTATAGTATATAATATTTCGATTTTAAGAGAAGTTATCAATGTTGGAATATGAATTATGTATATAGTAAGGATGTTAAGGATGGTAAGAATGGTAAGGATAAAGGATCATATATTCATTAGTGTTCGCATTAGTGTCTCGGCATATACCATTATATAGCTCTTTATTTTCCATAGATTCTAGCTCTTTAGGCAAATCAAAACGTGTTAATCAAAGAGTTCAATATGTTCGTTGATAAGCTTCAATTCCCTGTATACAGTTGTCCCGACAGTATTGTAAGGAAAATTCTAAAGATAATTAAAATTTCATATATATATATTATTCAATAATGTTATAATTTTATAATATCCTTTATAAATCTAAATATTCCTATTAGATAATTATCTGGTATTATTTTGTATATCTTCTTTATAACCATTCTAAACCTATCATAATTTATATTATTTTTTGGATAATAATTCGATATCTATTTCTTTATTTAATTTTATACATTCTCAATAGAATTGAAATCAAAAGAATAAAAAGATTAATCTATTATTTAGATTTCTTTTTCAAGAAACTCTATAATAATTTAATTATATGATTAAGGGCTTTATTTTGTATAAATATATAATCTGAATATAATTTCATCCATTTATAAATAATAAAAACTATATAAATCTAATACAATTCAGTATTGATAGAACCTTATTTTTTCTTATAGAATATTTCAGAATTTTTCTTTGCTTTCTTTAAAAAATATCCTTAGAATATTCAATTCTTAAACTTTCTTAGTTTTTTTATTATATATATAGAATTATAAACTTCATCTTTTCGATATATAATATAAGTTTTTTGATGATTCTTTAATACTATTTATATTTTATTTGATTATAGAATAATATTTTATTATTTATTTATTCAATCTTTATATTCCAATATAAATTGTAATCGAAGGTAATGATTCTTTTCCAAAATAAAAGGTTTTTAAATATAATATAATATTTATAATCTATTCTATAAAAAGTAGAATATATAATAATTTTTATTACTCTTTTTTAATCTAATACAAAAATAATCTTTCAATATGATATATATCGATTCGTTTTCGAAATATTTATAAATTCGATAATTTGATCAATTTGAAAGGAAATTAAAAGAAAGAATCAATTGAAACACTTTTTAGATATTGTATATATTATATATATATACTATTTGTTTATAATTTAAATTAGTTTTCTAAATAAAATAAAAGATTCTAATTTTAACAAATTGCTTTTTAATATAATAAAGAACTTTAGTTTCAATATATTAATTTTGAGTTAATTTTTTTCGAAAGGGGGTTTTGGATATAAATAATAATAGTAAAGATAAAGAAGAAAATAAAGATAAAAAGAATAATAAAGAAGATTTCTTTTATAATTATTATATTTCCATTTTGGTAAATTTGAAAATATAAATTTTGATTTCTATTATTAATAATTATATTGATTTTTATAATTATTTTATACAATACTTTGAATTTCTGAATTGTATCATTTTTATTAAAGTAATATCAAAACAATATAAAATGATCAATAAAAATCCTTCGTTTAAATTCTATAATATATGAACCCTTAGTGTATCTTACAATACTTACCCCATCAACCTCCGTATATAATCAGAATGAATTTCTTATATAGAGCTTCGTGCTCAAGAACAATCATTAATTATATATTATAGTTATTATATAATACGATCATTTATATCTTCATTCAATCAAGCCCTTGTTTGATCTTTAATAGAAAATTATTATAATCTTTTTATTAATCCTTCGATCATTCCTATATGATCAGAGATTATAATAATGTAATATTACAGAGGCAGTAAACAGAATAACAGGTATAACTTTTATTAATAAAATATAGTTCAAGCAGTTACAATACAGGAATTCGTATTATAAAAATATTACAAAGTTTTCAGTAAACCAAACCTATTCAGGCCTTAGCTTCCTGATTAAGCGGGCACGGTCATATTACCTTGATCATCCTTATCATCCTTATCACTATCCTTACCGTCGCGTTGCTGGAAATATTTGATTATCATTGATCCAGCGTATTCCAGGTAAAGCTTAGTCTGACTGTGGAGGACCCGCAGGAGAATTAGTCTAGCGGGTGCCTGACTCTCGAGGCATCGGTCATGTGATTTTTAATATCTCCGCCAGGAGAGTCTAGTCGGTCAACTCCTAAATCGCGTATTTTGAACCCGCTTTTCGCGTTTTTTTGAATATATATTGACCTCGTTCAACTATATCATATTATAATTAATAATTGAAAATTGTATTATAAATAGATATATTGTTTATCTACATTTTGCACTTTTTACTTTTATGAAATTCTGAATAATTATGATTCAATTATTGTTTCTTTGATTCTAAATCCAAACCTAAAAAGATAAATTTGGTATATTATATAACTTATTATAAAATATCAAAAAATTAAAATATTATTTCATTTCTTATCGAATAATATTGAAATTTAAATATATAGTAATTAAGATCTATTAGAATTTTCTATAAAATTTTCAATTATTTTAAATAAAAATTGAAAGATATAAAATTTAAAAATTATAATAAATTATAATTAAAAATAAATATTATTAATAATTCAATATCAAAAATAGCTAAAAATAAATTAAAAATAAATTCTAAATCTCCTTAATTAGCTGATTTTAAATTATTTATTTAATTTTTTATAAATTAAATTTTTAAAAAGTTATTGTGTAAATAAAATTTTATGCGGGTTTGATACGCGTTATTTAGGAGATGGCCGATTAGACCCTCTAGAAAAGTTCGCTTAAAATATCCAATCAAAAAATAGCGTAAAACTCTGGAAGAAGGGTCGATGTGAAAACTAGACTACAGGAGAATAGCGCTTTCGATCTTGAATTTTATTCAGCAAGCTGGGATTGTAGAAGTAAAAAAACCATCCTTACCATCCTTACCATCCTTACCATCCTTACCATCCTTACCATCCTTATCATCCTTACCATCCTTACCATCCTTACTTATCCTTTATCTCATCCTCAAACTCCATTCACTTTGGTGTGAAATGTAGTATTATTCGAATTGTTATTAGTATTACCACCGCCGAAAAATCGATTGTTAAATGCCTTTTTCAATAATTATGACGATCACTCACCTCTTCATTACTCCATAATCATCCATCTCCTTATTCAATAGAATGTACCCCAAATATACCAAAACCAAGCTTATACCTATCATAATGCCTCCCCCTCCCCATCTCCACCGTATCAACCAAGCTATTGCTCTCCTTATCATCAATGCTCCCTCCCCTCTTTCTTCCCCCCCTCCTCCTCCCTAATCATCCAACCCCAGCCTCTCCAAAGCGAAGGCAACCGCCGCATCCCTGACCTTATCCAAAAGCGCGTCCGCGAGGGCCATGTCAAGGTTAGAGCGCAAGTATGAAGCAGTGGTATCTTATCGGCTTAATGATTGAGGTATTATATAGAGTAGTCAACTTAAGTGTATATATATTCTACAAGGGAAAACTCTGATCTCGCCTATATGGAGGTTGCATAATCCCTGACATCCTCCCTTGCTGAAAACGACCATTATCGAATAATAGTGATTCCAAACCACCACAATTAAACACATTATATCGTAGAACCTCCTTTATAATAAAATGAAAAGTGAAGAATAGCTTAAGGTTAAAGCCCTCATCACTTCTATATATGGTTTTCCTTCGGAATAGACTTCGTAAAGTTGAATAGAATTAATTGACCAAATTGACCATTTTATTGACCAAATTGACCAAATTAACCAAATTAATTGACCTAATTGATCAAAATCAACTAAATTGATCAGGGACCATTCTGTATTCTCCAATATTAATATTGAGTGATAACCTAGGCCTCATTAACTCCTACAACGATCTCATATCGTAGTGCCTACATCTCATATAGAGTTCAGCATCTCTACAGATCTCCTATCTATATTATAGTACAAGAGTGCCCCTGGTGTGATTCCTTCCAATGGATTTAAGTTGCTCTTAATATGGCTAAATAGGCTAGTACGGAATCTGAAACATAAATTCCGGGTTGTGGGATTCGAATACGTTCTCTCCGATTTGAGATTCCAACAGAATTCACAGATTCTCCTTCATACCAAGTGATTGAGAGTGCCTCTTCAAGGCATCGTAGGGTAGAGCTTTCGTCAGCACATCTGCTGTTTGATCATTACCGCTGATCCATACTATTTTAAGCTTTCCTGGCTGAACCATCTCTCTTCGTACGAACATATACTGAATATCGATATGTTTGGAGCGGTTGTGAAACTTGCTATCGTGCATCCAATCAACACCACTTTTATTATCGCAATAGAGAGTAGGAATGAATCTCTCTTCATCCTTTCGTTCGCCTAGATCAACAGCTAGTTTCTCCATCCAAAGAACTTCTTTCGAACCATCAGATGCTGCGAATATTTCAGCATCCATCGTACTAGTTGCTACTGTTTTCTGCCTGCGTGAATGCCAGTTTACGGCACCACCGCAACGAATGACTGCCATCTCTTGGAACGAGAGTCTATCCTCCTCGCTCCCCCATGTGGCATCTGTATATACAGAATATTCGATCGAGCTAACCCCCCTTTCCTTTTTATAAATTATTCCGAGGGTACTTGTTCCGCAGAGGTATCGCATTAAGGTCTTCGCATATTCGAGATGGGAGTATGATGGCTTTTGCATGAATCTGTCTAGTTGGCCGACTGCATATGCAATATCCGGTCGAGTGATATTCGAGAGGTAGATCGTAGATCCTACGATTTGTTGATAAAGAACGATATCATCCGCCATAACTGCATCCTTGGCGCTGTCGAAAGCAACCGCAACGATATCCCCGAGCGTATCGTCATCAACGTGTAGTAGAGCCCTGTTCCTTGTAGAATCGAAGGTCCTAACGATAAGGGCAACGGCGGCTCCCTTGATCTTCTTGAAAATGGCGTCGAGGAGGCGTATGGTGGTATCCTTGAGGATAGGCTTCAGGGCAGCCACGACTGTGTCCATCATGGCCATTTCATCTTCGGCGGGTGTGGAGGCGGAGGGCGGATTCGAAATCGATTTGGAGGCAGGTTCGGAGGCAGGTTCGGAGGCAGGCTTGGAAGTAGGCTCCTGGGCTTTTGCTAATAATGATTGATTGGCTAACATCCGGTAGCAGGAAAGGGCGCTGTGCCTACCTTTTTGAATGATCGAAAGGGGTGGTGGAAGACGAGAGGATCGAAGGGAAAGCGGGAGAGGAGGTGGTGAAAGATATGGCATCTCTGGCCTTTCGCCTAAGGTCGACTAGTAATCAAACCCGGTATGTCTGGCCTCTCCTCGAAAGTCGACTAGTAATCATCAAGGTAAACTTTGGTTGATAGAATCCAACAGGACGTTTGCTGTTAGATAATAGATGCATATACATCATTGCTCATTATAGAAATAAGTATACGGTTAGAATCTTCAACCTTATCCAAGAGTTCGGAAGGAGCATGAAGATCTTGTAGATTAGGATCTCCTGTAAGATCAATGATACATATCCCTTTTATATATCAATACCTTGAAGTTTCCTCGTTTTGATTATATATTGGTTATTGTATGATTTAACCTTTGCTTCAATAGCCTCTCCTCCAATCGTATATAAATCTTCTGATAGATAAATTATTTTTTCCTGAATCTATCAATTTCGAATCCGCTTTACCATCTCGAATCAATAATGTAGCCAATGTAAGATAATTATCAAATAAATTTCTATCCCCTGAATTAAGCGATACATAGTAGTATAATTTGGATCAACCCCTTTACCTTCAGCCCATCCTTCTTGAGTAAATGCTTTTAGCCGAACTATTTCAACAACTTTAAGAAACTGATCTGGCCTCATATCATTTATACTTTATTTAATAAATGAAGCTATCTCATTAATGAGATACGGAGTGTTAGGTTTTCCGATACACTTTTGCAATGCTTCATGAAACAAAAGTAACACTCTTGTATTAAAAGATTTGAGATAGTATAGAATTAGTTTCATGAAATTTGAGTGACTCTCTTTTAATTTCCTTGTATCCTAAATGTAGCGTATCGGATTGAATATAATGAGCATTGGTTGTATTGGCTTGAGGTTTGAAATGGGTACGGATAATAGTTATCCTGAAGCGTTATATATATATGGAACCACGAAGTACAGTTAATCATTTATTATCTGGTGATGGAGGTCTACTAGATTTTGATGGTGTAATCAAAGGATGGAGTTACTGGTATATTAAATATTATGATGGCAGGAGTAGTAAGGTAAAGGTAAGAGTAGTTAGATTTGGGTAGGAGTGGGCAGGTTTGAATAGAAATAATCAGGATTAGTAAGATATCAAATTTACTCTACATAACCCCCTTTTTACTCTTTCTCGATCACGAAAATACGAAATCTAATAAATGCCTCATAAATCAAGCATACAATCTATGATATCTATATAGATTCAATAAATATTAAAAATTGAAAGCTTTCTAATGATATAATTTTTTTTATTATAAATAATTGTTGAAAGGGGGGAGTACATCGCTGAAGATTCCTCACCAAAGAATTCTACAATGATGTGTTTTGTTTTTACCGAACCGGCCAAAAGTAATCAAGATGAGATAACCCATCCTTACCATCCTTACCACTACCATCCTTACTACCTTTGCTATCGCTAGTATCCTTACTGTACAACCTTTGCTTATATAAACAAATAAATGATCTTCTCAATTTTATCATTCGAATTCACAACCTTTCTTCCCTTTTCCACTTCACTCTTTCCATTATTGTATTATTTTGTCTTTTAAAACGATATCTAAGCTATTGTGTACTCTCAAAAGATTTTGTTTTTTATTCTCTTTAGATTAGGAACCCCAAAATCATTTCAAATTCAATCTTCAAGTTCACAAAATCTACAAACGGAATCATTATGCCTCAACCAAGAAGCTTTTATGAAAAGTATCCAACGGGTCCACATACAAAGAATAATCTCAGTGTTCCGATTGCTCTTACGGGCTTAGAGATCAATCAGAGCCAACTCACAAGATGGTATATTATATGTCAAGAGATATTTTCTGCCGAGCTTGAGCTTTACGAACGGATATTAAATAAAGAGGTGAATTTTGGTACGAAGAGGATTTGTTTGCACGTTTAATAGCAACATTCAGAGAACGCATTTGTACGGAAGATCAAATTCGAAATTCGTTTGAAAGCATCGATGCTATATATGACGGATGGGTTGATAGTAGTCTTCGATATATTATGCGTCAAGCAAAGAGCAACTTAGTTCGAAGAGATAGTCGAAAGGATACTAATAAAAATTCCATCAAATCTTCCCCTATCAGAGAAGCAACCCCTTCTCCTCCTAGCCCTAACCTCAAACACCAAGCCCCTTCTCCCTTGAATACAGCAAACAAAATCCCAATACACATTCGCCATAATCAGGATCCAAGCAGAGACCACAAGGAATACCTGATTACTTTTCGCCGGCAAGAATCTTCCAATACACCTTTGGCCGAGCTACAAAGTCCTGATTTTAATTTTCAAAGATTGAAGGATACCCTTAAAGACCCAAACGAGAGTCGAGTTAGATTCAATCCTAATACTGAAAGATTGATAGCATACATACCTATTATCAAGGGTCCGGATGATATGAAATCAGTGTTTGAGTTGATAGAGGTCGAGTTCTCTAGCGATTTCCGCCGCGTTATTCAAGCTGCTCTTAATGGTGATTTATCCGTTATCGATTTGATAGTACAGTCTAAAGATTCGCCTTTACCACCTACAAATACCACTAGCCAAGCAGCATCCCAGCACAGCCTTTCTGATTCAGTAAAGGCAAACACTGGTAGCCCAAATCTCGCAGATTACAACTCGGAGTCAGTTTTAGATAATCGAAAGTCTAGCGATGAGGAAGAGGACTCGGATATTATCTCGCCGACGGAGAAAATCCAAGCCAAGAGATTGGTAAATCGGCAAAAGAAGAAGAGAGATCGAGATCGAAGTGTACCTTGTGATACAGATAACGAGAATAACAATTCATTTAAATCTGCAGATGGTAGCCATAAGCCAGCAAGTGTACCAAATAACGACCACTTGACATCACATCTGGGTTCTCCTGCTTCTCCTCGTGAGTCTACCTCTCATCGCGGCGCAGCTGTCCACTTCCAAGATAAGCTTTTAGATGCGTTTGACGAAGAAAAAGAGCCGGAACAAGAGGAAGGCGAATCCAAAAACGATTTTGAAGAACGCTTACGGTTATGGAAGGAAGCTCGTGCTGATATTGCTAGTATGAAGCTACAAGCGCAACTCGAAAGCAAGATATGTGAACAGCTTGATGAAGAAAAATGGTCCATAACATGTGATATCCTTCACCACCCTCGACATATTAGGAAATCGGATTTTATTGTACAAATACATGGAATGAAATGTCGTCTCTTGCCTTACCAAGCTCATAACGTTATTCGGACTTTGATGATATGGAACTCAGATGTTGGGTCAACTTTTCAAGCTCATGAGATGGGGTTAGGGAAAACTCTCATGTCATATACTACTTGTTATCTTCAGCACGCAATTAATTGCATGTGGGATGATATTCAACAGAAGCCTGCAGATCATCTTTCAAGCGATCAAATGGAAGGTCAGATTTGTCCGTCAAACCACCGAATATACAAACAGTATGGGTTGGATTGCCCATGTACAAAAGCACACGAGACATCCAAGTTCAAGCCATCCCTTGGGATTCATGTTATTCTGGTTCCTCTCGGCCTGCTTACTAATTGGATAGACGAATGGCACAAGTTCTTTGATGAGAACAACCCGCTGAATATGCAGCTCGTTGTAGCTCATGGAAATGCTAAAGGCGATATGAGCGTAATGAACTCTTCAGCCAAATCGGATATGATGTCTGATGTTGATCTTGGGGATCCGCATGATCCATCGAAACCTGTATGTACCCCGAAACTTCAAAACAGCCGCATTATATGTATTACTACATCACATTCAATAAGCAAGCAGCTTTTTGAAAGATTCGAAAAAGAAAAAGTTGTTCCAATCCAGAATTCTCCATATGCATCAAGAAAAAGGAACCCGGATCGCACAGTTATAATGATTACCCCGAAACTAATCTACCAACGGATCAAATATACTAAATTGACTATCTCAACTCTATGGAGAGACGAAGCACATAAAGAACATTTGGCAACATCAGCAACTCTTCAAGTTTTAAAAAATCCATTCTTCGAAGAGAAACGACATGAAAATATCCATTATAATCCGATGAGCGGTACCTTGATCACCTCTGGGCCAATGGATGTTGCAGAATATCTGATAAGAATGAAGCGGCCATCTTGGGATAACCATAAAGCGCTGAAGTCTTTCGATAGTACCAAGGTATTGGCATTGGGAAAGATGTGGGACAAGAAAGTAAAAGATGGTGTATTGGATGAGGAAGTCTCTCAAAAATGTATCGATCTACTACTCCCAATTATCGAAGCAATTACTCTTCGATTTACTGCCAAATCGAATTTTCTTGGGGAAGGCCCGATTGTTTTATTACCCCCTAATATATATTCTGAAATTTCTTGCCAGCATGAGCCCAAGTGGCAAGAACGGCTTCAAATACAGAAGTAGGAAGAGGATGCGAAATACAATTCACGGAATGATCAACGGAAGGCTCTTCATCAAGCGAAGTTTGGATCGCTCAAAGACTATATCCCTTTGAAAAAAGAAAATGCCCAACACCATTTCCGCTCTCGTCTATATGCAAGTTTTCCTTTTTTGATGGATATCGCCAAACTAGAAAACGAGAATCATCTAGCGTTCACAGAGAAAGAGTGGATTGAGCGTGTTAATCATAAAACAACTAAGGAAGCCGGGCTCAAGCAATGGAATGATATGAACGAGCCTTTTCGCAAATATATCAAGGATATAGCAGCATCTTCTGGGAAGCTTGCTGTAATGAAGAAATACATCGATGAATTTAAGAATAAAACCGATCCTAAGGATTCCAAGCCATGCCGTATGATATTCGCATCTTACTTTTATATTGGTGCTCGAATTTTATATTTAGTAAGTGCTATTCTGATCATTTCTAGCTTATGGATAAGACTAAATAAGATTAGTGGATGATTCATATTCTCGGAATCCCCGAAGAAGATATTGTCTTTCTTGATAAGGTGATAACGTCGCGGGAATTTGACAGAAGATTAGAGCTTTGGCACGGTCATGTGGATATCGACAACCTAAGACTAAAGCCTAAGCAGCCCAGATATATGGTAGCAACATCGACGTCTTTTGGGATTGGGTTAACACTCAGCGAAGCTGTATTGATAGCGTTACTGGAGCCAGATTATTCAGTTGCAAACGAGCTTCAAACATTTTCTCGGCATGATCGGATTGGAAACCGCAATAAAGAGACATATAGCCATCTTTGTTTTATTGAGGATAACGCACGGGAGAATTTGATTCGAAGGCGAAATCATGCAAGAAAGGGGATTAGTAAAACATTAGAAAGGAAGGTTGTAAATTTACAGAATATAAAAAGCAGCGGGGCTACTCAGGAGGATGCTATTGAGGTTGAGGTATAATGATATTACTTGGGTTTAGTTATATTTATACTATTCTTACTAACCGGCCACTCTATGTCAACCTGACCATTCTGACCACTCTTACCATCCTTATCAATCTGACCAATCTAACCATCCTGACCATCCTTACCATCCTTACCATCCTTACCATCCTTACCATCTTTATTATCTTTACCATCCTTACCATTACTACTCTATCTGAAGGCCTCACCAAAATCACCACTTTTGTCTCTATCATAACTATATAATACTTAGTACCAGCTCTATTAAAATCATTACTATATATTGTGAAGCGCTACTAGCCATCATCTGGCGCCAATACTACCAAAGCTACCAAAGCCACTAAAGCCACCAAATTGGCGCCAACAAAAATTTTGCGGGTGCGTCGGTTGGCTCCGTAATTAGGCGAGTATCGCAAAACCACCAAAGCGTTTTCGTTCACATGTCGAGTGCTATAAATTATCATGTGATAGTGTACGCGAAAGCTCGCGATCGCGATCAATCGCGTCGCGATATTATACAACATATAACAACTATACTCTTTTATCACAAACCAAACAATACTGTTGCAGATTATAAAGATAAAGCCAAAAAGACCTTATTTAAATTGTTTATAGAAAGTATCAAATCCTAATAAATATTTAAAAAATTGTTTAAAATAAAAACAGTGCTACGAATTATATAATAAATAATATTTAACTGGATATTATCGCGATTACAAATCAATATATAAAAAACCTAAGATATTTATACTTAAATTTTTATTAGAATATTTAAATTTTGAATGATTTGACTAACGTTATAAATACTTTATAATATTATTAGACTTTTTAAATATAAATTCTATAAATAAAAGAATTAAAGATCTTTAAAATACTTTACTTATAGAGATAAATATATATTCAAATTCGATTCTAATAGAAGAAGAAATATATTCAAAAATCTTTATTTCTATTAATGAATCAATCGATTTCAATATATATAAAAATAGAAATGAATCATTTAACAATCGCAATAAGATTTGAATTATAAGAATAGCTCTATTCAAAGCTATAATTGTGAGAATCACAGCAAAGAATCGGTTAACTTCGAATAACAATAGGTTTGGGTTTAGAATCAAGATTTTTCATTACTTTCTTTCTAATGGTAGTGAAGAATTCCCCTTTATATAGGTGAAAACTCTTCAAACTAGCGTATAATTCGGCCCGCTTTCGGCTAGCCCTAGTTTCGTAGTTGAGGTTCG
This sequence comes from Stromatinia cepivora, assembly GCA_014898415.1. Classification (NCBI taxonomy): domain Eukaryota; kingdom Fungi; phylum Ascomycota; class Leotiomycetes; order Helotiales; family Sclerotiniaceae; genus Stromatinia; species Stromatinia cepivora. The sequence continues at coordinate 515,004 of RCTD01000026.1, read as the reverse complement.
TAACAATAATTCAATTGAAAGTTCAGAAATTTTCCAAAAATAACGAAACTTATAATTCGATTTCGAATATATATATCAAAAATATATTAATTGAGTCTTTCGAATTTTTTAGAACTTAATATTATTATTTTGGAATTGTAACAAAATTAAGAATATATATAAATTCTATAAGAATATTTATAGATTTGTAAATAGATATAAAGAAAAAAATATCCTTATTAGTTTTTAAAAGATTTTATAATATCTGGCTTGTTTTTCTATCTATAAACAGAAATATAAAATTGTTTTTTAAGATTATTAAAGAATTAAATATTCTTATTCAAATTGATTTTGATCTTAAAGAAGGAATTGTATATAAAACTATTATAAATGATATATTATATTTATTATATTTATTTACAGATATTATAAGTTTAATTTCCAATTTATATATTTAAGTTATTATTAATTATTGAAGATTATATATTTTAAGATAATAAATCTTATAATTTGGAAGTAGTGACTCGAAGACTATAATAGAATAAGCAATTATAAAGTTATAATAATAATATAGAGTTATATAAAGGTTTTGTATTATATACAACCAATAATACCGAATAATATTCTAATTCAGATTCTTAATCTTTAATATTAAGAGCATAGTCTTTTTATATACTCTTTTCGAATTCTTTTATATATTAATATTTTATTTTTATTCGTCGATTTGAATAAAGATTCATCATTTCAATTATCTTGATTAATATTATAAAGGTTCTTTATTCGAATACCCCTGATATTCGACTAACTAGACTTCTTGTCACGGAAAGCCCTGCAATCCCCTGTATCTTATAAAGGATCAAAGCGTATACTTTGTAATCGGAATGAAGGATCTACTAGCCCTTATCAATCCATCAATTGATAAAATGATCCTGATATACTAATAAACAAAGATCTAGTTTAATTAAGGTGTATATCGGTTAAATAATCATTTATTTGTTTTATATATATAGCTCTTGATTCATATAATTAAAGGCAAATTATTCAATTCTTTTACTCTACCAATCATATATACCATCTATTCCCCAATCCTTGAAAGTGCTTTGTAATCATATTATCCTGTGATAATTATAAGCTTAGTAGTCTTTAAATCTATACAATTTCCTATCCAATGATTACTAAGTATTCAAAAAATCATTCTTAAAATATTATTCCTATTTCATTTATAATTCAATATTTATATTAATTCAATTACCTTTATTTAATATAGCAAAAGATCAAAATGATCTTCTTTTTATAATCTATATTCAATAACTAAAATAATATTTATACTTGAAAAATAAATATCAAATTCAAAGAATCTAGAATTCAATTAATCCAAAGAACAATCTATTTGTTTCTATATCAGCAATATTTATTCCAAATTCTAATCTAACAAATGAACCTATCTATAATCAAATCAATTGGTTTTCAATTAAACCATTTGTTTTATCTTCTGTTATCAATCTTTAAGTCAAATATAATTAAAAGAAACAAATTCAATACTAAAAGGAATTCTTGAAATATCTTATAACAATCCAATTCAAAAAAGATACTAATAGAAATATAAAGATAAAAGATTCTGATGGTAATATATCGGGATTTATTTCTAATAGATTCATTATTTTATTTTTAATTACTTTTCAAACAATCTTTTTCGAATTTGTTTCTCTTTAATTGGAATATCGATATTGATAACAAGAATATACATAGAATTATAAAACCTTCCATAACATTTACGAATAAATCGAATCATTATTTAATCAAGTATATTTTATAAAGTTATCTATTCTTAATCAGGGTATTACAATTTTTTCACTTAAAACGATTATCAATGTATTCAAAAGGAAACTTGTACTTACAATAACTACTATTAAATTTGTAGTATTATAAGAATATCGGTCTATTCTAATATAAGCCTTGTTCAACAAAACCGATTTTATCAAATAATATAGGGATTGAATTATAATCTATACCAAAACTCTTATATATAAAATCATTAAAATATAGGATAAAATCATTATTAATATTTTTCTACAAATTATTAATACCAGAATACTCCTAATTTGAGCAAATACTATGATTATATAGATTAAGATGAACAATCAATTCGGATTACCTAATTTTTCATTTAAGTAATTTGGAAATGTTTTTGAAGGATTAATCTTCCAGAATTCTATTTCTTTAAAAGCTAAAGAAAAAGTATATTCTATATTTATCTTTTTTCAAAATGATAAAAAATCTAAAAAGAATAAAAAGAATATCAATTTTAAAAGTAATCAAAGGATCAAGAAGATTTGGGAATATCTTTATAAAACTGAATCTAAATGGAATAATAGAATTGATTATGGTTATATTATTTACAATTACAAAATTATAAAATTAGTATTCATTAGAAGGATCAATTTATTGTTTAAAAGGGTATTTAACAAAAACAAGCTATAAATAATTAAAGATCGAACAAGATTATATTTATAAAAGCAATTTCATCTTAATTAAATCAAAAGAAAATAAATGAAAAGTTTTATTGATCTTTCAGGATTTTCAATCAATATTGTTATTTTGAATGTTTGATACAATTAATTAGAGATATATTTTATAATAATGAAAATATATTATTTATTCAATAGTATTTTATTCGATAATTGTAGTATTATATATATTGTAAATGATATATCTTTATTGGATGATCATTGATATCAATTATCCGATCCTAATAATCTTGTAAAAATAAATATTTCTAGTTTTCAAGTTCTAGAATATAGGATTCATATTATCAAAGGGATTATTAAAAAAAAAGGTTACCCTAATAATGATTTGATCTTAAACAATATAATACTCATCCTTGGTTTTTATATCAATATCGTTTCGAAGATTCGATTGGAGAAAGCCGGCCTATAGTTTTCAGAATATAACTATAGTTTTCAGAATATAACTATATTTTTCATAAAGGAGATCATATAAATAGCATAATAATTACTCAATGTATTTATATTGAAAATCTTGTATTTTTAGAATACAAATCATTTTCTATTTATTTGAATATTCTTTTATCTATTTTTATAAACAACCCTTCTATAATGTATCTAATAATAAATAGAAAAATAAACAAAGCATTTTATTATTCTTATAATTCATCTTTTCCAAAAGAAAATATAAATAAAATATAATATAAACACTCCGAGTATTTGAAAAAGGAAGTTTTTGAATATTTAATATTTATAATACAAAATATTAAAATAAAAGATATTATTTGTTTTAATTACATCAATTGCATTTGCATTTATATAAAGCAAATCATTTCTTATGCTCCAAATGATCACTAATCATCTTAGCCTTTCTACAAAATCCAATAAAATCTTTTTGATTTCGATAAAAGGTATAATAATATATTATAATTCTTATTAATCAAAGAAATATATTATAGTAAAATCTTTTTATATTTAATTTATTGCAAAATATATGATAAAGTATTTGTAATCATTCAAAGCTTTATAATCTGGATTCACTATAAGTATGGCCTAGCGATTGTAATGATTAAATAGGATAATAATACATCTATCATTGAAGTTATAAAAGTAATATTATTTGAAAAATAGATTAAACAAAAAGATATCAAATTCGAGTTATCTTTATCTTATATATATAAATCCAATAAAGGATTAGAATATATAGGACAAAAAATAATCACAAAATAAATAAAAATGTAGATTATAATAAATTTACTGGATAAATTATAAATAAAAGTAATATAAATTGTCATTTATTTATATAATATAAATCCTTTGAAGATCAAATCCTTCAAATCGCCCAATAAAATATTCGATATATAATTTTGTAATTACTTTTATAAAGATAATCCTTTATTTATAAAGAAAATATCCAACAATCTTCGTTCTAATTGGAACAGAATTTACAGATATAGATATCGAGTTTACCCTTTGGATAAAAACAAAGAAATTGGAATTAATAGGAAATGATACAAAATTAATCCTCGAATATATATTGGATATTTAATGGGCTATATTCCAGGTATATTGATTTACTATATATAGATATTTAAATTCGATAAAATTATTGTTATTCGAAATATAATGTTCAATAAGGAATTCATTTATTGTATTGATTCCATCAATCGAATAATCGATATTTATATTACAAAAAAGTTTAAGCAGTTTGTTAAAGCTTTTGATCTATAAGATTATATCGAAATGGACAGGATGATTATTCAAAATGAGGACAATCATGAAGATTTCATTTATTTACTTATTTTTATGAATCGAAAAGTCTTTGATTCATTTATTAAATGTATTTCAGATTTATTGTTTACAAACGAACTGATTTTAAGGGTAAATATAGATTTGAGGGGTGATAATAGGAATAAAGAAATCGATTTAGGATTATCCAATTTATTTAATCCTTTAGATAATAAGGATAAAATATACAATAAAGATATACAAATATTGATCGATTCTTTTATTGAAGAAATTAAAAAAGTTGATTTTTTTATTAAGGAATAATTATATTTTGCGAATAAAGATATTGGTATTGTTTAAAAAGATACCTATAACAATAATATGAATTCCGACCTTACCGAATATATTGATATAAGGAATATAGAATATAAACCTATTAATTATATCATCGATATTCTTTGTAGTGTATACAAAAATGATTCAGAGATTATTTCAATCAATCAATCTTAACATTCCAAAAAGAAGTATATATATTAGAATAATTAATTAAAGTATTCTATAAAGGAAATTCAATCATTATAAAGATTAATATACTTTATATATTTATTTAATCAATTTATAAAGGATTTGTGGATTTATAATCTTGAATAGATATCTAAAAGAATTTATATTATAAGGATTGAAATACTTAGGGTTCAGATTAATCTATTTGAATTTCAATTATACAATTATTATTCAGAATCATTTTTCTTCCAAAAGTTATTTAACTTTTATATCCCAAAGTAATTAATATATATATAAAGGCGGTTGTATGTACGGTGGTGTTATCAAAGAAACGATTTCAATACTGGATCTTATATAGGAATTATTATATTTCAAAGAATAGATTCAATAGAATTACCTTATTTAAATAATTTTCATTTTATATTTTGATTTGATCAATAAGGAATAAACGATATAAAAGAATATTCTCAATTTATAATAATTCATAGTATAATTATCATTGGAATTAAAGCAAAACCATTATTGCTTTTTATTTGATCTACAATTAATAGATTATAAACAATATCATTTCCTCGAATTCATATATTTACAATTCCAAAATTATCTTGTTTTTATTATCAATTAGAAAATTATTAAATAAAATATTGATTCAAACAGAACTACAATTTTGAAATTAATAACCTTAAGACTAGGAAAATCTAATATGAAATCGATTCTGGATCAAAATCTACAAAACCGATTTCTCTTTAATAAATATTTATATATAAATGCAATAATCAAGATTTAATTATTTATTATTGTTTATATTTAATAATATAAAAAAATCTCTAGATTAAAAATACTATTAAAATTATTTACACTATTATATTAGTAAATTGATTATTCCGAATTATAATAATAATCATTACTAAATACAATTTCGAAATAAAATAATACAATATAATCAATATCTTTATCAATATTTTATACAATCCTTCTAATATTTTAATTATATATTATCTATTTGATAAATACAAAATCCTAAACAAAAATATTATAATCAATTGAGCTTTATATGGTTTATAAAATTCCCCAATTATATAATTTAGGGATTTCATTTGGATATTCGAGAAATTAAGATTGGTATAATACAAAAAGGAATTATATTTATATATTAACCCAAAGTATATTATTATAATTCTTTTTTTTTGTAAATAATATTCAGATCATTTATTATAAAAAAAACGAATCAATTACTATAAAGATCATCAAAAGAATCAAAACTATATATGAATTACAAAACCTAGAAAACACTAAATGATTTCTAAATATATATATACTTTATAATCGATTTAAAAAAAAGTTATAATTAATTCATAATATATATATTAAAAAGATTACTAAGAAATTCAAAACAATAAACAGAATAACAAGTATACCACTCTTGATAATAGTATTTCGGAAAAATCAAAGTTAAGTTTCTATATATATTATAAAAATATATCAAAAGAAAATAAGTTCAATATTATATATTGTAATTATTATAAAAACGGATATATTATTCGTTACTTTGTAATTGAGTTATTATTTGATCAATCTATTAAATGATTATATAAAAATTATTAATCATTGTTTACAATATCTATAGAATATAAGATATTTCATAATCCAATATAACAATGATCAAATACTACAATTTCTTATCTTCTCAAAGACTTCTTTTATAAATAATCCAGATATTCATTAATCATTTTAAAAGTATATTTTATTTTTTTTCGATGATTTAATTATATAGAAAATGTTCAAGCAAAATATTATAATTACCTCGATTATCAAAATAAAGTTTTTCGAAATCGAATATATATCAAAAGAAATTATAGTAATTTTATATTTCTTAAAAGAAATCGATTTAGTAATGAAAAAGTCTATAATGATCTTCTGTAACAATCAATAAGCGATCAGATTGATGATTGGTGAGAATAAATGGATTATTATGAAATTATATTATATCGATATTCAAAATATATGATTATATTAAGAATATTCAAAAAGGAACTTTTATATAATCTATTTATTGATTATTGATATGATTACTGATAGACTCATCAAGAATCTTACAAAACAAAAGTTCGAACATTTTCGATCCTTTTTTAACCTACAAGATGTAAGCAACAGGATCATAGAGCTTGAGTAATGACAATCAGGATCATAAAACTTGAATAATGATAATCTGGATCATAAAGTTTGAATAACGATAATCTGGAGCTCGGATTTCTTTCCTTTAATATGAATGGAATGAGTCCTATTTGGTATCCCAGATTATTATACTTTTCTACAATACACTCCAATTCGTATACTCTATATTCATTAAGAAACAAAAAACAATCAAGACCGATCATTTCTTCACTTTTCATTTTCCTATCTTCGAAAAAGGATAAACTTTTTTTTAAACTTAATAGCTTAAAGTTCAAGTAAAAGAGCCTCTGGATTATCCGCAACAATCAAGAAATAAAGAATAATTAGAGCAACCAGAGTTATTGATGTCATTGATATTACAAAAACCAAAGGACTATTCCTCCTTTTCTTTTTCTTTGAATATACTATCTACTCCTTTTTCTTCTTCTTCTCTATTACTCTTTCTTTTTTATCTTCATTATTGCTCTCCGAAATCATAATATATTTCTTTTATTCGATTTTTCGAGGACTTTAGTAAATAATATAACAAGGAAAAAGGAAACGACGATACAAAGACAAAAGAACAATTTCTTTCTTCTCCTCAATCTTTAGCATTACTTTCATTATAATTCTATATCCCTATTTGAATTATATAATCAAGAATCAATATATTATGAAAGTGAGGAATAAACAAAGAATTTACTTTCGAATTTTGTTAATGAATAATAATATAATAATCTATTAAAGAATAAAAGAAAATCGGTAAGAAAATATATAAATGAATATTACAATTCTAATATCAACGATTATTCGGTTTGAAAGAATCAATAAAGTATTCGTTATAAAAATTATATCTCCTAACGATCAATGATTTCATATATCGAATATATAAATGATTGTTTTTTTCTCTACAATTTCCTTCATCTTTTATTTTGACTAAAAAACCAGCAATTTTCAATGACCCTTTTTCTTTCTCTTTTTTATTTAATTTATCATCCAAAAAACCCAACACCAAAGAATCAAATAGATCGTTATCATTAAATAAAGAAACCTTCCCTCTTTTATTTTCTTTATTAAATAATTTTTGTTTTAACAATTATAAATATAAAATTAATAAAACTTTTCAATTATATAATAAGATTTAAGAATGAAATCTACCTTTAAATTACCATCTAAATTTATAACTGGCAATTGATTACAACAAATAATAATTCTTTCGATAAAAAGAAGCGATTTCTGAAATAGATAACTATATATTATTCTAGGAATAGATTTAGTTAAATTATATTCCCAAAGATCGATATCTTGGTTTATTATCTGTATTGGATTCATTAATTTTCTCTGCTCAATTTGTTAATCCTTTAAAGGAGTACTGGGATCTTCTCTTGTATTCGATTCTCTCAAAGCTTTCTTTTTAGTCATTATTTGCCTAATACAATTGAGATTCGCTTGTTTAACCTTTTTAGACCCCGAAATCTTAAATATAATAATGATCAATAAAAACTTAATTAAAACAAAAACGAAAATACGAAGAAAAGATTTATATATCTTTAAAAATTCATTTATTTTATTTCGCTATTATGATCAATATATTGTAATCTAACAACTATATATATTCTCAATTGTTATACTACAAAATCGATCATTCATTTATATTCTCTCAACAAAAAACTTTCTTTTTATTATTCAAAATCTTGATTTCGAAGAATATCGTAGATAACAAACCGAAAATCAAGAGAAATTTGTGATTTATATATAATCAAATTCTTCTCTATTCCAAGAGTACTAGAATCATTTCAGGTTTATATATTACATCATTTCTTTATTGATATTTATCTATAATCACTTTATATATTCATTTACGAATTATATGAATTACCACTTTCTATATTTTTCTATTTATTTCAGATCGCCTTTCGATTTGGAGGGTATATTATAGAAAGCCCTGCAATCTCCTATATTTTATGAAGAATCAAAGCATATACTTTGCAATCGGAATGAAGGATTTATTAACCTTTATCAATCTATTAATTGATAAGATAATCCTGATATATTAATAAATAAAGATTTAATCTAATTAAGGTATATATCGGCTAGATAATTATTTATTTGTTTTATATATACAGTTTTTGATTCATATAATCAAAGGCAAGTCATTCAATTCTTTTACTTTACCAATCATGTGTACTATCTATTCCCTGATCCCTAAAAGTGCTCTGTAATCATACTATCCCATGATATTTCTTTATCCGAATACTCCTGTATCATGGGATAGTATGATTACAGAGCACTTTCAGGGATCGGGGAATAGATGGTATATTTGATTGGTAGAGTAAAAGAATTGAATGATTTGTCTTTGATTATATAGATCGAGGGCTGTATATATAGAACAAATAAATAATTATCTAATCGATGAATATTTCGATTAAATTAGATCTTTATTTATTAGTATATCAGGATCACCTTATTAATCGGAGAGATTGGTAAGGTCTAGAAGATCCTTCATTCCGATTGGAAAGTATACCCTTGATCCTTTGTAGGATACAGGGGATCGCAAGGCTTTCCGTGACATCCTGGTATTCGACTAATTAGATTTCTTTATTTGAATACCCCTATATCGATGATTTCGATCGTAGTACGAATAATATCATATGATCGTAGTACGAATAATATTATATAATCGTAGTACGAATTATATAATTATAGTATTAATAGTATTATATAAATTCGAATATAATATTTAAAGATTCATAATGATTTATGAATTTTATATTAAAGTGTCACGAATCGTGAACCACAGGAGGCTAACCACATGATACCTTTTATCTCCTATACCAATTTATAAGCTGATCATCCGTATATATGCATTACGAATCATACAATTTAGTATAGTAAAATGGTAACCCTAATAATATATATATATAATTCTGCAATTTACAAATGAATATTTGTATATATATATCTAATCGCTCTTTACAAATTATAATTCTTCAATTGTAAATTCTAAAGAATATAATTGATTCTGTTTATTCAGCTTTATTACAGTTCTTATACATTATATTATCTACAATTCATTTACAAATATCCGATTATCTAATGGTTTTTCAAATAATATCTCACTTTAATAATACCTTCTTAAATGAACTTTTATGAACATTACACCCAAAAGAAAAAGATCTATTCCGATCTAATCGATAAAGATAAACCCTGTGACGCACAAGAGCCGTAGTAGAGCTGAATAAACAGGGTCAATTATGTTCTTTAGAATCTATAATTGAAGAATTATAGCTTATAAGGAGCGATTAAATATATATATATAAATACTCATTTATAGACTGTAGGGTTGTGTGTAAATATTATTAGGGTTACCATTTTACTATACTAAATTGTATAATTCGTAATGTATATGTATAAATAATCAGCTTATAAATTGATATAAGAGATAAAAGATATTATGTGGTTAGTCTCCTGTGGTTCATGATTCGTGATATTATTCTCCCTTTTCGGAAAAGCTCGCCTTCGAGTGTTTCACTTTTTTGTTTTATTATTATTTCATTGGAAACCAGGTTTTGTAAAGGTTTATGAGCTTTAAATCAATTAGATTGATCATTTTGGTTGATTTGGTCAATTTACTGGAAATTAACCAAATTGACCAAATTAATCGACCAAATTGACCAAAATGACGAATGAATTGATCAAATCGACCAAATCGTTCATCAATTAGTTAAATTAATATTGATTCGTATTCTCCTTGATTTGGGGAATCTCTAAAAGGAAAAAGCTTCAATAGAAAAGGGAAGGAGGTTGAATTATAGTATAATGATAATAGGTGGTTAATATAGTCAATTCCGAAATCGATCAAATTAATCGACCAAATTGATCAAATCGATTAAATTGACCAAATCGATCAAATTGATCAAATCGATTAAATTGAACGAAATCGACAGGGGTAACATCATATTTCGTTTTTACCATATTCAAGCTTCCCTTTGCATGATTTTTGAAATGATTATAAACATGAGTTTTTGAAATATATTGCCTTTGTATTGTTTTAGTGGTGATAGTTTGTCTATTGTATAGAATTCGGGCCATATATATATACAATCAAATTCTCTCGAATTTATATAGGTTTTCGATCTTTTCACAATTGTATACATACATACTATTATAAAATCATAACATCTAATCTGCTATATTGAAGAACACTTTTCTTTTCTTTGGTTTTATAAATGAATTATCATCTATATGATTATAATTATCTTTTTCGTTTTTATAAAGTTTTATTCAATCAATTAATTGATTAGGAGGACCAGGCAATGTTGGATTGGTCAGATGAAAATCGCGCAAGAGGTACAGTGATGTTTTAAGATCGGAAGTAGGATACTAGGTAAGATTGGTATTGTTATTAAATTATGAAACTTTGTATAGTAAGGTTTTTCGTGTTTTCTTTATTGCTAAAATTCTTTTCATTTTTTATTCCGAATTATTAATTATATTAATAGGCAGAGATGGTTCGAATATTTGATCAGGAAAAGGATTGTTATATATTTTGTATAATCGATTTAAAAAGAAAATAGGATGAATTTTTATTATAGTCGGGAATTCGAATTTGAAAGAGTTTCCAGATCAATCAATGATCTTGAATTTTCCTTGAATTGAGAAGTTCAGTTTTTTGGATGGTTTTTGAGTAGAATAACTTTTCATATTGAGTTATATATAATCTCCGATATCAAAATCGACTTTATATTGATGAGCATTCGTGGATTTCGATATTTTGGTTTGGGTATACAATAAGTTTTCTTTTGTTTACATAAAAGCTAATCTATTATATTCTATATATATACGGGTATCATATACATTTATATTGTCTATTAGCTTACTAGTATCTTCCTTTTATTCCTATATATATTTCGATGTATACTTGTATAGAGTTTCGTAGGGTATAAGCCCTTTTAAGGAGTCATATAAAAGAGTAAGTTGTATGTAATCCATTATAGATAGGAATTCTGATTAATCGTTTTGATAATAGTTAACAAATGGTTTTAATTATTGTTAAAGATACTGATTATAAATCTCAATTTGATTATTGATTTGGGGATAATGAGTAATGAATAGTTTGAGATCGATTCCTAGGATTTAGCTGAATTCCTTTCAGAACTGTAATATGAATTAGGGGCCACAATCCGATATTATAATATCAAGGGGACCATAATATCGATATACATAGTAGAAATATAATTGTACTTGAACTCGAGCATCGATTGATTTGTGATAAGGTATAGAGATAGCTTGTTTTATCAATCGATCAATAATAACTAAAACATTATTATATTTGTATTTATCCTTATTAAAGTTGTAATAATCCATAATAATATATTGCTATATTCGATTAGGAATCGGAAATAGATGCAATAAACCGGGGATATGATTATATAAAACGGAATTATGTTTGTAGGCGTGATAATTATGTATATATTTGGCTATAATATCGTGTATTCTAGATTAGTAATATTGTTGAGATAATAAAAGGTAGGTTTTGTTTATATCAGGATGAATAATGGAAATAGAATTATGGGCTTCACGAATCAGATAAGTTCGAAGGTTATTGATGTCGGGTATCATTAAGCGGTTATTGTAGAGTAAAAGATCATTTTAAAGTGATATATACTTGTAATTTTGGGTAGCTTGTATTTTGAGTATTAGTAAACTATCTGTAGTTTTATTTGCTTCGATAATATGGTTAATTAAATCGAATCGAAGAGCGATTTCATTCAAATCGATACTAGTAATCGCTATTTCGTTTGGGTAGTATTTTCGTAAGACTTTTCTTATGATTTCGGTATCAATTTAATTATTTTTAATAAGTTATTAAAGGCGATTTTTTTTCTTGGTATAATTCTGAAGATCCAATTTGTTGGTTCGATAGGTTAAAATATCGACGAAAGAGTTATCTTTTTTAGGGCGATATATAATAATAAAGTTATAATCGATTAAAATTTTTGTTCAACGAGTTTATCAGATATTGAGAGTCTTGGTAATCATGAAATATTTGAGGGCTTTATAATCAGTATAAACCTTGATTTTATATAATGAATCAGTGAATTCCGTTTTCCAATAATTAAGAGATCGAATGATTGATAGTATTTCCTTATTATGAACTTTGTAGTTCAATTTAGCGGTAATTATGGTTTTGGAGAAATAAGTTACAAAAAACTAATCTTCGCTATACTGTTGTAATAATATATTAGCAATTATTTCATCAAATATATTTGTTTCGAGTATACAAAGGAATTGGTGATTATAATATTATAGGAACGGAACGAAGATAAGCTTTTTCTTTAAGATATTGAATGCATTTTAGTATACTTTATTGAATACAAACTTAATATTTGTTTTAATAAATTTGTTGAAAGGTTTTGTTATTATATTATAATCCTTAATGAATTATTAATAAAAATTGCAAAAATTAAGGAATAATTAGATTCCTTTTATTATTATCGGAAAGATCCAATTCTCAATTATTTCAATCTTTTCAAGATTCATTTCTACTTCTTTAATAAAAATAATAAAGTTTAAGTATTTGGTATATATAATATTGAATTTGTATTTCTTGAAATCCGTTTATAGATTAGCAGTTTTTAATTATTCGAGAATTAATTTAATATAAATTTGATATTCTTTTTTGTTTTCGAAATAGATTAAAATATCATCGAAATATATTGTATAGAAGATATTTAAGTAATCAAATAGAATATTATTCATATAATATTAATAGATTACAGGATTATTCATTAATCTGAATAATACGATCTTATATTTATATAATCCATATCGAATTCGGAAGATAGTATATTCTTCTGAAATAGAATCCATTTTTATATGATAAAAAGCTTGATAAATATCGAATTTGATAAAGATTTTAATATTAGAAAACCAAGAAAGCATTTTATTAATCAAAGAAAAAGGATATTGATCCTTATATATCAAGGAATTCAATAATCTGAAATTTATATAGAATCTCAAATTACTATTGAATTTCTTGACGAATAGAATAGGTACAATATAAAGGACTTGATTAGGTTTAATGAAATCTTTGCTGAGATTATTTATAATATATTTTTTAACAATTTCCAATTGTTCCAAGAATATTTTATAAAACGGATTATAATATAAAATTTGTTTTCCTTCGTTTTCCAATATAATTTTATAATCATAAAATCGGTTAAAAAATAAGATATTTGATTTATATTTAGAAAAGACTCGATAATATTATCGATATTCAAATAATATTTCAGGTTCTAAATCGATTTCGGTTAATACTTGATCGAATTTCTTTCGAACTTTTGTATTCTTGAATTTGATTAGGGTAATCAATATTCTTTTTTCTGTATATCGTTTGTTTTATCAGAAGTTTATTATATTATCAAATTTTTTCAAAATAATAATAAAGAGTTCAATTTGTTTATTTTTTTTATATTTTAATTGGAATTTATTAGATTTAAATATATATAGATCGAGAATTTTGGATAATATATAAAGGAGGTATTTGTAGATCTATAATGATAATATAATTGATTGAAAAAGAAATGAATTGAATTTGAAAGGAATCAGGACTTCTTTTTTTTCAATAAAAATCTATATTGTATTTATATTTAAAGGTTTTTATTGTATATTATCAATTGCGATTGATTTATTCAATTATAAATCTTTTCGATTTCAATATTCTTCGAATTGGTTATTTCGTTGATTAATATCTTATTGGATTAATCGATCGATCTTTTATTTATAAAAGAATAATTAAATAATAAAAAGATTATTCGAATAAAAAATGATATAGGATTTTTCTTTAAGCTATTTAAAATATCTATTAAAATAATCGAATTTCGCTTGAATTTTTGATAATCAAAATCTATTTAAAATAATATTATAATTTCTTAATTCAGTAATAAAAAAAAGGATAAAAGATTATTCACAATTATTAATTGTTAAATTAAGGAATATAAAATAAATAATAATATAACCTTATATATTATTATACTCTTTAACTTTAATTGAAACTTTAAACAATATAATTCTTGATTTAAATATAGGAAATAAACAAATAAGGAGTATAATATTAATAAAAGCAAATCTATTTATTTTAAAATCAATAAATACTTTTGATCGATAAATATAATTATTTTTCGAAAGATTATAAAGAAAGATAAATACTTCTTCTTTTATAAATTTGATTAAATCAAGAAATCTTATATTTTATATAATATTTAGAATGGAGATGGAATTTAAGTGTTTGGTTTTAAACGCTTTTCTTTTTCTAAACAGGTATTCTGTATAATTTCAATTGTAGTTTTTGGGTTGAAATCTTCTTTGGTATTCTGATATTCTTCGAATTTTTCTGTTTCTTTTTGTATCGTTTCGATTTCATTAAGATTATCGATATAAGGTGTCGATATATATATTACTTTAGAAGAGGGAGAGAGCAATAAGTATTTGAAGTTCGAATAGTTATTAAATGTAATAAAGCCGGTGTATCCGGAAGGGGTATTCTAAGATAGAAATGGTTTCGGGAATATGGAGGTTCCAAAATTGGAGTTATTAAAACTCTAAGAAGATTATAAGGGGTTTATAGTAATTGTTGATTTGTAAATAGTTATAGGGGCTTTTTGATTAATATAATATCAATTTTGTTTTTATAATGAAACTTCGTTTTGATTTATTTTAATAAATATATTTACAAGTTCTTTTGTAATTTTATAATCCTTAATAGATATTACTATTGTTTATAAAAGAAAATCGGAAATCTTTTATTCGAGATTTCTAAATAGAATTTTATCATTGATAATCTCTATTTGAATAACAAATAATCTGAACTTTTTATATTATTCTAGGAAATTGTTATATCGAGTTGTATTAAGTATAACCTATATCTTATATTGAAAATGAGTATCATCAATTTCGGCCGGATTCCGATAAATTGCTGCAAATTGTTCGATCAATTCAAATATTATGAATCAGGGTATTTATATATAAAGAGTATAATAATATATTTATACTTTTGATTCAATTTAATTGATTATATATATATAATGTTGTATTTCATTTTTAAATAATATAGTATACAGTTTGAATCGTTCTATAACCAATAATTATCATAAATTAGCTTTAGGTTCAATATTATTATTAAGTTTAATAATAAGATTTATGGATTTTGATATATATATATCTTATTATAAATTATAATTAATACAGGAATACAATCTTGATCAATTAGATTGATTTCTTAAATGAAAGAACCCTTAATTATTAAATAAATCGTTACTTCCTGAAAAAAAAGAAGAATTCTTGAAAAGCCCCAAATAATCAAATCGTCTAATTGAAGTTTTCTTCCTCTGATTTCGGGATCTTCGGATTTGTTTAAATGAAAATCCTTGAATTTCGATAAAGAAAATAAAAGGAATTCCAAATACTATTATTGATTTGGATACCTGTATAAATATTATTTAGAATTCAGAAAGAGATTATATTATTGCAAAACTCATTATCATTATAACTTTCAATTATCGATTCTCCTCCTTCAAATTTATAATTATTGTATAAAGATCTTATAATTATAATAATAATTCGAAAAAAGCAATTGAATTATTAGGAATATCGATTTTATATATTGGAATCTTCTCTTTACCAATTTTCTTTCTTTCAATAATAACATTATCCAATCCTGTATTCATATTTTCTTCGAAAGATTGTTGAAATAATTGAGGAAAAAAAAAAGGTTCCTCAGAATATACTTTCGAAGGTTTGAAATATACAGAAGGAGGAATTCGTTGCATTATGAAAGTGATAATACACTTCTAAAGGTATTTATATTTTCATCGATTAGATCGGAATAGATCTTCTTCCTTTGGGTGTAATGTTTATAAAAGTTCACCTAAGAAGATATTATTAAAGTGAAATATTATTTGAAAGACCACCAAATAGCCGGACACTTATAAATGAATTGTAGATAATATAATGTACAAAAGCCATAATAAAGTTGAATAAACAAGATCAATTATATTCTTTAGAATCTACAATTGAAGAATTATAACTCATAAGAAGCGATTAGATATATATACATAAATACCTATTTGTAAACTGCAAGATTGTGCGTAAACGTTATTAGGGTTACCATTTTATCATACTAAATTGTATGATTCGTAACGCATACACACAGATGATCAGCTCATAAATTGATATGAGAGATAAGAGGTATCACGTGGTTAGCCTCCTGTGGTTCACGATTCGTGACAAACCCCTTTAGAAATATACCATCATTTTTATAATACAACGAACTCCTTCTTCTATACACTCCGAACTTTCGAAAGTATATTCTAAAGAACCCTTTCCTTTTCCTTAATTATTTCAATAACCCTTTGAAGAAAATATGAATATAAGATTGAATAACATTATTATTGAAAAAAAGAAAACTGATAAAGAAAAGATTCTAATATATGAAATTGATACTTTTAGTAATTCAATTGCTTTTTCCGAATTATTATTATAATTACAAAATCTTTATATAATAATTATAAATTTGAAAGAAAAGAATCAATAATTGAAAATTATAATGATGATAAATTTTGCAATAATATAATTTCCTTTTGAACTTCAAATAATATCTATATAAGTATTTAGATTAATAATAATATCTAGGATTTCCTTTATTCCTTTAATCAAAATCCAAGAATCTTTATTCAAACAAATCCAAAGATCCCGAAATCAGAAGAAAAAAACTTTGATCAAACAATTTGATTATCCAGAGCTCTTCAAGGATTCTTCTTTTTTTTCAGGAAGTAATAATTCATTTAATAATTAAGAATCCTTTTACTTAAGAAATCAATTTAATCAATCAAGATTGTATTCCTATATTAATTACAATTCACAATAAAATATATATATATCAAAACCTATAAATCTTATTACTAAATTTAATAATAGTATTGAATTTAAAATTAATTTATAACAATTATTAATTATAGAACGATTCGAGCTATATATTATATTATTTAAGAATGAAATATAATACTATGTATATATAATCGATCAAACCAAATCAAAAGTACAAATATATTGTTATACTCTTTATATATGAATGCCCCGATTTATAATATTCGAATTGATCGAACAATTTGTAGCAATTTATCGGAATCCAGTCGAAATCAATGATGTTTGTTTTCAATACAAGATATAGATTATATCTAATACGATTCGATATAATAACTTTCTAAAATAATATAAGAAATTCAGATTACTTATTATCCAAACAGAGATTATTAATAATAAAATCCTATTTAAAGATCTCGAATAAAAGATTTCCGATTTTTTTTTGCAAATAATAACAATATCTATTAAAGATTATAAAACTATAAAAGAATTTATAAATATATTTATTAGAATAAATTAAAACGAAATTTCATTATAAAAACGAAATCAATATTATATTAATCGAAAAGCTTTTATAATTATTCATAAACTAATAATTATTATGAATCCCTTATAATCCTTTCAGAATTTTAACAACTTCAATTTTGGAATCTTTATATTCCCGAAATTATTTCTATTCTGAAATACCCTTTCCGGATATATTAATCCTATTATACCCAATAATTATTCGAATTTCAAATATTTATTGTCCTCTCCCTTTTTTGAAGTAGTATATATATCGATACTTTGTATTAATAATCTTAATAAAATCAAAACAATATAAAAAAAAACAAAAGAATTCAAAGAATATTAAAATACCGAAAAAGATTTCAGTTTAGAAGTTACAATTGAAGTTACACAGAACACCTCTTTAGAAAAAGAAAAACATTTAAAACTAAATGTTTAGATTCCGTTTTTATTTTAAATGTTATATAAAATATAAAATTTCTTGATCTAACCAAATTTATAAAAGGAAAAGTATTCACTCTTCCCTATAACCTTTCGAAAAATAATTACATTTATCAATCAAAAGCATTTATTGATTTTGAAGCAAATGAATTTGCTTTTATTAATATTATATTCTTTACTTATTTATTTCCTATATTTAAATCTAGAATTATATTGTTTAAAACTTCAATTGAAATTAAAAAATATAATAATATATAAGACTATATTATTATCTATTTCATATTCTTTAATTTAATAGTTAATAATTATAAATAATCTTTTATCCCTTTTCTTATTATTGAATTAAGAAATTATAATATTATTTTAAATAAACTTTGATTATCAAAAATTCAAATAAAGTTTGATTACTTTAATCGATATCTCGAATAATTTAAAAAGAAATCCTATACTATCTTTTATTTGAATAATCTCCTTATTATTTAATCATTCTTTTATAAATAAAAGATCGATCGATTAATTTAATAAGATATTGATCAACAAAATAATCAATTTAAAGAATATTAGAATCGAAAAGATTTATAATTGAATAAATCAATTATAATTGATAATATATAATAAAAACCTTCAAATATAAACATAATATAGACTTTTATTGAAAAAAAAGAAATCCTAATTCCTTTCAAATTCAATCCATCTTCTTTCCAATTAACTATATTATTATTATAGATCTACAAATATTTCCCTTATATATCACCTGAAATTTTCGATTTATATATATTCAAATCTAATAAATTCCAATTAAAATACAAAAAAGATAAACAAACTAAACTTTTTATTATTATTCTAAAAAAATTCGATAATATAATAAACTTTCAATAAAACAAACGATATATAAAAGAAAAAATATTAATTATTTTAATTAAATTCAAGAATACAAAAATTCGAAAAAAACTCAATCGAGTATTAATCGAAATCAATTCAAAATTTAAAATACCATTTGAATATCAATAATATTATCAAACCTTTTTCAAATATGAATCAAATATTTTACCTTCTAATCGATTTTATAATTATAAAATTATATTAGAAAACAAAAAAGAATAAACTTTATACTACAATTTATTTTACAAAATATCCTTAAAACAATTGAAAATTATCAAAGAATATATTATGGATAATTTCAATAAAGATTTTATTGAATTTAATCAAATTCTTTATATTGTACTCATTCTATTTGTTAAAAAACTTAATAATAATTTGAAGTTTTGTATAAACTTCAGATTATTGAATTCCTTAATGTATAAGGATCGATATCCCCTCTCTTTAATCAATGAAACACTTTTTCGGCTTTCCAATACTAAGATCTTTATCAAACTCAATATTCGTTAAGCTTTTCATTGCATAAAAATGGATCCTGTTTTGGAAAAATATACTATTTTTCGAACCCGATACGGATTATACAAATACAAGATTGTACTATTCAGATTAACGAATAATCCTGTAATCTATTAATGTTATATAAATAATGTTCTATTTAATTACCTAGATATCTTTTGTATAACATATCTCGATGATATTCTAATCTATTCCGAAAACAAAGAAGAATATCAAATTCATATTAAACTAATTCTCGAATGATTAAAAACTGTTGATTTATAAATGGATCTCAAGAAATATGAATTCAATATTATACGTATTAAGTATTTGGACTTTATCATCTTTATTAAAGAAATAAAAATGAACCCTGAAAAGATTGAGATAATTGAGAACTGAATTTTTTCGATAATAATAAAAAAGATCTAATCATTCTTCGGTTTTTACAATTTTTATCGACAATTCATTAAGGATTACAGTATAATAACGAAATCTTTTAACGAATTTATTAAAGCAAATATTAAATTCATATTTAACAAAGTATACCAAAATATATTCAATATCTTAAAGAAAAAGCTTATCTCCATTTCGTTCCTATAATATTATAATCATTGACTCCCCTGTATACTCGAAACAAATATATCCGATAAAATAATTGCTAATATATTATCATAATAGTATAGCGAAGATTGATTTTTTGTAACTTATTTCTTCAAGATTATAATTATTGTTGAATTGAACTACAAAATTTATAATAAGGAAATACTATTAATCATTCGATCTCTCAATTATTGGAAAACAGAATTCATTAATTCATCATATAAAATCAAGGTTTATACCGACTATAAGATCCTCGAATATTTTATAACTATCAAGATTTTCAATACCCGATAAACTTGTTAAATAGAAATTCTAACTGATTATAATTTCATTATTATATATCGCTTTGGAAAAAATAACCTTTTTGTTAATACCTTAACTTATCAGACCGATAAATTAGATTTTCAGAATTATATTAAGAAAAAGAATCACCTCCAATAATTTATTAAAAATAATTAAATTAATATTGAAATTATAAAAAAAGCTTTACAAAAGTACTATTCAAATAAAACAGCAATTATTAATATCGATTTGAATGAAATCGTTTCTCGATTCGATCTAATTAATTGTATCATCAAAACAAATAAAACTATAGATAATTTATTAGCACTTAGAATACAAATTATCTAAGATTATAAGTATATATCACTCCAAAATGATTTTTTGTTTTATAATAATTATTTGATAATACCTAATATCGACAATCTTCGAATTTACTTGATTTGTGAAATCTATAATTCCGTTTTTATTATTTATCCTGATATAAACAAAACTTACCTTTTATTATCTCAATAATACTATTGGTTCAGAATATACAATACTGTAATTAGATATATATATAATTGTTATATTTACAAATACAATTCTGTTTTATATAATTGTACCCCTGATTTATTATATTTATTTTCAATTCCTAATCAAATATAATAATATATTATTATAGATTACTACAGCTTTAATAAGGATAAATACAGATATAATAATGTTTTAATTATTATTGATCGATTAATAAAGCAAACTATCTCCATATCTTATTACAAATCAATTGATACTCGAATTTAAATATAATTATATCTTTATTATATATATCAATATTATAATCCCCCTAACATTATAATATCGGATTGTGGCCCCTAATTTATATTATAATTCTGAAAGGAATTCAGTCAAATTCTAAGAATCGATTTCAAATTATCCATTATTTATTATCCCCAAATCGATAATCAAATTAAGATTTATAATCAATACTTTCAATAACAATTAAGATTATTTATTAATTATTATCAAAACGATTAATCAGAATTCCTATTTATAATGAATTATACATAATTTACTCTTTTATATAATTCTTTAGGAAGACTTACACCCTACAAAACCTTATACAGATATACACCGAAATATATATAAGAATGGAAAAAAGATATTAATAAGCCAATAAATGATATAAATATATATAATACCCATATATATATAAAATACAATAGATTAACTTTCATATAAACAAAAGAAAACCTATTATATACCCAAATCAAGATATCAAAATCCATAAATGCTTATCAATATAAGATCGATTTCGATATCGAAGATTATATATAGTTCAATATGAAGAATTACTTTATCCAAAGATCATTCAAAAAACTGAATTTTTTAATTCAAAAAAGATTTAAGATCATTAATCAATCTAAAAGTTCTTTTAAATTCGAATTTCTGATTATAATGAAAATTCACTCTATTTTCTTTTCAAATCGATTATACAAGGTATATGACAATCCTTTTCCTGATTAGATACTCGAATCATCTTCACCTATTAATATAATTGGTGATTCGGAATAGGAAATAAAGAAGATTTTAGTAGTAAAGAAAACACGAAAAATCCTATTATATAAAGTCTTATAACTTAATAATAATACCGATCTTATCTGGTATCCTGTTTCCGATTTTAAAACATTATTGTATTTTTTGCACGATTTTCATTTGGTCAATCCAATGTTGCTTGGTCCTTCCAATTGATTAATTGATTGGATAAAGCTTTATGAGAGCGAAAAGGATAATTATAATTATATAAATAACGATTCATTTATAAAACCAAAGGAAAGAAAAGTGTTCTTTAATACAACAAACTAGATATTATAATTTTATAATGGTATATATATGTATATGATTGTGAAAGGATCAAAAACCTATACAAATTCAAGGGAATTTGATTGTATACATATATGGTCCGAGCTCTATACAACAGACGAGCTGCTATCACTAAGATAATACAAAGGCAATATATTTCAAAAACTTATACCTATAATCATTTCAAAAATCATACAAAGAAAAGCTTGAATATAATAAAAACAAAATGTAACATTACCTTTATCGATTTTATTCAATTTGGTTGATTTGATCAATTTGATCGATTAATTTGATCGATTTCAGAATTAATTATATTAACCATCTATTATCATTATATTATAATTCAATTTCCTTTCTTTTTCTATTAAAACTTTTTCCTTTTAAAGATTCTTTAAATCAAGGAGAATACAAATCAATATTAATCTAATCAATTGATAAACGATTTAATCGATTTAATCAATTCATTCATCATTTTGATCAATTTAGTCAATAAATTTGATCAATTTGATCAATTTCCAGTAAATTAACCAAATCAATCAAAATGATCAATCTAATTGATTTAGAGTTTATAAACCTTTACAAAACCTGATTTCCGATGAAATAACAATGGAATAAAGGAGTGAAATGTTCGAGGGCGAGCTTTTCCGAAGAGAGGGGTAATATTATGAATCGTAAACTATAGGAGGCTAATTATGTGATACCTTTTATCTCCTATACCAATTTATAAGCTGATCATCCGTATATATACATTACGAATTATACGATTTAGTATAGTAAAATAGTAATTCTAATAATGTATACATACAATTTTGTAGCCCACAAATGAGTATTTGTGTATATATATCTAGTCGTTCTTTACGAGTTATAGTTCTTCAGTTATAGATTCTAAAGAATATAATTGACCCTGTTTATTCAGCTCTACTACGGCTCTTGTGCGTCACATAAAGAATATAAAGAAAATATAAAATTTCTTTAAATTTATTGAAATATTATTATTTTATTATAAAGAGATATTTTTTTAAAAAATATTGATTTCTTTTTTCAATTAATATTTTGAGATATTTAAAATAATATTTATTAAATTATAATATTAATAATTTTAATTATATATAATCTTTATTATTAAAGATGAATTATTTAAAGAGATTAAGTTTATTAGAATAATAGATATAATAATTATAAATCAATTTATATAAATAAAAATAATCTTTGTTTTTTCGCGATTATTAATAAGTTTTAATTATAATAATAAATTATTTACAAAGTATTTTGATTAATAATATTATAATTTCTAATTTGTTTTAGATCTAAAATATATTTTGAAAGTTAAATATTAATCTGGCTTAATAAACGATGAATTTATCAATACGTTTTTTAATTTCGAGAATAGTATTTATTATTATTTAATAATAATAAATAACTCTTATTATTCACTTTACAATATAAAAATCTATTTATATATATATTTATATATGTATAGAATATACTCATTTCGGATAATAAGAATAATATAATCAATGTGATCAATTAGACCGATTAGATCAAATTGATCAAATAAATTTAATCAATTTAGATATATATATTATATTTATTCTGAATAATAAAATCAATATAATAAATAAGATCAACTAGATCATCTTGATCAATTAAATCGATTTGATCAATTTGATTAATTAAATCAATCTAATTGACTAAATTGATCAAATTGATCTAATCAATCAAATCAATCTAATCAATCAATATACGAATACGAATTCGAACTCTACGAATTCATAGATATTCGAATAAAGAAACCTAAATTAATCGAATATCAGAATCATTCGAAATAAAGAATCTTTATAATCTTAATCAAGATAATTTAAATAATGAATCTTTATTCAAATTGACGAATAAGAATAAAACATTGATATATGAAAGAATTCGAAAGAGATATATAAAAAGATTAAGAATCTATATTCTGATATTATATATAATATCATTATACTATTCAACTTTTACTATTGTAACTTGATATTTGCTTATTTCATTATAGTCTCTGAGTCACTACTTCTCAATTATAAGATTTATTATCTTCAAATACGTGATCTATAATACGATTATATTCATTAGTAATTGATTTATTTTTAATAAATTTAAATAAAAAGAAATATATAAACGATATTATAAAGTTCTGAAGTATTTATAATTGTAAAGATAGAGTTATTTGATGCAAATTTAAATAATATAATGATTTTGAATTTGAAGATATAGTAGGGAGGAGGTTGAAAAAGTATCGGAATTTAAAAAGTCCGAACTCTAATTCACGAGTCATTATTTTCCCAAAATAGTAAAGCGTTTTCTTAGTTACTTGAGTTTATATATGTTACGACGGCTTTGGGCCTCATATCATGTGACCAATTATAAAGTCACGTGGTCCCTTAGATCCCTTCAATCTCTTGACCAAAGGGACCAAAGGGACCAAAGGGACCAAAGGGACGAATAGCATGAAAATCTATATCATCAAAATGGATTTCCTTTGTATAAAACTTTGTGTTCAAGATCAATCATTTAGTATACTCTACTATTAGTTACGAATAGCATATCATTATTGTCATTACTTAAGTCCCTGCTTGACGCCTAGTTATAAACCTACTTCGAGAGCCTAGAGCACTTCCACGTGATCTAGACGGCTACCCTCGTAACAATATAGTACTTTTATTATACGCTGAGATTATATAATCCACTATGATATTTAGTGTATAATCAGTAATATTGAAGTGTTAATAAATAATATAATTGAAGAGTTACGGTTGTTTATATATTAATAACTATCCAGCTATACAGTCATAGTCTGAGTAGAAGAATGTCACGGTGGTATACTTCAGTCAATCATATTCAAAATCAATTATTTAAATTTCGGGTATCTGATTGATTAAATATATTTGAAGCGATGGAAATATTGTAATTAATAGTTATTTCAATTTGAGTTTTACACTTCGAAAGCTTTACAATAAGAAAAAGGATAGAAATATAGAGCTAAGAATATTATTCGATTAAATAAGGATTTTATAAGTTTTTGCTTTCTAAAAATCGATTACAATTGTAATCAAAGATTTAAACTAATAGATTATATACAAATAATTATATAAGATATTTTTAATATATTATTCAATCATTAACATTTTTGAAAAATCATTAATATAATTTTAATAGCTTTCATTAATCAATTATATTATCTATTATCTTTTCTTTTTCTATTCGTATAATCAAAAGTACATTACATTTCATTTAAATATAAATCTTTTTATAGTTTATCATTCTATAATTAATATAAAAATGAAATATAATATTCTTTTTGGTAGTATATATAAGATATTGATTAGTAACTAATAAATTTCTATTACCATCGTAATATATAATATAAAAAACATATCATTATAGATATAAACGATTATATACAATTAGTTTTCTTACTTCGATATAAGAAAATACCTAGCTGTGGATACAAATGATCTGATTTTTTCAGTTCGATATAAAAAATCGTTTAATTATAAATACAAATACCTCTTTACCAAATCTTGCTTTCTTAATTCGATATAAAGAATATCTAATTGTGGGCAAAAAATATTTAACTATGGATTAAAGCTGATTCGCTCTTCGAAGAATAATAGAATTCAGTTCTTCTTGATATTCTATCGTTTTTCGATATTCTGAAATAGATATAAACAACTTAGTTCTTGTGAATACAATATAAATATAATATTTATATAAACAATTGTCAAACATTCAAATTTCTATTTACAAAGTTTCGAAAAGTGACAAAATAATCTTCTTTAAATATAATCTATATATTATATAAATAACCGTTAGATCATCAAAGATGTTTTATGCTGATTTGTTGGGGCGGGGAAACTTTTGGGTTATCTATACAAATGGATGCTGTGGGGCAGAATTCCAGGATCAGAGGGTGAGGGTTCGTTTGAGCTGTAGAGAAGGCTACGAAGACACGGCGGTGGAGGTGTAGTAGCTGAGGGATATAAGGTAACTTCAAAGACGTCGCTGTCATCTTGTGATATTTTTTCAATTTCGAACATATATATAGTGATTCATGATCAAAGCGTACTGACAAGATTCATGGAGATCCAAAAGAACACCTAACGCTACAGAATTTTTACCCCAGGATTATCACTCCAACAAGATGTAAAATGACAAGTTGTGCCTAGCATTGAAGGTCTACGTTAGTTCAGGCGAGCAAATGCCTCGTAAACCACGAACAGAGGAAGGTCCACCTCTAAATCGACGAAAGGTAGATCATGACAAAGTAAGCAAGCAATCAAAACCCAAGGGTTCGCGTGCGTGGTACATGTGCTGCTAGTGAGGACAATCCGGCGCAGGTCTTATCAATATGGAACGATGAGCTGAATAAATATGTTCCGATTTAATATATTCGCTATCGAAGTATTCTGAAGGGTAATTTGTAGTTATTATCTTCTAAAATCAAATTTAAATTAGTTGTTCTTTCGCTCAAACTATTTCCTTTTTCTATTTTACCTATAAAATTTCTCCTTTTTTTTGATCACCCCGAGCAGTTAGTTTTTCGTGCTCTTAATCTCCTCATTAAAAACTTTGAAGCTGTTCTTCAAATCAGTTGAGCAATACATATAAAATCGTCGAATACGAGTAGAAGGAAACACACGATAGTTTAATTCCTATAGAGAAGCAGATAGTCGAAGATCTAGTGAAGATAGAGCCTTGGTAGGATAAATGTGTTCCCAAAATGACACAAATCCAGGAAAATGAGTTAAAATACAGCAACACCCATCTTTCTCTCCTTCTGTCCACTCGACTATTCGCCCTCATACCCATTTAACTCCCACCAATACCCTCCTGCCCATCCATCCACAACTTCTGCTTCGCACTAGCATGCGGCTGGAACTTATCCCCAAATACATCCATACTCCGTAGGCTAAACACAGACAGTTCAATATAGAAATACCTCTGCCTCGTCTTTCTGAACAGGGGATATTGATATACACTCAAAAGATCTCGTGGCAATGGGTATTACGACTCGCTGCAAAGAGTTTTGGATGGCCAAGCTATGTACTGTATTGAAATGGCCGGATGTGTAAGCTAACTGTGGTACGCAATATCTTTCAAGTAGCATGTATAGTTATAAAGAGAACAATTTAGTACTGTATTTGCTAAAAATCCAACTCTTGATCCGTGGGTTTTGGAAAGATTTCTGGTAGCTGGGAAGCAGGTTTGACTTGACGAGACTTATGAGGATTTTTGTGCCGAGAGTTCCCAAATATATTCCCATGCATTCGCAATTTTTCCGGTCTCCTTTGCGGAATTCGAGATTTCTTGTTGAGGGGAACTGAGAGCGGAGCTTTGGCAGTAGCAATGCTGGTAGAAGGACTGATGATGAGAGCCGGGACCCGATTCCGTGGAGTGCTAAGTCCTGCTCCATGGAAGTGCTTGACAAGCATCTGTGCTGCGGATGCACGTTCTACCGAGTTGATGATTGCCATTTCTTGAATGCTTGAAATCGGACCGTGGTTAGAGGCAATAAATGAAACCACTCTCTGTACCTCTGAAACATGCCTAAACTCACTGCACTTCTGACGAAACCCTCCTGCATCCAATATCCAAAGCATTGTAACAAAGAGTGACCAAACGTCTACTTTGTGTGTTTGAGCCCCTCCGTGAAGCATCTCAGGGGCCATGTAAATACTGGTACCAGCAAACGTTTTGGCATCGGCAATACGATTGCAGAGTCCAAAATCTCCTAGGTGGAATTGATATTGACCCTCAGGCTGCGAGATGAAGAGAATGTTATCTGGCTTCACATCTCGATGAACAATGCCCTTGCATGCAATAAAGTCAAGCGCCTCTAGCATTTGCGGGAAGACGGAGTTCGCCACTTCAGATACATCCACTCCGCTCTCGATCAATGAGTTCAAGCTCCCTTCCTCTAACCCCATAAATATTTCAAGGTATGGCTCGTCCCAGCCTTGTGACGCGATGTAATTGACGATATGTGGCTAGCACTCATATAAGTTTCATATAACAGGTTGAAGAAGGCTTGCTTACGTGACCCAGCCCAGCAAGAGCCTCAACTTCACGCTTTAGAACATTGTACAATGGTTGTTGCTTTGATACCCGGTGCTCTATTATCTTAAGAGCCATAAACTTCCCCGAGTCCACATCGATGACTTTGTGTACAGTTCCAAACATCCCGGATCCAAGAGCAGGTCCCTCCTTCACATATCTTATCTTCAATTGTCGAGGTCCTGGAGTATGGGGTCTGGTTTCCATTCGAGATGGCAGGTCGGTTGGCGCTTCATCCACAGTTCGGGCGAGGCGCGGGTTCTCCACTAGACCATAGGTGAAAGCTTCGTACTTCTTAATCGTCTCCGCCATTTCTGTAGGATCTTGATGCCATTCTAATTCGAATACAACGAGATCACACCGTGCCCCACCCATTCCAATTACAGTATTAAGGTCCTCCCGGACGAGGACTTTTCGAACACGCTCATACTCAAATGGTGTCGCATTTTCACCAGAAATTTGAGTAGTGCAATTGTGCGACCTGTCGAAAAACATAACAACCTTGGTATCTAAGTCTATTTCGAAAGAGCATTGCACCCTTGCAATACTGGCCCCTTCCACGTAGATGTCGGCCTCAGGACCTCGCCCCAGTGTTGCAAGAGTTGTGGATGACTTGCCGCGAATATGAAAACCGATATCAAGAGCTTCTGCATCATTAGGCATTTTTGAAACGTGGTGATGATTGTTTGGATGAGCGATAGTACGCTTAGCTCGCTCGTTTCCACGGCAGGGACGAAGGGAGAACAAGGCAAGAGGATGATGAAGACGAGACATAGTGTAGTGGTGATAAAATGAGAAAAAATACTGAAATAGGGATGAAGATTGAAGATGGATAAAAGCTAGGAGATGAAGTAAAGGGGTTTTAGAAGGGAATAATTGTCCCGCACGCTGATTTGCCTGGCGTTCACAGTTTTAGCAAGCCCTGTACCTACCAATAATATAGATTTCTATAACGGGTTTGACAGTAAAGAACAGACAGCCAATTATTGATTCCTGCAATGTTATCTCGCAGTCGATGGCTTGTTGGGTACTTGCGGCCAATTAGATACCTTTTTAGATTCCTTTTGATTTCTCAACAAATGATCTATTTATCAGACGGTACAACCCTTCCCGCCCAATGCATTTAATGGTTGTGTACCGCTGTCAATAAGAACAAATAGAATTTCATTTCATCGGCTTATTATCCGTATGAGCTGACTCATTATGAGCTGACTGACTCACAGTCTGCTTACACCCCAAAAATCGATGATTTTAATTGTTTTAATTGTATATCTTAATACATATTCTGATTTTTATATATTGGGAAATGATATATCAAATATATTGAATCCACTCGATAATTTTGCTGAGGTTTTACTACTCACAGGGGCGAACTGTGAGTCTGTGCCCACCCGCCCCATCAATTTAACCTTTGCAACCCCCTTGTACTCTGCACTCAGGAATCCATTTAATTACTCCAAGCTCCCGGCGTTAATCATCGAATAAAGACGACAAATCCATCACATCACCAAAAACAAGGCCTTTCTCATCAACGACTTTCGAAACTCTTCTCTTCTCTCACAGTAAATCTTTCACCAAACCTTCCCTCCACATCAGAATCCTGAGTCGACTGGCAAACGATAATAACCTATGGCTGGCTTTACTGATACAATCCATGGGGATGGATTGGCTAGGGCTCAGAGAGCTCTATTAGAATTCGAGAGAGATCCGCAGCGACTTGATCGTGAGAGAAAAAGATTTGACGGTCCTTTGCCAGTATATGCATCAGACCGATCGGGTACAACGACTCGATCTCAGAGTCCTAGTGATCCCAGCGAGGAGCAACGAGCCCGGCAGGAACGACGAAATAAGCTGGCAGAGGAGCGCGAGGCTTCAGAACCGCACAAACAATTCGCTGCTCAGGTGAAAGAAGAGAGGAGACGGATTTGGAATAACGACCCGCGTTATAGGTCGATAAAGATAAATCCTGGAGATAGAGTCTTCATGGAAGAGGCCCGAGAAATTGTCACGAAGTGCTGGGTCGAGCAAGGCATCTGGAGCAGCAAGTGGAACAAGTTCGCTTTTGGGCGATGGAAGCACGAAGAACCGCTTGAGTCCGAGTCACAGACTGAGTCGGAAGCAGAGCCCTCCAAACCTCCCCTTTTTCCAAACCCACAGCAGAAACCGAAGCTGCCAAAAATTCATCGCACAAAACAACAGATTGCGGAGCAACGAGTTATACAGAAGCGCCAACGTGAAGCTTCACGTCCATATTATCAATTCGTTTATCAGATATCGAAGATGCGTGAAAAAATCCAACAAACCGAGAACAAAGAAGGTACGAATGTTACCGATATCACCGATATCAATACAAGGGCGTACGAGAATGTCAAAAACACTTGGACTAGCCGAGGGATCTGGAACAAAAGATGGGGTGTACTGCCTGGGATGTCGTGGAAGCATGAAGAGCCTCTTGAGAAGGAAAGCCCCGAGGATTCTGCTCCTGTTCCAGCGAACTCACATGGGAAACGTCCCGATGAAGTAGGAGAAGCATCTGCTATACGCATTTTTAAGCCTATTTTTCCTCCTCAACCAAATCATCACGAGGTGGCTAGCGCTTTAAATTCATCTCAACAAGCACGATGTGCAGACATTGATTCTGATAGATCAGAGAATAACAACGCTGGGCGCTCTTCCTTTCTATTGACTTCGCCTCCCCCCAGTTCAGATAAACAGGTTCCGCTTTCTAAAACGGGGCAAGTATTGCTGCCAAGCGAAAGAAAACTCTTTCTTAAAGATAATCAGCCAGCAAATGCATTTCTCGGTCCAGCCTATCCATCGAGGGTCTCAAAAGCCGCTGCAAAGAGAAAGAAGCCTCAACAGCGACTGAAGATCTCACAAAAGGAAGCCCACAATAGCTCGCTATCGCCCTCCGGTGTAGATGCAGCAGAACCGGAGCCCTCACCTTCGCTTGGCCATATGAGTCTCCGCAGAAGCAAGCGGATAGAGCTGCTTACTCCACCTTCGGATGGCTCAAAGGACGTAGTCCGATCAAAGCCAGAACGGAAAGCTGCGAGCAATGCGACAACCAAGAGCTCCGCGAAACCTCACGGTGTATCGAAGAAGCATCCTGCGAAGAAACAATCTGCGACGATTTTACAGGGAAAGGCAAAGAAGAGATAAATGGTTAGATACCCTACTGAGAATTTTCATTTTGCTACAAGGGGGTGTCTTTTGTTGTCACTACCTCTAGTAAAGAGAACCATCCCAGATCTAATTTCAAAATCCCACACGAAAGTTACCAAAACCTTGTTGAACCATGCTGTGTACGAGGTGAAGGTATTCTATTTGAGTCAATCAATCGACTTGAAGTCAGTACAAAGTTGGAAATTTCCATCTGATGCCAGTCGATTCGTGCCCTTTCCTCGCGTTTGGACGTAAGTTGGGCTGCAACGGCACCCCCAAAACATCCCATGATAGCGATCTCCGCTGGTTCCCGCCAATATCCAGAGCATCAACAGACTAAAACGGACCAGTTGCTGGGTGGACCCTCCTATCACCCACCCATGCAACATCAAGTGCTAATAAAACGTTCCGTTTTCGCTATACTGCAAACCTCTCACCACTCTCTATACTGTCTGGAATGGAAGAAACAGTCTCGAAAGATGGGCATAAACGACGCTCAACCATGGCGGGCGGCGTAAAGCTATCATGCGAATTTCTCATCACAGATTTCCACAACTACATCGAGGCAGATAATCCGCTGTTGCAGGGCATAGAGGAATCGATAATGAGCAAGCTCGGCCAAATGATCCCGACAACCAAGACCTGGTAAATTTGACCCGGGAACAGACTTGGCTAGTTGAAATCCTGTCTCGTTATAGAGCTTTGCTTAAAGCCCTTAACACACATTGAAAACTTTTCAAAATCTGACATTTTCAACCATTATCCTATCTACAAAATCAAAAAAGGGATACAGCATCCGAAGTTGAAATGCTCCCCCTACACCTTGCTCCTTGAAATTATCCATGTATGAATTTGTATTCATTTCCTTTCATCAACATCCAAAAAAAAATCTTCTGATAGAAAAGGTCTCCTCATTTTGTTTAAGTTTTCCGTCCAAGATCAAAATCAATAGCTGAAATATAACTGGAAGTTATGTTAGGATAGTCCCATTTCTCACAGCAGGTTTGTTGCCAAGCTACAGAGTATCTATTAGGAACCGCCCACTGGTATCTTTCTTTCTTAGTCATATAATGCAGTGTAAATAACTCATTTGAAAACAAACATCATGAAGATACTTGTCCTTCCTTGCAGATCAGGGGTGATGACACCACAAAAAAGAATAATATCAGAGCAGGCTTAGAACATTGCAGCCTCAAATAAATCCCCACAATTGACCATCACCTACATAAATAATACTTGCCATCTTCTTTTCCTGTTCCTCAGTTCATTAACTACACTTCTCAACTACGCTTCACAGTCATGAGCCCAGGTGATCTATCGATCCTACATCAGCAAATCACCCAAACATAGATGTGTATTGATGAATTTATGAATAAAGTATTATTTTACATCATGGAGATGCGGAAAGTTCCTCCCACCACGACAAAAGCACCGGGGATAAAAATTCACTTAAATCAAGATTTATACAATCCATGACAACTCTCAGCTGATATGAGCTTTCTCAGAACTTGGTGATTAATACACAGTGATTCATTGATACTTTTTCCAAACTTTAATCTTGTAATACTCGGTCCATCATTACAAATACTATCTGATCATCTTACCTTCACCCGCCTTTATCTTCCTTCTTCCATTTTCCTCCTTTAGGTCTACCAATCTTAATCCCTCGTACCTCTTTACAAATCATAAATGCGCATATTTATACCTGGCCTCATCGTCCTTCTCTAAATGATATCACTCATCAATCTACGACAGCTATATGAGAACTATTGACATCACCTTCACTGAGATCAGACGAGAACCCCTGAATCTCGCTAGTCTGGCCGCACACCTTACCCACTTCCAAATCAACAACATGAAACAACAACCCTTTATTTAAACGGTTCGTGAAAACGCACGTAATTTCCATTGATTATTCACCTTGTCGATTCACGTATTAGCCTTACTCACAAGACTTCGCGTGTCCAAATTCTCAATCAGGTAAGGTGTATGGAATCAAGCAAGTCCAGTTTTCGAGTTCTGTTCATGTCTTATTTAAGAGTTGCTTCCCACGATCTTGACCCTGATCTTGAATGATCTCGACATCACTCAAACACTTGTAAGTAGCCATAAGTTTCAATATTTCATTAACCCCTCACCATCGTTTATCCCCTGATGTTCTTTTATGCTAATGTATCTTTGTGCAGTACAAAATCGCGTTTCCATACTGTGCAATACGATAGAAGAGGATACTCAAAATTCGTACTATCTCAATCCCGCCCGCCAGCGATATCCTTCCATACCTCCCGAGAATTCAGAGAACTATGCCTTTGGTGGCCAGTATATTGAACACTCCCTCCGAAGTGATGATCATCAACATTTTGCTGAGCAGACCTCTTCCGTCGCAGCTCAAGATTTCCCTTCCAATCAACTCGACGATTGTGTGCCTGCGGCCAATCATCATTTCCGTCCAAGGCGTTCCTTAAAAAAGACTGTTATAATCAAAGAAGAAGGTGAGATTGTGATTTGTATAACAATTTGCTTGTTTTATACTAAGTATCTAAAGAAGCTGAAGATGATACTGTCCACCTCGCACCTGTCTCAGAAGAGGCTTTTGATGAAGAAAGTAAGCGTGCAATTCCATGAAATTATATACTGCTTTTGCTAATGATTTGTCCTAGTGAAGGATGACATGGACGAAGCTGCCCCCGCACAAGTTGCTCCTACCACCGTTGCACCCCATGAACTCAAATATTCTACCAAGGAGATGCGTGATAAGAAGATGTCCATCTTTCATCGCAGGGAGTTCGCGTATTGTGAAGTTGCTATGACCGTTGAAGAGCACCTCCAGATCAAGGACATTAACCACGTCACGCCACAGACTTTCTCTCTGCCTGACAAGAATGGCAAATACCAGAAGTATAAACGTATTCGCATTACCTGGGCAAAGAGGGATGTGCTCAACGCGTAAGTTTTCCTGCAAATGCATGCATGCATGGTCGACACTAATAGATCATAGTTGGCGTGTTAAAAATGGGCGTAAACCACATGAACTTCGTCGAGGCGCTAAATATGCTGCTGCGAGGGACTACTGGCGGTTACAACCCCCTCACGTTGTCAAACCACGCAAGAATATTGAGTGGAGCAAGGCTAGAGGACCAATACCTCCTCCGTGAGTTGCTTCGATTGTTTGATATAGGAGTTCTGGACTTATTTCGCGATGATTTTATGCATGATACCAGAAGAAGCAACAGAGATTTTGCAAGAATAGCTTGAAGATTCTCTGGTGTTATATAATACTGATTGGGCCTCGATTGACTTTTATTAAGACTTTTGGGGAAACCAGCCCACGCCCAAACGTGGACGAAACAGAAAGACGTAGCAGGAAGCATGGCTTCTTCTTTGCGTTTTCCCTCCTTCTCCCAATAACATAAGACCAGCATCGTAAAAACAAACACATGATCTCCTCTGCACACTCAACTTTCCGACAATATCAAAGCATAGATTCTGTCCTCAAACCCTTGATACCTCCCTCTTCCTATCCAAATTCCTGTCGCGATCCCCTAATTTAGGGCTAGAAACATCTGGGACACCGATGAGGTATCTGTGTGCAATATCTTCCACCTTTGACTTCGCCTCTTCCTGGTGTTTTCGAAGTTGTTCTTGATAAGACTTTACTGCACAACTAGCAGATTTCGTAGTTTCTTTGTGCGCAATCGACTTCAATCCATGCGGACACCGCGCTCCGCGAGATTTAATAAAATGAGCTTCCTCTTCTTCCTTCGCCCTTTTCTTGGGTAGAGAGGTGGATAGACCGCCTATAGCTTCCGCATCTTCATCGGGTTCTGCGGCCACATTATTCCCCGCATTTACTGTGTGCTCTTCAAAAGAAGGAATTGACTGGAGATATTCACCCGGATTGGTAATTGCGAACTTCAAGCACGCGTGATTATGCTTCCTCTTCTTGTTTTGGCCCTCGAGATGATGTATTTGCTCCTGATAGTCCTGAAGCGCGTTGTTGGGATGTTCATTCTTGAACACCATTGGTTCTATCTGTGTCATCTGGTCGCCGTTGTACAATTGAGATTTGCATCTTTCCCCGGTATTAATGCGGTGCTCTGTCGAGGCCCAAGCAGCCACATTGTTTTGATATTCTTGTGGGTTGGGTGGAATTGATTGAAGTATTCCTATGCTAGTCGAGTACAAGTTCTCTTGCTTGATTGTCGGCTCGACTGACGACTCGGGTGTGTATATGACCGTTGAGGACACACTGGGACTACGTGTATTGAAAGTGGACTGGTAAAGCCTCATATCTCGGAGACGTTTCCGCGTGGTATCAAGCTCAAGTTGATTTGTGGAAGCGGACGTGGTATCACCGGAACTTGTAGCTCTACTGCTAAGTCGATCATTCGGTGCAGTTCCAGGTTCTGGGATTTCCTCAGTTCGGTAGTTGATGAGAGGTTCTCCGGGAATTTCGACTTGTATGGTAACCATATTGACAGGCCAGGCACCTCGTCTTAATTAAACCTCCGAGATGAAGTGTTGGTTTTTTTGAGACGATAACTATGTCGTACAATTTTCAACCTTGTGTGAATACCAGAAGAGCACAAAACACAAAGACGAGGAAATAGTGAAATTATCGGCGTCAAATCGCTTCAGTTTATTGGGTTTCGCATTCTGCAAGGCGAACAGTTCGTACCGCATAAGCCACAGCTACGCCGCGACAACCCAATTAGTGTGCCTCTCAACAAGATTTTGCTCAAAACATTCAGAAATTGCTGGTGAAGGAATCAATCAAATTAATACAATGAATCCATAAGTTTTATTCGATGGGTTGAGCTCAAAAAGCAACAGGTGGATTAAGAAGCTTTTGGGAATAAAGCTCTACATAAGGTGGCATTTTACCCGCGCCACCCATTCCCATGAACCAGGTTGGGTGGGCGCGGAAAGCCTTCAGGAATTTTGACAGGTCATTTGTTTCTGACCCAATTGAGAAACCAATCCTAGTAGCAAGGGCATCTCCGTAAGGGCATCTCCGTAAGGGCATCTCCGTACGCATATCCTTCAGCTCACCCGGTTTCAGCTCTATCTCATATTTTGGAAGACCTACGATATAGAATCTTACACTCCAGAAACCACCCAACTCTAATACTAAAATATTAAGAATCCCGATACATCCTGTAATGTTCAATATCTCCTCCCTCATCCAAAAACGGCATCACATAAAATTGATCGTACAGCTTTCTCCTGCTTCATTCTATCCGGCGAACCTTTCGAGCGAGGTCTAATTAGTGCCTTGCGTGCACCGGATCTCCCTCCGCACAGAAGCCAGCACCGGTTCAAAAACAAAATTGTGCAATTGAGATTCAAAGCACAGCGATCATGTACTGATAAGAGATTTTGTAGGTGATTTTAGAAGCCAACATTGCGCCTATATATTTCGCTCATTTGTGCAATGAGGGGGGCTAATTGCTTGTTTGGTAGGAGCTATTCGATTAAGGTTTTGAGGAGAATCCACGTTTTGATGACTTGTTGATAGATTGTCTTCGGATTGATGGAACAGGAAGGAAATTTTTGGAGAAGACCAGTATTTTGGGCCTTTGCCTAACGAGTACACCGATGGATAATCTACTGGTAAGTTTCTCCAAAGGATAGACTGTCGATTGTTCTTTATACACGATTATGGGACTCAGGAGACGAGCTCGATAGATTCAAGGGAAGGAACAGAGCCAGTGGCCGGCCATGACCAAGAAAGCAAGATTGTCATGAAAGATTTCCTGGAAAAGGTACAAAAGGGCTGAGCTCCACAAAAAAAAATACTGCAGCCACCGTGATGTGAGGGGAGCCGAGGTTCTTGATACGTTGATTGGTTTTTATGGCTTGTCTGCCGATTACCCATGCTCTGGAGATATCGCAAAGTGTGAGCCCAGAATTAAGGCCCGGCCAGAATCTATCATATTCGTTCTACTTGACGAATATCCATACCCGCACGATTGATAATGTGAGGGTTACATTCGTATCACCTACACACCAGGTGCTTGGTAAGTGTTAGCTTTATATCTCTTCGGGTCAATACTGGATGCAGTTGGCTGTAACATATTGCAACTTACACTAGCATTGTGATGTTCATGTACAAGATCAGTTTTCCTGGCTTATCATGCCACTTGAAGACACATCCATTGGAATAGCAGAAGTGATGACGGGACAGAAAGCAATCCGAGAGTTATCTCATCCCCGCACTGAGATCTGGATCAAAAGAAGTGACTGTAATTGGCGTCAGTACAGTACTATCGAATTCCTGCATCAATCACCCCGTCTCAAGAAGGCTCTGAATTTCAGGGCAGATACACGTTCCTGACATGCAAGTAGTAACCGACTGCGAAATGTATAGTAATCCGGTCATCAGAGTAAGAAATCTGATTATTTATTGATGGTCTCACCTTGGCAATCTGACCAAGATTGTGTCTCCAAATTCAATGCCTCGTATTACATTGAAGTAGTGGGGCTGCATTTCTACCATGGAATCTACGAAAGGTTTCGCATGCAGAGTAAGCATACCTTCAATGTTGAGAACACGTGGAGGCGGGGTAAAGATCTGTGTACCCTGCATGAATGAATAAATCAGACGAGTGGCATAATGTAAATATATTGGCGGGCGCATACAACTGTTTTTCTGCGCCAAGTATGCTTTGAAGAATATGTAATCAGATTTAGTGGGGGGTGATGATGCAGAAGTGGCATTCTTGGCTGGAGCGATCTTGGCTAAAACCTGAACTTCTGGTCGTCCTTAATGGGTGGCTAAAAAACTGTCAATTCTGCTTGCATTACTGAATTTGGTGCTATGGGTTGAGATGGATTAGTATCCACTTGTCAGATTGAAAATTTTGCCCCTGTTTGTTAGTTTTTGCCGTTGTTTACCCCTTCCTCAAAATTAGGTATCCAAAGGCCTAATCGCCTACAGAGATGGCGCCACGAGTCGTACCACTTTATATCGTTTCTTACCGGTTCAGAGGTACAATTTGCCAATATCTGCTTTGATGCTCTCCATTGGCCGGCTGAAAGTACAAGGGTTCACTTATCAATCAACATACATCCGCCAATATTGACTTTGACTTATAAATTCGACGATGATATTAAATGCCTCCACTATTGTGGTTGAACTTTCACTGCTTGAGTAGTGCGAGCGCTGAGTGTGATGAAGTATCAATATTCGTCCCACTAGTCACGTTCTGTTCCATCCCGCTGGCGCTGGCTGGAAACGGAATCTAGAGCGACGCCTGAGAGGGGAAATCCACATGTCGCTATCATCAATAATCAAATTGCAGAAGCGGGATTGACAACAAAGATGCAAGTCGGCAAAGTTGCTGGCTAGAGAATTGGAGACAGCATCGTTGTCATGCTCTTCAAAATCGTATAAAAAGGTCAAGAGATTTCCCTTCTGGAGATAAGTCCCTCACCAGCAGAACACCACTTCTACACTTCCCATCAATATAATTTACCGCAACAAACACCCTAAAAATCTTCATTTCAACAACTATCTCCATCATGAAGTTCATCTACACCACCAGCATCATCACCGCCATCTTGGCCGCTGTCGTTCCAGCTCTCCCTGTCGCTGACGCCGAAGCCAATGTTGCTATCGCCACCCTTGAGAAGCGAGGAAGTACTCAATTCGCAGTCTACACTGACTCCGGTATGTCAAACCTTCATCCATTCATTCTACACCACTCCACAATATCTTCCTCTTGTTGTCGTAACTAACACTCACATCACAGCGTGTGGTGGTGGTGCCGTCATTTTCACCAACGGAGGCGCTCCGACCAAAGGCAACTTTGGTGCTACGCAACACAGCATCAAGATCTTGAGCTTGACTCCTAACTTTCATGTTACCTTCTATTCCGGTCTTAACCAAGGAGGTGATAAGTCTCAGTTCGGAGCTGCTTCCGTTGGTGGGTGTGTCGCAAATGTCAACTATTTGAGTTATGGCTTCTATGCCGGAGCCTAAGTAGTGGGTTCGAGAGGATTGAAAGGAAGTCTAGGAATTGAGAGACTGATGTTAAGGGAAAGTGGAGGTGCAATGGAGTGGAATCGAAGGAGGATGGCGGAAGTGACTATTTAATCAGTCATTCATTCATTTGGCTAGGAATGGCTGTCTCCGGGCTGCAGCGGAGAACTCACAGACTTCTTATGTCCATCTATGCGCTCTTTCATGAATTTAACGGCTTTTCATCTTATATTGTTGTTCATTTGCCAGTGTTTCAGAGTCAGCTTCTGGTGGTTGTAATGATGAAGACAGTGATTGACTGAATCTCCTTATCGTACTACCAGTGTAGATCATCAGAGTAATTTGTTGTGGGGCCCACGATTCTCTAAATCCAATTGAAAGACTGACATCCATCATTCCAGGCTAGGTATATTCACTTTTTGCTCAATCTACTGTCTGAGATCTAAGTGATCGTGAATTTAACACAATCCCCTCACTCGCTTAAAATATACTTCGGCCTGTTATACGTATACCTGAGTCAGTTTTGATCGCTGAAGAATACTTCTTTTAACTGCAAGGAAATGGTTGCATTCCGTAAATGAAAAACTCCTTACTCATAGTGATTGGCTGGAAGAATAGACTGTGTATGATCTAAGATTTCCAAGAAGATCAGTTGCATTCAAAGCTTATCATTTGGCTTCTATATATGGGACATAGCCTTTGCCAAATAGCATTTCAGATATCCATCAGCATTTTATAAGGACCGAAAGCTTCATTATATGATAGAAATGTTGAGATTCTAATCCGATGTAAGAAAACTTATGTAGTCTTTTCTAATGAAGATATAGAATAATGGAGGGTGCTATTTCTTGTGTCTGATGAATAGTGTAAGAATTTTCAATAGATAGACTTGAAGTCAAAGGTTTTGATCGGATCTTTTTAGAAAGATATGGAAATGGTTATGGATATAGACATCTCGTTTTGAGGTTTGTGCACTTTTCCAAGCTCCCTCTCATCCCAAGGCCAGTTTCTTTAATGTCGAAAATTAGCATTTACTTTTCAGCAACATGGTTGATTTCTGTGAATGACATGCACACAATTTTGAATATTACCAGAAAATCCTCTACCTATACACTGATACAGCAATAAATTCTATAGAGAAACACGTTCACCTGATATTTGGTAGATAAAATAGTGGTTTTGTGCATCGAGGAATAATGAAGTAAAATTGATAACTAGATGAAGGACCTACAAGTTATGGTTGATTCTTCTCGATGAAGCCTCAATTCTCAAACTTATTTGATTCATTTTCTTTCTATTATATAAGCACCAACGCGAGAGGTCGCAGATTCAATTATTTGATTTCTTTTAGGATGGTTGTATGGAAGATCAGAAATTATGAAACCTCTACCTGTGATCCACTACGGAGTTGGAGAGTTTCACAAAGTCATATCAAATAGTTCAAGAATCATACTTATATTTTCCAGTGGAGGCATCAATTTCTACTGTTTAGAGAAAAAACGAGAGTTTTCCTTCAGAATAATTAACTGTAGAGACCTGGGCCTTGCCACATTTAACTTACTTCTTGCTATAAGCCTTGACTGTACTCCACCATTGTAGTCGACTATCATAGTAATGGTCTATCCCTAGATTCACATGCTCAAGTAATCATGAGAATGATAAGGAGCAGACCGACAGTCGGACTAAGCAAATTTTCGAAGCCACTTAAATAGATCCTCCCCGAAGAGCAAGAACGAGATGTAGCTTAGCTCCAGCCAGAAGCTCATAATCCTTGATATCTTTATTATCCATCATTTGCTTGCCCGCATAGATGAGACGTTGTTGATCCGGAGAGATTCCCTCTTGTTCCTCGATAAGCTGCTTGACTGTGTGAATTTTATGGTTTTCTTCCACCTCAATCTCGATTTCCCTGCCTGTTAAACATCTGACTATTATCTGCATCGTTGCGCTTGGGAGTATGTTGTAGCTTTCTTTCGCTGGGTTTGATTTCTCTGAGAGTTTCGGTTCGTACTCACAAAATCGGAGCGGCCTTAGATGATGATTTTAGTATATTCTGGAGTATATGTAATTTGGCAGCGCCTGAGGAGTTTGTAGAGTTTTTTGAGTTTCTTGTGTTTTGGTTTTGGTGGATATCAAAGTTGGTAATCTGATGATGGTGATAACATGTAGAAGGAAGACAGTTACCTAGGAGAAAGAGGGTCTTATATAAGTAAAGGAAAGCAATATGGTCGAACTGCACATGTGAATTACCTGCGATATAATTTGGCTGTATACCATTAGTGCTGTAACAATGTTGAAAATAGTTCAACGGATCACCGGAAGGTTTATAAAGAAAAAATGAAGGCGGTAAAATATGAAGGGGTAGGACTTTGATCAAGTAACAATATAGCTGATAGCTGAAAACTACAAGCTTAGTTACTCATTCGTTTAGCAATGATAATTAAATGCCATGTTTTGTGTAAAATGGGGTATAAATACCAATGCATAGCTCCAGAAGGATGCAGTGTCACCAAAGAAATGGACAAATTACATATAAACCATTTCATCATTCAACTTTTAACTAAGAAAAATCTTTCTCAGCCACTCCATCAACTCCTCCCATTGCTATCCCCCGTCTTCAGTCGACTGGTCGACATCTAGAAGCATTTGGAGAAATTCCATATTGATTTTACTTCCTTTACCAAGATCCTAGACAAGAACCAACAGCCTCATCATAAATAGGAGTTGTCCTTCGATTTGTTCCCAGTGATCTTCATTGCCTTCCAGACACATATCTATGCACTTTTCTTGCCTTTTAAGATGCGCAGTATTGTGTAAAATACTGCAGCCATGAACAAAGTACAAGAGTTTGAGAGAGCAGGGTAGATTAGGTAAATAGTAGGATTGAGATGTTAGAGAGTGGAGGGTCGCTTGGATTGTTTGTCTTAACTTTGATCATAGTAACGGAATCAAGGGCGGTGAAGAGCGATGAGAGCCCACGAGTTGGCGAGGATGTGGTAGTGGGCTTTCGTTTATGGTTTGACGAGGTTTCAGGGGTAATACCCGGGGACGGAGAGTAGAGTAGCTGCGAGAAAGATGATTCCGTACACAATTTTGACATGATGGTAGGGTTTCTAGACCTTAGGGTTGTTTAGTGAGCGGAATGGTATGGATGAGCGGGAAAAGTACCTCCACTTTACGTTTCTTACAAGTATAACATCCGCGTCTCAATTTTTGTGACCCTTTGCGAGGTCTGCGGGGTCCATCAAGTGTCATGCCAC
Source organism: Stromatinia cepivora (assembly GCA_014898415.1). Classification (NCBI taxonomy): domain Eukaryota; kingdom Fungi; phylum Ascomycota; class Leotiomycetes; order Helotiales; family Sclerotiniaceae; genus Stromatinia; species Stromatinia cepivora. Next base: position 471,670 of record RCTD01000026.1, on the reverse strand, counting down.
TATTTAGATATTCTCTCGATCTTTTTTGAGGCACAAACACATTTTCAGACGAGCGAATGTCATTAAAACTACCAACAGACTTCAAATTGATGGCATAAGTCGTGACTTTTGAGACTACTCAAATCCCCTGGGCTTTTTTTGTCTGCACCCGCATAGCATTTATTCATTCGTTCAGACAGTTCAGTTCTATCTCTAAGTCTTGTATAATTATCACGAAGCCATCTAAACTTATGGATATATTCGTGATTCATTGCACGGTGTTACCAACAATGATGCGATAGACTGGACATTAGATGTAGTTCTGAAAAGCGCAACAATTCACGTGACTTGATACCATGTCTCATCAAACATTTCCTCAGGTGTCAAAATTGCTTGCACACTCCTGCGCACACTGGGCGCCCTTCAACTTTTCGATACGACGATTCATTGACGATAGCACTAGTTACCATGTTCTCAGGAAAGCGGGTAATGCGGTAGATGTGCGGGTTTTGAAGACATGACTTGGATAAAAGCTATCGATGCTCACCGCGCTCCGTGATGAGGAATGTGAGGGTCACTAACAGTGATATTTGGATCTATTGTTCCAGCATATTGGATGCGCTAACAACTGTGATCGTTTAAGCTGAAGCTAACATCCTTTTGCTTGCACATATCAAGTCCAACACATAATATCTCATGTCCCACTGCGTTCCGACTGTATTATCTGCCAAGGTTTGCCACGTTCGCCCACCATATTACGATTCAGCCAGTTTTTTCTTTGGGAATCTCGATCCGAAGATTTTCAGATCTTGTGTCAATTCTTATGTCACACTACATCAGTACCCAAGATTATATCATTGAGTTTTATTTTATCTTTTTTTTGGAAGCGATTGAAATGGCAAAAGTTATTTTGAATCTAAACTCAATTGAGTATTATTCAACAACTATTTATATTATCCTTATCAGAATCGAAGACTTAGAACTTTTTTCTTTTTCTTATATTATATCATTTTATAAACTATTATTTAAATCTTCAACTATTGAATTATAAAGCTTTTAAAATATCGATTGTAATATTTCAATCGAATTAATTATTAATTATATTATTTATTATTTTTAATATATTAATCAATTAGGAATATTAAATAGTATTGTATTTAAAATTCAAATAATTAATTTCGAATATAATTAGTTGAAAAAAGCTATTATAATATTTTTCTAATTGAATTGTAATATAAATATGGGATTTTATTAGTTATATGAATTTTTGAGTATAAATCATAATACTTGAATAGATTCGGTAATGTTGTTAAATCATCCAGAATAAGAAAATTTCATTGATGTTTGTGATTTCCGTAGTACCGAAATAAGTTTAGTTCGAAATTTCTTTTTGCCATTTCAATCGCTTTCTTTTTTTTATGTTTTTTGAGGACCGGGCCGATGATGGATCCACTGCTTATTTGCAGGCATCGGAGCCAGATGCATACGGAGGTTGATGGGGTAAGTATTGTAAGACATTTTTTACCCACATATCGCTGTTTTTCCTGTCTTTTGATGCTGCTTTAAACAACTTGAATAGATATTGAGCTGTTCTCCTTTCAAATTTCGAATTTTGAAAATCTTGATTGTATTTCGAAGATTTCAATAAAATCTCAACAATTTGATGATTTTGAAGTTTTTAAAGTTTGTATAACCTTTTTTAATAATTTTAGAATAGATTTTTGAATAAAAAATTAATGATTTTGAATGATTTTGAATGATTTTGAATAAATAATTGAGAATTTACAATACTTTAATCACTTAGATTTCACCATACAAATTTTCAATCAGCGTAATGATATTATTGGTCAAAGCCCCTGTCTGTGGAACCAAGCACGGTCATTTTTTGGTGTGTCTTACAATACTTACCCCATCAACCTCCGTATACGGGGAACATGCATTTTTCCTAACGGGCAGGGTCATGGTCAAACGCAAGCAAATGATGAATCTTATCAGATGAGAACCACTAAAATATTCACACGAATCCAGCCTCGGTTCGTACTTTTTCCATCAATAGAAGTTGGTCTGACTTGGCTCAGGGGAGATCCCTGGTAAAGTGCATAGAATACTTACCGCATCACTTTGGTGGCAAACAGTCGGATCAAAATGACAAATAGTGGAAAAGATTTAGAGCCAAGGATTCTTATCAGATGGGGATTTTGTAGCTGCAGTCTTGACAGTGGAAAGATTGTGGAGTGAATTAGGTTATCAGATTGAAAATCATTTGACGAAATGCCAATTTTAGCACCCAAGCCCTAATTTGGTAGTTTTGCTATTGAACTCCTACGGGTAGCGTGCTGTTACGATGTTGTCACATGAAATGGCATAACTTAGGTTTCGATCTCTAGATTCGGCATCAGCTCTTCGATTCCCAGCGGTAGAATTCATCCCCTGCTTTACCAAACTTTATTTTCGAATTACCTAAAACTAATTTCTATCTTGACTGCTTTCACGATTCCGGGTTGGCAGCTGATTTTGGAGTTTCCCTTGACCTACTATCCTGTTATACTAGCTTGTTCATCGATCGCAACATCTAGCATCACACATTTCTCTACCTCTAGCACTCCATTGCAATCCTCATTGTCCTCAAAGTTCTTTCAAACTTCTTAGACATCCTTAATTACGTAGTCACCACCAGCACAAAAAAGAAGAGGAAAACAAAAACAACCAAAATGTCTCTCCAAATTCCCAGCTACGATCGCCCCCAACCAACCCTTCCTCGACCCCATCCTCATCTCACCAATCGCACTCGCGCATACGACATCATCTCGACAGAATTCTCCATTGCTCAACTCAGTCTTGCTATTACCGCGACTGTGAAACGGAGTCCATTGTCAATCTTATTCCTAAGTCAAACTCCTGAATTGCGACTTGAGGGCTTGAGCAATGAGGCTGTTTTCATGCAAGATTTCGCCACAAGTTTAGATCCAACTTGTCGATATACGTTCCTCAATTACTTAAGTGAGGGAGGAATATTGGGTGAATGGATGTCCAAAGGAGAGTTAAACCCAAGTATGGAAGAATGGGCAGAATATGTTAGATGGTGTGTTAAGGTTGTTCGGGAAGATGAATGGGTTGACTTCTCCGAGGGTAGTATAGATGAAGTTAAGGAGAGGGGCAATGGAAGAGCCGTGGATGTCATCGTTTCTGGGGAGATGTTCAAGGCGGATAGAATTCTAGATGGGAATGAGGAATGTATGGCTTTTGCAGATGAAAGTGAGGAATTGGACATGTTGCAGGCTACAGATGCGTTGCAAAACTTGTGCGTGGCAGCTTCATCCTCCGTAAGTTTTCCTCTTTCTTTCTTCAGATACTCCGTGGATAGTGACTAACATGTTTCCAACAGAATCTAGCGGCACTCACAACACAAAACAAAAAGCTCCTTTCGCTATACGAAAAGGATCAAGCAAGCAGAATGGTCAGAGCATTGTTGTAAATATCAGAGCTGGCTCGGTGATTGTGGTATTAGATGAGAGATGGCGTTTGGGGAACTAAAAATTTTGCGGCGCAATTTCTGCTGCCATGTGTTAATACCCGTTGAAGTTTAGATTTTTGGAAATCCTATTGTATATACTACCGAACCATTTATTTTTAACTCCATATCCTAACTTCTGCGTCGTATTGTTTAACTATTTTGCTCCATACAGCCACGAGCTTCAGGAAAATCCCGTGTTCGAAGAAGAAAAGATTCTGCCGACATTCTTTTTCGGAAAAAATTGGAAAAAGATGCACAATGCATGCAACGATTCACATTTCCAGCCATGCATGCAACCCAAGTAACCTGCAAGAATCTTATGGTTTACCCATAAGGGGCATGTCCTGCACTTAGGTCTTGGCTGTGTAGGTCTTAGCTAGGTGTCTCCCTATCAACCCCCACCTCCCCGATACCGCTGTCAGGAGCTTAGGTGGATTGGCTCCGTTTTTCCTCTGTCCGCAAGTGGGATGGAGTTAGATGGATGGATTTGATTGAAGTTAAGAACTAGTTTGTGAAATAATAAGTGTATATACAGTGTTTAATTTGAAGATTTGGGAGTTTTCTTCCTTTATTCCTCGGTGAACCCGCAAACAAATAAATCTGGAGAAAAAGAAATGGATATTTATGTACTTTTTGCTTTTGGGGGGTCTTATCACATGCCTCTTTGTTGCGAATTCAATTTCAAAAATCTTACTGGAGAAAGAATGTCTTCGTCTAGACTCGCGTTGCTTGAACAAGTGTGCATTCTCAATATCGCGGGGTTTCTGTACAATACCGAACTTTGATTTCATGAAGCAGTGATCTAGTTTCTGCAGGACTACTCATAAATCCACAGAGAGAGCTTATGGTAGGCGGTAAGGCGACCCAGATACTTCAAAGGACAGCTTCTCCACACTCTCCAGCCATCGCACAAGCTTCCTGCATTGCGATACAGGGACTTGAACAAGCTACTTATTGTGCAGTCAAAGCAACTACTTTTCCCTATCACGATTTTCTGGCGCCGTTGGTTTTACCGAGGGGGTTGGATAAAGCATCATGTCTAATAGCTTTTTTTACTTTTATATATCAACCCACTTGTGGGAGTCTAGTAGGAAACTTGGCCTGCTTGGCGCAGTGGTAACGCGTAGCACTTGTATATGAAATATATCACAGAGATGCTAAGATCATTGGTTCGATTCCAGTAGTAGGCATGTCTCTTTGTTTTTTTTTGGTTATTTTGTATACATTTCTGGCAGCAAAGCTTTTTTATATACCTTATCGAGGCATTCAAAATGAGGACACACTTTTCTAGAAAGAAATCTGTTCTCTTTCGGTATTTTGCTCTAGCACTTCTGCCTAAGTGGGTGGGTGGAAAGTAGTTGTAGTCTGGTCTATTAGACGAACCGAAGGCCATGATGACAGTCAAAGAGAGAAGGCAAGGAACAAAAGATTCTTTTCCATGGATTTGATGTGGGGTGGTGTATGCCTTTAGGGACATGGAGATTGTGGAGTCACTGGAATTACATCTACTTTTGCTTCACGGCTAGTGCTTTCTGGTTGTAATATTAAAATATTGGCTGTATGATTGTCTTGATCTATTCCCTATCTCCCAGGCTCGCAGAGTTCCAGCTCTATGATCTCAAGTGAAAGTTCCGTTTCAACCCTTCCCTCAGTTCCTCCATCAAACTCATGGGTTCCAGACCGTTACTTGATATATCAATGCCATCACCTTGTTTCCTTCCGCTAATTTCTCATGCTATCATTCTGTGCTCCCAGTCCCTTTCCATCCAACTTCCCATCATCCTCCACAACCTTTCCTCACGATACCCCGCCTGGTCCCTCTTAAGAACAATTGAATTTAGGATCCAAACACTTTCCAGGCTGAGTTTGCTGATAAGCCTTGTAATTTGGGCAGCTTGCAACCGAGCTGAGACGGAGTTGAGCGTAGTTTCCGCATTTATCGATGGTGCGCATCCCGGCGTGTCCGCAGCCGAAATATGTTAACATGCTTGCACACATTGTGAGGGATTTAGAGGTTAAGGCTTGGGTTTAGTTATGAGGTGAGTTTGAGTTGTTGAATCTGGCGAACTCGTGGAGAAGTCTTGGTTATCGAGTGTTGTCTTGTTAGTTGAATATGCTGAGGGTTGACTCAAGTTGCTCAGGTTATGGAGATCTCAGATGTGGTTGTCGTTGAAGATGGAAGGTTGAAAGCCCAGGCTAAGATTTTGATCTTAATATAGAGGCACCTGAGAAGGGCATGAGTAGGTCATTCGGCATGGGAGATTACGGTTACTGAAGTGAATGTCGCCAATCTTAATCTTTGTAACAAAGACTTACATTTTGTACGGTATACCGACGCTGTTTATCACCTTTGCGTGTCACTGGATGAGGATTTCAGTGAATCATTAATGGCTGAGGCCTCTAATTCTGATACGGAGTCTCTTATATCAAACTAGAATTAGAAAAGGAAAGGACGCTACAGAAGTATTGGACTTAATTCCACAGCGACATGTATTAAAATGTAACGTTTTTGGTTCCATATATCTCAAAGTCTTGCAACCAAAAAAGTTCCATAATCCCTAGAGCACAAGACATCAGAGGATTGCTACATAGTCGATTCATCTCAGAGACCTCTATTATCTATCTTCATCTATCTATCCTCCTCCCTGGTCATCTTTATGGACTGTATCGCAGCCTCACCATTAGCTTCATCACCTCCCATTAACTGGGAGGTCCATCGCTTGAATTCTTGATTCCGTTGATCCGGGACACTCTTAAAAACCTTGCGAGCACTGAGAAAAGTAACTTGGTAAAAGGGACAAAGAGGAGGATGGCAATCTGTCTGTTGCTGGTGAAGACATCCCTGAATGCGGATGGCTGTATGACCACATGGAAAAGTTGTCCACTGCTCTATGCACATGTTGCTACGTGTTGAGAGTTTCTTAAGATATTTGAAGTTCGAAATTTTGAGAGTTTGGAAAATTTTGGTTAGATGAATGCTTTTTGAGAGGGTGCAGGAAAAGTTGAACTTGGAAGTAGATCGTTATAGGGTGACATGGTTGATATCAGTTCGGATTTAGAGTTATATTTTATTCACAGTAACCTGGTGAATATATTCAGATATACATAACTTTGAATACCTAGTCAAGATTCACAATTTGTATTAGGCACTAGTCTGTAAATTCTAGATCCTATCATCTTCGCCGAGAACAAATCTGTGAATAGGGGAGTTTGACAGTGTCATATTCCCACGAGGATGGAAACCAAGATATTGTGATTACTTATACAAGATGGTCCATTGAATCAAAGAAAAAGTTACAACAACCTATCTTCTCTATATTTTCCCCTGGCAAGAGCCCCGCAGAATTTCACGGTAAGAGGTTGTGGTTATTGACATTTATTTGTATTTGAAATATTCCAAAATGCCATTTTTATCCCTTGTATTACCATGGCCAACACCTAAAATATACTCGAAGTTTATGGAGAATAAAGACTCGGTGTCGAGCAGAGTGCAAATATGACATCTGACTCATCCTTGAGATTTGCAAAGTACCGTTCATATTACATGCAACAGGAAGCAAGATGAGATTTTCGCGTGTATGGGAACATGGATGGAGGATTTTGGTATTTGAATGAGCTTCGGGATGTAGCTTTACTGCATTTTAATAGACACAAGGGACTCCAGATATAACCACAAAGCTACCGACTTTCGTTGAGGAATCAATATACATCGACCAAATTCAGCATGTCCAGCCTTGCGCATCCCCATCATTATCACCTGCTTTAGAGAATCCAATCCCACCCCAGACGACATCTCTCTGAATACCTTAACTCCAACCCATATGCACTCGGAGCCTTGCATGCCTCTCACCGCAATTTTCACAATCCTTACAAATCGTATTTGACATGCGTATGATCGAATATCCCCGATGACTATTTTCGCTATTGATATAGGTCAGATAGATAGGGATGGTCTTCCTCGATATTATGTGCGGGCAGAATACGCAGGTTGAATCAATATGAATACACATGATCGACTATTGTGAGGGCAGTGGTGGTGGTGTAGTCCGGTTTTTGAGAAGGTAATGGCAATGATATGATATGATATGATATGAGTACTAGGTCGATGATGGGGGAGTTTAAGTAAAAGAGGATTGATCTTTATTGTCAAGATGCTGGTGCAGGATGATTTCGCAACTCAATGAACTTTCCTTCACCCCTTGGATGTTTGGATGTTGTATCCAGCAAACTTTATGGGCATTCTTTGGGAGATGCCGGCATAGCACAGCACTGGATTTGCAAAAAAAAAAACAGAAGTGAAAACAATACAAACTGCATTACAAAATAATCGAGCAAAAAGAAAGAAAGGAATTGATTTTGAGTGATAGGAACCTTGCTCAAAGGGAAGAGTGCATAAAAACATTTGGTGCCAAAGGACATTCTAACCATGAGCCATAACTAACGATTCATTTATGAGCATAAGAAAAGCTCCAAATTTTCACATCTATGGCATACAAAGCATTCTTTAAATCACATCTCATTCCCACAGCTGCAGTGCCAGCTCTAAGGCCTCTCAATTGTGACCGGTATTGTACTTTCCATCCTAGTGCTTTCCTCCTCTCACACCACCCCTTTCATATGCAGAGCCGGACAATCTGTGGGGGATATCTTGAAAGGCTGGCGGGCTTGTTCTCCCCCAAATATTACGAATTCGCATACAAAAAACAGCTTAGCATCTGAGGAAACCTTGGAACTTTCCATAATTTGGCATAGTAGTGACGAAATAAAGTCTCAAAACCATGTATTAAAACCACACATCAAGACTACACATTAAAACAGAAAAATGACACAATAACACAAAGCATGCGACTTATTCATCGACCGTATTTGATAACTGGTTCCGACCGAGAAAGAAGGCAAATCACCTCTATCCCATTCCTCGTGACATCCACATGGCACATCCAACCTGGCGCCTGAAGCCGAACATTCTTCACAACATTCGATTATCCCGATAATTGGCGAGCTTCCAAACTCATCTCAGGCTAAAACCCACACACGCTACCCTCTACTCCGTACAACCCTCATCTGAAAACAAAGTGCTCACATCATCTCGCATCTTGCATCTTGCATCTTGCACCTTGCACACCATCCAATATCCAAAATCCCAGTCACAAAATTCCAGCCATAAATCTTGGTCCGGCTAATATCAGGGGCAGGGCAACCCTACCTTTTTATTCACCTCACTCCCATCAAAAACGAACCTCCACCACTCCGGACTCGGGATTTTTCAATCTGATTATTCTTTACCGGGTATATTCCAGCCAACACAGGACTAATGCAACAAAGTGGATAACTTTCGTAACGACTAATCTTATCAATCAATCATTCAATCTAATCAGATGAAAATTTTCACACCCCGCTTTGGCTTTAAATCCTTTTTTCTGGACGCGGATGGGTGGAATTGCTTGCTACTCTGGGTTTAGATGACGGATGAAATAAGATGGAGAGCTGGTGGGGAGTTTCTTTTATGACAAAAGATGAATTGGGTGAATAAAGAAAAATATTGCGAAATTTTTAAATTTTTAAATTTTTTTCGGAATATTTTTTGGTGGAATTTTGAGATATATATGGTTTAGCTTCACCGGTTAGTTTTTATTAAGGCATGAGTGATAACCGTATGCAGCATTATTTTTAATGGAGCCGAGTGCGGTGGAGGAAAGAGCTTTTTCGTGGATATGATGGGTTGTTGGAGGTCTCTGTGTTTCTTTTTACTGAATGGCATGAGATACTTGCTTCCCATGTTAGAAGATTTGCCTTGGGGTAGAGACTCTTCGTACTCACATACGGGCTATCATTACATTACTCTCACATCAAGAAGCTGCTCGAATTAAGATGGTGTTGACCTGTCAGTTTACCCAGCTTCACACCAAGCCATCTCCATACGTACGCTGCTAAACCTGCTTTATCCTAGCTAGGGATAGGATGCAATTGATCTCTGTCTCGTTACGTCACAGGATGCGCATATGTTTAACAGCCCGTTTAACATGTGGGAATTTTTGCGTGCACCAGGAAGACTGTACATCGTACAACGATCAACAGTCCCGCTTCTCCCGATCTTCCAAATCCAAATGCAAATTCCGATGAAAAATTTAGTCATGCCAATGCACGACGCGTACCGCATTTTCCTACCATGGGTCTCACCTGGGATGGGCGGCCGTCTGGGCCCTGCATGCACCTCTGTTTGATTATTATCTTATCTGATCTTTTCGATCTATTCTTTCTGTTTTCGTATGTACTTACATTTCCGTCTGTAGATTTCTAGCCTTTTCTTTCTTTCACAATGCAATCTCTGTACGAAGTCGAGACTGAAACCCCTCGTTTGTCTATTGTTCAGGGCGCTTCAAGTCCTCCGTTATTGGAACTTACTCTTGGGGATCTTCTGGATCAGCAAACGAGACTTCGTGCTGGATATGAATGTTTAGTATGTTCATCGTTGGGAACGAGATGGTCGTATGGAACGTTGCAGAATGAGAGTATTGCTGTGGCTCGTGGACTCTTGTCATTGGGTATTAAATCAGGTGATAGAATTGGGATATTGGCGGGTAACTGCGCGGAGTACATTTCGGTTTTCTTCGCTGCGGCTTATATTGGATGTATACTGGTGGTGTTGAATAATACTTACACAACGCAAGAGGCAAATAACGGGCTGAAACATGCCGGTAAGGTGGTCTCTAAGGTTTCGAAGGATTGGCTGATGAATACTAGGTTGTCGAATCTTGTTCACTGTACCAAAAATTGGAAAGCAGAGTACTGAAAGACTTATTTCAGAATTAGGACCATTACCAAAAGAAAATGGAAATTCTGAAGCTTTGGACAGAGTGGTGATATTGAGGGGATCTCGAGATGGTTACATGAACTACGAAGGACTGAAACGTCAAGGTCGAACAAGTTCAATGGAGGAATTTGAGAGAGTGAAGAAGATGGTCAAGCCGGACGATATCGTGAACCTACAGTTCACAAGTGGATCGACAGGAAGTCCCAAGGCAGCAATGCTTACACACTTGCAAGTACTACCTCGTGTGGTCGATCTAAAAAAAGAAAGAGCTCTTTCTAACAGCCTTTCACAGCAATTTAGTCAATAATGCCAACTCAATCGGCGACCGTCTGGCGTTCACATCCCGAGATATCTTATGTTGTCCACCACCACTCTTCCACTGTTTTGGTTTGGTACTGGGTGTCTTAGCAATCATAACGCATGGCGCGAAAATCATTCTTCCAGCAGAAACCTTCGATGCTTCTGCGGTACTGCGGGCAGTATCGGATGAGAAGTGTACTGCACTTCATGGTGTCCCAACCATGTTTGAGGAAATTCTGAGCCTACCACGACCAGAGGGCTTTAATTGCGATAATTTGAGGACGGGAATAATAGCTGGTGCACCAGTACCGAGACCTTTGATGAAGAGATTATTGACGGAGTTGAATATGCGGGAATATACATCTAGTTATGGTAAGCTAGGATCATCAATGGTAGACGAGCGTGAATTGACAAATTTTGATAGGTTTAACGGAAACTTCACCAACTTGCTTCAACGCCTATACTTACGATACCATCGATACACGTCTAACGACTGTTGGACAGATCCTTCCACATCTTCGTGCGAAAATCATCGATCGAGATGGAAATATCGTCCCACAAGGTGCAAGAGGAGAGCTTTGCATATCTGGATATTCTCTGCAGAAAGGATATTGGAACAATGAAGAGAAGACAGCAGAAGTAATGGTCAGAGATGAAGATGGAATTTTGTGGTTGAAAACTGGCGATGAAGCTTCTTTCGACGAAAGAGGATATTGTTCTATCACTGGACGTTTCAAGGATATCATTATTCGAGGTAAGCTATCATCTATGATAGCATGTTAGCAGAAAACTAACTATTCCCCAGGTGGTGAAAATATATATCCCCTCGAAATCGAAACTCGTCTCGACGCCCACCCAGCGATCTCCCGAGCTATAGTAGCAGGTATTCCCGATCGCAAATATGGAGAAGTTGTCGGCGCTTTCCTAGATATGCTAGGAGATTCGGCGGCAGTCAAAAAGAAGCTATCAGATGCAGAAATAAGAGATTGGACAAGAAAAGAGTTAGGATGGCATAAGGCACCCCACCATGTATTTTGGTTTGGAGAGGAAGGATTGAAGATGGATACTCCAAAGACGGGGAGTGGAAAGATTAAGAAGTTTGAGTTGAGAAATGAAGGAGCTAGGATTGTGAAAGAGAGGAGCATGATGCCTAAGCCTAAGTTGTAGATAAAATTACGGGGGGGAACAAACTGTCACTTGAGACTTGTGATTGGGTGTAGGGTGTAGATAGATTATTTTTGTAAATATAGTAGTATTTGATCTTCATGTTGGTACTTGTCCCTGAAGGTAGCGCGACATCAACGCATCCAGCGGTGCTTAATAACTAGCCTGACATCATTCCATACTGAAATGTGGGTGATCGATCAGACAAGGCTGTGGATCAGAAGTCACCAACGCTTATTAAAACAAGGTTCGCTACATGATAGTAACAGTAACGTATAAATAGTAATGGTAAAGCAACGACTTGGCAGCCGAAAACCACGAAAAGAAATGAAGAGTAACAGTCGTGGTACGAATGATATTCAAGCCTCGGAAACAAAAATGCGTAGTGTGGTTCGGATCATCCATGATATCGAACCCCTCGGAACATTCAACGTAAAGCTGCTGGATACCCATACATTGAGAAAGACGAAAGGATATTAAATTAGAGAGAAGAATAAGGTATCATTTCATGTCGCATAGAGATGCTTCCCCAGTCGTTAACGGCAAACTTCAAGGACTTGACAGACTAATCCTTTCGAAAATCATATAGTATATCTCCAGAAAGTTGCGTCATCTCCCTCGTGCTGTTGTTCAAGCTTCATTTCCGGTGTATAAGTATCCGCTGTAAGCCCTCTCTCCGCATCTCGAGCATCCCTTCGCGAATTTTCCCACTTGTAATAACTCATCATGAGAGCTGTTAGAATGAAAGACACGGATAACATGCTGAGAAAAATTGTATGTCCTTCAATGAACCTGAAATCCATAGATAGTAAGTATCGATCTTCAGCAAACTAGCAATTGCTAATAGGAGAATTGCATTGAAGACGTGTGGATCTTACCTAGGACCGTCCACTGAACGATAGATAAAAGCTGCTACAATACCTCCAAAGTTGGCGAAACCAACAACCATACCGAAACCAACTCCTCTTTTTAAACTCCCGCTTAAATTGTTTCCTACCCAAGCGGTTATTAATGGAGTAGTTGGGAAAACGCCTAAATGATTATTGCCATCAGTATGTGGTTGAATATGGCGAACTTATGCTCTACATACCGACGGCCGCAAGAAAGGCGCCCGTGTATTGAACAGGTGTTGTGTCGCTTGAGATAAGTAGCGCGGATCCCGTCATTGCCACGGCCAAAAATCCTAGAATAAAGATTCCTCTCTGTTGCACTTTGTCGGCAATGAAGCTCACTGAGATTGTAAAAAAACATGCAACAACATAAGGTGGGACGGTCATGAGCTGGGCCGCGTTACTCGTATAGCCCATATCTTTGACGATAGTGGGTAGAAACAAAGATAATGAGTACAATGGCGTGGCTATGCAGAAAGATATCATCATTTTGACATATATTTTCCAATCTTTCAATGCTTGCCATACGTATTTTGAATTCCAATCATCCGAAAGAAGATTTCGATCATTCGCAAGCCGCCTCAAAACCTCTTTTCGCTCTAGGTCAGAGAGAAACTTAGCACTATGGTAGAGTAAGTTCACACATCACGCATATATGTATATGAAAACATGAAAGCATACTTATCTGGATAGTCTCCAATTGCCCAGTAAGATATAGAGCCAATGCAAAATGTAAGAAGACCTTCAATAATAAAGATCCATGACCATCCATCCTTACCACCTACTCCAGACATTTCGGAAATCCCACGAGCAAATAGCCCGCCAAATGCACCTGCAGCTGTAGCCATAGCAAAAAATAATGCCATACGAAAACCACATTCATGTCGAGGATACCACATCGTGATATAGTAGACCACGCCAGGATATAAACCACCTTCCGCAATGCCTAAAAAGCATCTGGCGACGAGTAATCCTGCAAAGTCATGTACTAGACCCTGGCAAACCATAACAACAGACCAAAATAAGACGATGCTTGTCAACCATACATTTGGACGAATTTTTTTGATGATCATATTGCTAGGAACACCAACAGCAATGTAGAAAGGGAAGAATACAGATAGAGCAATGTTGTAGTCGAGGCCAGCCATATGAAGATCCTTTTCCAGTCCTTCGAGTCGTGCATTTCCAACATTGGTACGATCGAGATAGCAGACTCTGCTTGGTGTTAGCAATTATAGACATATCAATAAGCAGGCATACAGATATATTGTAGCAAGAATTGGTATGAGGCGGAGATCAAGCTTCTTGACCAGCTTCTTTGTCGCAGCATTATCAAAGCCAGTTGAAGTAATAGTATCACTGGAATGGGACTCGGATATTTTTTCTTCATGGATCTGGACTTCATCAGGTACTCTAGAACTCATCCTATTGTGCCCAATTGAAATCCTTTCTTCATCATAGTGAAATTGTAGTCCAGAAAGAACACCTGAACTTATCCTGTGAAGGGTATTCGACATATTCTTGAACGGTCGAGGATTGAATGTTAACGGTGAAGTATGAATTCTAGCTTTCTTGGCGGAATCCGTTGAAGTTGCAGTGATTTCCTTATATGATCCGAGTGATACCGTGGGGGACCACTGAATGTATGTGACCTCCAGCCCAAGAAGCCGAATTGGTACGAGGTACCAAATGAGTTATACAACATAGCAGCATGCAACGCAACCAAGTGCAATGAGGAAAGAAGGAAACATGACGTAACCATCCTAGGGCCATTCTCCATGTAGATCTTGCCATTGAACGAGAAGAGATATAACTATCGTATATTGTCTATCATTCGTTTGAACGGCTCATAGGATAATTTAGTGAAGCTTCGTAGAATAGCAAATTCAAAATGTCCCTTGAAAATTGTTGCGAAGAACACATGCATGGAAGATCAAGTCATATGTTTCTCTGTGAAAACTACCCGCAGAGAAGAGATATCCACACTTTGAGATGTTTCAAGGATCCTCCGTTGCGCAAACTCTCGGATACAACGTAACAGAGATATCAAATGTCGGAAACCAGACGTAGGTAACCTTGAGACGACAAGGCACAGATGAATTCGACCAAATAAAGCAAGTATTTTGAGCGCAGTTCCCACGATAGGAAACATATTTGATTTCACATTGCCACGATAATGGAGAAGGTCCTACACGAGTAGTTGTTACGATCGTGGAGCCATTAATATCGTAGTAAAAAGAGTGAAAAGCTTGGAAATGCAAATGCTCATACAACCACCCTGCATCGTCGCACACACATCAAAAGATTCAGCTTGAATCCAATGTATGACATGAACACAACGTGGTTACTCTGGCGATAAGGTAATTTGAGGCCTTAAACAGGTTCAGCTGAAGGTTTCTAACACTGATATGCCGTACCTTGATTTGCAGAATGACAGTTCCGGTAAGGTTATATCTTTCATACTGCACTTGCCGAACCCATGGGTCCATGGTATGTATGCGTAGAAAACTATGAAATCAATTGTAAGATCATTCCGAAGAGGGAAAAAACAAATAAATGGGATTAAATATTGAAGTTGCACTGGTATCTCAAAAGCCCCAGGAGTAGAGTTTATATTGGATGTGGGCGATAAAGCGGCTAAAGGGTGAGGTTATTCTTGCCTGAGGCATAAACCTTAAACACTCGTCACGTCCATTTTTCAATCACTGTTTTCGTAGTCCAGCGGAAGTCAAAATAGTTACACAATTCAACATGGCTCTACCTTTACCTCCTGGATTAACGCCAATGGAAGTTGCATTTCTATGCGAAATGGAAATGGTTACAGTCGTTCCTCGACAAAGACTTGAGAGTCTCGATTTATTAGGTGTAAGCTACCCCGCCATTTACCCCTCCAACAATACAATACTCAAAAACCTAAAGCTTATATCAACTTTCTGCCTCTAGGGCAAGACACCTTCTCTAAGACCACCGCATCGTGCAAATTTACCTCTATGGCTCGCTCTGTTACTCAAACGACAACGTCGCGCGAATATCTTACCACCACCATGGCTTCATCCTCAATCTCTCGATAGAATCCTCAAAATGGAAACTGATAATCCTGAAGGCTTTTCTCCTCCTCCTTCTCTAGATCCTCGCACACCATCTACAACATCTCCTCCATTCCTTCCTTCGAATACGGTAGATTCTTCACCAAATTGTTTACCATACCATTGGATTGATATGGGCGAAATATTACTAGAAGCTGCGAGTGATGATATACAGGATCCAGACAAAGTTCGAGAACTACTCAGGGATTTGAGGGAAGTGAGAATGGCGAAAATGAGGAGCAGTACTTTGGCAGTAGAAGGAGGCGGCTTGACTAGTCTACAGGGTGTTGGTGCGATGGAGGTTAGTGAAGGACGAGGATTCATTACAGGAGTAATGGATGGATTACGAAAATTAGGAGCTTCCCGAGAAGTTTCTAGGAGGGAAAAAGAACAAGAAGGTGCTGAAAGCGGAGGTGATGGTAATAGTGAGGATGAAGATATGGAGTTATGATCAAGATGAAATTGGTTCTGCAACATTTATGTTATACTGCATATTTTACGAGCATTGGCGTTGGAAGGATATTATGGTATATACCAGGCTTGTACTGTACATTTGGATGAGGCGCAAGAGTTTTATGCCATGAAGGGTATGATGGCTTGCCAGATTTACAAGACTGGTTAACATCTAGTGTGGGATGCTAAATTCACGATCGGGTCATGCTTTTCATTATTCCTTTCCTGCCGGATTTATTTCAACATGGTCGAACAAAACAAAAGGCGGGAATATTTCTTTTGTTAGGCTAAATATTCAATGCAGAGATATACATTGAAATGATCATCATCTCATATATATCCTCCATGTTCAATATCACCTTTGCGTTGCGTTTTAATGCGGAGAAGGGCAGTAGTCCTGCATTATCATCTGAAATGAATTTAGCTTGCATCATTATTTGTAGGCCCCTTGCATCATCGAATTGCATACCTATCTAGGTAATACCAGAAGCTATTGGGATGTCTGCGTCCGCATGGCCACGCGCCATCCACAGGAGACGGACGAACAACCATCCCCCGGTATCACTCCAGCTTTTGTAGTTGCCTGTTTACTGTTTTATTTCCGGCTGTAATCCATCTCCAATCATTTGAACGCTGTTCGTCAACATAAAAAATATGCCGAAGGATTTTGTATTACCAACATCTAATTCGTCAATCGGCAATGTTGAATTCAAAATTGTAACGGACGGTCGGTGCGGAGATACAAATTTCAACAAGGCCCGGAGTTCACTAAGCCCCGCATTGTCTGGACTGAAATCATAAGAACTGAAACCGATATATCGGTGGCATATATAAAGCCAATGATGTTCCTTTAACAAAACTGTTATCTTTCAAGCAATTCTAGCTCGAGTGATACAAAAAAATGCATTTCATCGGTATCGCTGTAGCAGCGGCCGCCGTATACCTATTCTATTTTCTCGGTTATTGCATTTATAACGTCTTTTTTCATCCATTGAAATCATTCCCAGGACCAAAACTATGGGCAGCTTCTAGAATTCCCATGACTTACTTCAAGTTGAGGGGTGATCTTCCATACAGGATTAAAAAGCTTCATGATCAATATGGTGATGCAGTCAGAGTTGCTCCCAACTTTCTAGACTACAATTCATCTACAGCCTGGGAAGATATTTATGGTTTTGTTAAAGATAACCAGAGAAAGAACTTTCCCAAGGATCTGAAGGAAAGAGGTGCTTTAAAAAATCAACCAAGAAATATGTGAGTCATCTAACTCATTTAAAACTAGATTTTGAAGTACTGAATTTTTGTAATTGAAAGATTGACGGCAGACGAAGAGGATCATCGAAGATTACGTCGTCTTCAATCGCACGTTTTTTCCGACAAAGCCCTCACATCTCAAGAACCTCTCATCCAAGATTATGCTAGACAATTTATTTCTGGGCTCATCAAATTCTCTTCTCTCACCTCGGATAATAGCATTAATATTGGTCAATGGTATAATTATACCACCTTTGATTTAATCGGCGATCTCGCATTTGGAGAACCTTTCGATTGTGTCAAAACTGGACAAACGCACCCATGGATCGAGCTAATTTTCAAAGTTTTGGAAGTTAGCACTCTAGTTAATGAGGCAAGAAAATACCCAATTATAGGAGCTATTGTGATTTTCTTCATTCCAAGAGGTATGAGAGATAGATTTGAGCAGCATAAAAAATTCGCGAGGGAAAAAGCGAATCGAAGAATTGATACTCCGAGAGATAGACCGGATTTTACGAGCTACATCCTAAAGTACAATGATACGGAAAAAGGGATGACTCGTGATGAAATCTGTGAAAATGCAAGCATTTTGATTGTTGCTGGTAGTGAAACGGTATTTATTCCCTCATTCCTTGATTAGTTTCAAACAATACTAATACGACTAAGACCGCATCTCTTCTTAACGGCGTAACATACCATCTCCTCCAAACACCTACCGTTCTTCAAAATCTCACTCTCGAACTAAGAAGTACCTTCAAAACCCAAGAAGATCTTACTCTCCACGCCCTCGCCACATGCAAATACCTCAACGCAGTCCTCGAAGAAGGTCTCCGCATGTATCCACCCGTCCCCTCCACTCTCCCCCGCATAGTTTCTGAAGGCGGAAGTATTATCTCCGGACAATACGTTCCAGCAGGGGTAACCGTCGGCGTTAACTTCCTCGGCGCTCATTTGTCTTCCTCAAATTTTCACTTACCACACGAATTCCATCCCGAACGCTGGATCAGCATCGAAGATATCGAGGAACTCAAAACTGCATATCCGGATATGAAATTAACCGATCCGAATATCTTTGAAAATGATGATAGAAAAGCAAGACAGCCTTTTAGTTTGGGACCGGCTAATTGTATAGGTAAGAATTTGGCATACGCGGAAATGAGAGTCTTGCTTGGAAATGTGGTCTGGGGGTTTGATTTGGAGGGGGGTGAGGGAAGTGGTAGTTGGTTGGAGAGGAATCGGATTTTTGCGCTTTGGAGGAAGCCAGAGTTGTGGGTTAGATTGAGGAGAGTTAATGTTTAGATGGGATTGGGGGTGACGAGGGGAATAATGGATGTTGAGTTAGGATGTATGCGGCTGAGAGATGAGGGAGGTGCATTGTTTATTTTGATGAACAATTTGAATCCTCTTACTCTTTCGTTGGTGTTGTTTGGATTTTCTGAGAAAGATTTTTTACTTTTATTGGGATATTTGGGCGTGTGTTGTTTGGTGTTCATAGATATTCCTCTCATCAATAATTCTATATACCTTTTCAGGAAAACCTCAATGCAATTTGGATACCGAATAATCCATTTTTCAATTCGATTTGTATAGAAACTCATCAATGTCTCAATCTACTTTATTACTTCAATATGATTGCGCAAGTCTAAATACCTGGAAAAAGCCAGCGTCTATAGGTACTAGGTACCCAACTAGTATTTTATCTCCAGCAATCTCAGTCACCCCTTCGCTGCCCTGAAGCACCATCATGAACACAGAATATCACAATATCCATACTACTTTCCCCCATCACGTGTACATCACGTTTCACCCCCTTCTTAATCCAATAATTCACTCCCACCAATCGAACCACTTCCCATCCCATCGGATTACCCCAATAAACGAGCACTTGCCCACCTCTCCCCTTCCTTCTTTTCCTTTCTTTTCTTCTTTTCCACTTTTTAAATCCCATACATCCTCTCTCTCCAATTCCACTCTTCACGCTTCAAAAATCAGTCGTTGGAACTGTCTTTCGAAAATTATGTCCCGCACGATCGAGACGCATATAACACGCACTTATCGTTCGCCCTCAAGACCTGGTCATTTTTACTCGTCATCTAGATCGAGATCAAGATATAGAAATGCACCGCCCAGGGAGAGATATTATACTTCTTCCTCCCCATCTCCATCTCCATACTCATCCTCATCCCTCTCTTCAACTCCATCTTCCTCCCCTGCCCCACGTCCACGCTCAATACTGCGCCCGGACTCAAGGAGAAGGAGGGAATTAGAGGTCGATAAATCGATTTCGTGTAATGCTCCCGCAGGTAGATATATGTATATTCCATACAGTACATTTACCCCCGTTTCGTATTATTATGGCACGAGAGAATATCAGTATTTGAGTTGTGCGGGAATTGGGGGATATGCTGGATATGGAGGATTGTATGCTCCGGTGCCATCAATTCCAACAGCCGTAGCGAGTACGACACGAGTTTGTGTTGATGATTTGGATGATACTCGTCGAGGGGGAAGGAGGGCTGGTGTTAGGGGTTGTTGTCGGAGGGGGGATGATGGTGGACGATGTTACTGTTATCAGAGGGATTGTGAGAGGGGGAGAAGCAGAAGCAGAAGCCGAGGAGAAAATAACGAAGTAAGAGATAGGACACCTACACCTTATCATGAAGATTTTGTTAGGTCTGGGCCGACAGGGGAAAGGGGGAGGATGAGAACAGGGAGTAGAGGTGAAAGAAATAGAGAGAGGGAAAGAGTGGTGGAATATGAATATATAACCCCGATCCCATCACCAACCCCGACACCTGTTGTTAGAAATAGGGAAAGTGAACAGGTGTTTGAGTTTGTGGATAGAGATGGATGTAGAGATGGATTTAGAGATAGAGGCAGGAGAGGTAGAAGCAGGAGCAGAAGCGGTACAAGAGGGAGGGAAAGGGAAGGGGAAAAGAGTATAGAAAGAGTCCGCTATATAACGAGGAGTATTCCTCGCGCAGCGTCTAGATCAGGCTCTAGAGACGGGGAAAAAGATAGAGATAAAGATAAAGATAGAAATAGAGGTACGAAAAGAACAGTATATTATGTTACTAGGCGCAATCGAGAGAGTAGTAGAAGAGAAAGGGACTCCGAGAATGAGAGACGCAGATTAGATAGTGATGAAGAGGAAGTGAGGATTAGGAGGAAATATAGTGTTGATGGGTTAGGTGTGGGACAGGGGGTTAGATTTAGAGTTTGAGATTATGGGGGTTACTGGGAGTTTGATGGGTTTGAGAATTGGTAATGAATGCATGGTTTTGATTCTTTGAGAGAGCAGTATTTGGTTTTGATTTTGAATGTGCATGACTGTAGATGCATTTTAGTGAGTAGTGGATATCATTTTCGTGTTCGCTCGTCGTGTAGACGTGAGAAGATAAGTGGTTAGGCAATTCAAAATAGGGTTAGATGGGAGACCCGTGACTGAGTGTCTCGGTAGTGTTACGTACCATGTGCAGAGGTATTGGAAAATATTTTATTATCCTTACAGCCAATTCTGTTGTATAATCATGAGTAAACGCTTGTGAGAAATTCTAGCCTATTTTTGGAATATGATTTAAGGGGAATATTTAAAAAAGAAATAAAAATATCGAAGGAGGGAAGCGGGCGGCGGGTGAGGTGGTGAAGAGAGTGCGGGGAGGAGGAAGGGGTGAAGGAAAAAAGGAAGGGCATGTTTTGATTGCGATTGAAGAGAAAATGAGGATAGGAATAGATTGGAGTACGGATTATGATGGATTAAAGAGATTGTGAAGTAACTAGGAATAAATCGGGAAAATGAGAACGGATTGAGGATAAGATGGAGATCGAATTTAGTATACTTAGGTGCATTTGCTTGAAGCCAAGAGACATATCTTCATTTTCTGAGTTTGAAATTATTTTAATAATCCCTTCATTAACAGTAATACTTATTATATCTTGGTCTCTAACAAAAGAATACCTAATTAGAATCAGATTCTATTGAATTTTAAATAATTACATATTAATTATCTTTCCTTTCTCGATTCGATATCTGTTTTTTAATATTATCAAACAAGCGAAGACTTTGTATTTATTATAATTTATAAGAAAGTTAGATAGAAATAGGGAGTCGAGTAGAAGATGAATATGAGTAGTAATGAGCTAAAAAACAATATTATTGAATTTGAATATTTCAATTCGGTTGAATGAATGAAGAGGATTGAATGAGTATAAAATAAAAATTTATTACCGAATATTGAAAAAGATGATATTATAATGAAAAGAAAAAAAGTGAAGGATAATTACAAAAAAATAAAACAATTTTATATTTATAAATAACAAAAAATATAGTATATTTGAAACTGTTACATTATTATAAGTTTATCTAAAAAGTTATGATTCAAAATGTGAGAGGATAATGATTGAGAATTATCAATATATATCTAATTAGATGATGAATTAAGTAGTCGTTTAGCCAACTGCGAGGAAAGAAGAGCGGACCTGATTATGCAAAATGGGAAACGATTGCATCTCCTCAACGAGTGTCTCTGTACGTAAAAATGCTCATTTTACGAGTCTCATCATTTATTGTTCATTTACACTATTTACTCATTCTCGGAATATTTCTTTTCGTAGGATTTCCAAAAGTCCGCTCCCGTCATACAATAAACGGACACGGAGACGGATTTGGATGGCGTGAGCCCCGTTGCCCGTTGCCGTTGCCGTTGCCGTTGCCGTTGCCGTTTTCGCAACAGTAATCCTACAACCAGGAAGTATACAGTAACCGTGCATTTATATTACCCTAAAAACGCATAAATTTTGCGAATTGAATTTCAATTCTCTTTATTATTTATTTATCAATAGTATTACAATATATTTTTAGAATCTTGAATATTAAAAGGGAACTAACTTTTAAATATCTTATTTTATATTTATATAGCAAAATTGTTGGTAAGACTTTTAATAATTTTAATCCTTATCATATTGCAATTGATCTCAATCTCGAAACACAAATCGTTTGTTATACTTTACAATAAGATATATTATACAATGAAAAAATGAATCTATTTTGTATTCCTTGAATTAGATTTTATATAGAAAAAAAGGAATATATATTAATTCGATATATTCGATTATATTCAAAATCAATTTATATATAAACAAAAGCAATTGTAAATCTTAAATATAATATTTCTATTATTAAGAAGATTTTGAAGGTCTATAGAATCATTAATTGGAAATGTAAAAAGCGGCCGGAATTTATTTAGATATATATGTTCAAGTGGTTTGTATAATGTTTAATATATAAGGGATTGATAGTGAAGGAATAAGGATTAATTATATAAAGCAATGAATACTTTATAGAACGGAGATAGAGTAAAAGAGGAGAATAATACTTTTATATTCCTATTCAGAAATAGAAACCTAAAATAGTTTAAATATATAATACGAATAAGAATATAAAGATTATAATCTAAAAAAGCTTTTGGGATTTTGGAAGGAATAATCTATATATAATAAATAGAGATTTTGAGAATAAGAAATATAAATATAATACCAATTTATATTTCGAGGTTTTCGATATTGAAATAAATTCTGTTTTTGAAAGGTTGGATTTAGAGTATGAATTTATATAGGATAATATTTCTATTTATTATATTTATAAAGTATGGAATTGGTTTTAAAAGAAGGGAATCTTAATATTGAAGGATTGATTTTTTTATTTTTCTAATTTCAATTCTATTGAGTATATTTGGTGGATTTTAAAAGTGAGGTTATATAAAATGTTTTTTGATATTGTAATCGATAAAAGCGAATCGGAATATATTAAATAAAGATTAGAAAACTATTTATAAATAATTTGGGATATATTAGATCAAGAATTTTTTGATAAATTAAAGACGAGTATGTTTGACAGAATCGAAGTTTGTATTGCGATAGAGGATTGATATACAAAATATTGATTAATTGTGAGGCAATAAGGATTTGAATTTTTTTTGGGGAATAGTATAGATATAGAACTTCAATATATTCAAATTTTGGATTATAGTAATCAATGATTGATTTTATAATTAAGTTGAAAGGTAAATGTTGAATACATAAAAAGACTGAAATTAGGTTGTGGGGTAATATAAGTTGACTGTACTGTAGAACTCTCCAACTCTATGCATATTACAAACTGAGAAGTTACAGGACTCAGGAGGAATAAACTGGATTCTAGCGTTCGGAGTTCATACTTTCTGATAGTATGAGTACATTGCTAAGATTTGATGTTCGGTTTATATTATAATATATATTTTGTTTTCTAGTCTTAAGTATGGTTGTTTCAATATTTCTTTGATTGTATTAGTATAGTATAGAAAGGTGAACATATCGTTTTTGATGAACAATTCTATATAACATGGTTTATCATCGAGTGGCCCATATCATCGAATGGGCCACTTCAAAATACATCAAAATCAGCAGTTTTTTAATATTTACATTTAAATAACCAATCATTATTTTTTTCAAAAAATAATTTCTTCATAAAAATTAGAAATAAAATATTTATAATACTTTATCTTTTTATAAATATTTCGATTATAATTCAAAACTATTACACTTTGTATTACAAAAACCTATTCTTTTGAATAACTTTTTTATTTATTTGAAATTTTTGAATTTTAATTAACTTTCATATTATTTATATAAACAAATATAATATTCAGAAAAAAGAATTAAATTATATCGATAAATAAAGAAAGTGCATGGTTATACACAGACGAATTTTGTATGTATTTTGAAGTGGCCCACTCGATGATAAACCACGTTATACACTGAAATAATCAATCAAAATATTCCGTAAAGGAAATCCAATCATTACAGAAATTACTATACTTTATATATTCATTTAATTGATTTATAAAAAACTTATGGATTTATAATTTCGAACAAATGCCTAAAAAAGCCTGTATTATGAAAATTGAAATACTCAGGGCTTAAATCAATCCATCTGAATTTCAATCATACAATTACTATTCGAAATCACCTTTTTACTAAAAATCATCTGGTTTTTGTATCCTAAAACAATCAGTATATATACAAAGACAATTATATATATAATAATACTATTAAAGAAGCAATCCCAATACTGAATTCTATATAAGAACTATTATATTTCAAAGGATAGATTTAATAAGCTTATTATATTTAAACAATTTTCATTTTATATTTTGATTTGATTAATAAAAAATAAACAATATAAAAAAGTATTCTCAATTTATAATAATTCATAATATAATCATTATTAAAATTGAAACAAAATCATTATTATCTTCTATTTAATTTATAATTAATAGATTACAGATAATATCATTTCCTTGAATTCGTATATTTATAATTCCAAAATTATTTCGTTTTTATTATCAATTAAAAGATCATTAAATAGAATATTGATTTAAATAGAATTACGATCTTAAAATTAATAATTTTAAGATTAGGAAAACCTGATATGGGATCGATTCTAGATCGGAATCTATAAAATCGATCCTCTTTCAATAAATGTTTATATATAAATATAATGATTAAAATTTAATTATTTATTATCGTTTATATTTAGTAATATAAAGAGATCTTCAAACTAAGAGTATTATTGAAATTATTTATACCACTATATTAACAAATCGATCATTCTGAATCGTAATAGCAATTGTTGTTAAATACAATCTCAAAACTAAACAATATAATATAATCAACATCTTCATCAATGTTTTATATAATTCTTCTAATATTCCAATTATATACTATTTATCTAATGGATACAAAATCTTAAACAAAAATGTTATAATTGATCAAGTTTTGTATAATCTATAAGATTCCCTAGCTATATAATTTAGGAATTTCATTTGGATACTCGAAAAATTGGGATTAATATAATATAAAAAGGAATTATATTTATATATTAATCCAAAGTACATCATTATAATTCTTTTCTTTGTAAACAATATTCAGATTATTTATCATAAGAAAAACAAATTAATTACTATAAAGATCACCAA
This sequence comes from Stromatinia cepivora, assembly GCA_014898415.1. NCBI lineage: Eukaryota > Fungi > Ascomycota > Leotiomycetes > Helotiales > Sclerotiniaceae > Stromatinia > Stromatinia cepivora. The sequence goes on along the minus strand of RCTD01000026.1, from coordinate 446,201 downwards.
AAGAATCAAAATTGTATATAAACTATAAGATTTAGAAAATATTAAATAGTTTCTAGATATATATATATTTCGTAATCGATCCAAGAAAAAATTGTGATTAATTTATAATATATATATTAAAAAGATTACTAAAAAATTCAAAACAATAAACAGAACAATAAATACACCACTCTCAATAATAATATTTCGGAAAAAATCAAGATCAAACTCCTATATATATTATCAAAATATATTAAAAGAAAATAAGATCAATATTATATATTATAATCATTATAAAAACGAATATATCATTTATTATTTCGTAATTAAATTATTATTTGATTAATTCATCAAACGATTATATAAAAGTTATCGATTATTGTTTACAATATCTCTAGAATATAAAATATCTTGTAATCCAATATAATAATAATCAAATACTATAATTTCTTATCTTCTTAAATACTTCCTTTACAAATAATTTAGATATTTGTTAATCATTCTAAAAATATATTATATCTCTTTTCGATGGCTTAATTATATAGAAAACTTTTAAATAGAATATTATAATCATTTCGATTATTGAAGCAAAACTTCTTGAAATCGAATATATATCAAAAGAAATCACAACAATTTTATATTTCTTGAGGGAAATCAATTTAATAGTAAAAGAATTTATAATGATTTTCTATAATAATCAACAAACGATTAAATTGATGATCGATAAAAACAAATGGATTATTACAAAACTATATTATATCAATATCCAAAATATATAATATCACGGGATAGTATGATTACACAGCACTTTCAGGGATCGGGGAATAGATGGTACACGTAATTGGTAGAGTAAAAGAATTGAATGATTTGCTTTTGATTATATAAATCAAAAGTTGTATATATAGAACAAATAAGTGGTTATCTAGCCGATATATATCTTAATTAGATTAAATCTTTGTTTATTAGTATATCAGGATCACTTTATCAATTGATGGATTGGTAAGGGCTAGTAGATCCTTTATTTCGATTGGAAAATATATGCTTTGATTCTTTATAAGATATAGGGGATTGCAGGGCTTTTTATAATATACCCTTTAAATCGGAAAACGATCTGAAACAAATGGAAAGGTATAGAAAATAGTAATTCATATAATTCGTAAATGAATATACAATGCGATTATAGGCAAATGTTAACAAAGGAGTAATGTAATATATAAACCTGAAATAATTCTGGTATCCTTAGCATAAAAAAGAATTTGATTATATATAAATCGCAAATTTCTTTTGATCTTTAGTTTGCTACTTGCAATATTCTTCGAAATCAAGATTTTGAATAATAAAAAGAAAGTTTTCTATTGGGAGAATACAAATGAATAATCGATTCTGCAATGTAACAATTGAAAATATATATAGTTGCTAGATTATAATATATTAATTGTAATAACGAAATAAAATAAATGAATTTTTAAAGGTATATAAATCCCTTTTTCATATTTTCGTTTTTGTTTTAATCAAATTCTTATTAATTATTATTATATTTAAAATTTCGGGGTCTAAAAAAGCTAAACAAACGAATCTCAATTGTATTAAACAAATAATGATTGAAAAGAAAACTTTGAAAGAGTTAAATACAAGAAAAGATCTCAATACTCCTTCAAAGGATTATTAAATCGAACAAAAAGAATTAATAAATTCAATATAAATAATAAATCAAAATATTGATTTTTGGAAGTATAATTTAATTAAATCTGTTTTTAAAATAATATATAATTATCTATTTCAGAAACCATTTCTTTTTATCAAAAGAACTATTATTTGTTATAATCAATTACTAATTATAAATTCAGATAATAATTTGAAAATAGATTTCATTTTGAATTCTATTATATAATTGAAAGGTTTTATTAATTCTATATTTGTAATTATCGAAACAAAGATTGTTCAATGAAGAAAAGAAAAAAAAGAATATTTCTTTATCTAATGATAATAATCTATTCGATTCTTCGATACCGGGTTTTTCGGATAATGAATTAGATGAAGAAAAGAAAGAAAAAAGATCATTAAAAATTACTAATTTTTTAGTTAAAACAAAAAATAAAGGGAATCATAGAAAAAGGAACAATTATTTATATATTCGATATATAAAATCGTTAATCATTAAAAGATATAATTTTTATAATGAATATTTTGTTGATTCTTCCAAACCGAATAATCGTTGATATTGGAATTGTAGTATTCATTTATATACTCCTTTACCAACTTTCCTCTATCCTTTGACAGATTACTACATCACTATTTATCAACAAAATTCGAAAATAAATTCTTCGTTCATCCCTTATCTTTATAATATACTAATCATTAATTATATAATTCAAATAGGGATATAGAATTACAATAAAAATGATATTGAAGATCGAAAAGAAGAAAGAAATTGTTCTTTCGCCCTTATATTATCGTTTCCTTTTTTTTCGCTGTATTATTTACCAAAGTTTTCGAAAGACTGAACGGAAGAAGTATATTGTGATTTCGGAGAGCGATAGTAAAAATGAAAGAGAAAGAATGGTGAAGAAGAAAAAAAGAAAAAAATGGATGGTATATTTAAAGAAAAAGGAAAAGAGGGATAGTCTTTTGATTCTTATAATACCGATAACATCAATAACTCTGATTATTTCAATTATTCCTTGTTCCTTAATTATTGCGGATAATCCAGAGGCTCTTTTATTTGAACTTCAAATTATTGAGTTTAGAAAAAAGCTTATCCTTTTTCGAGGATAGAAAAATGAAAATGAAGAAATGATCAATTTTGATTATTTTTTGTTTCCCAATGAATATAAAATACATAAATTAAAGTGCATTATAGAAAAGTATAATAATCTGGGATACCAAATAGAATTCATTCTATTCATATCAAAAGAAAGAAATACAAACTTTAGATTATTGTTATTCAAGTTTTATAATTATTGTTATTCAAGTTTTATAATTATTGTTATTCAAGTTTTATAATTCTATTATTTATATCTTATAGATTGAAAAAGGATCGGAAGTGTTCGAACTTTTGTTTTGTAAGGTTCTTGGTGAGCCTATTAATAGTTATATCGGTGGTCGGTAGATAGATTATATAAAAATTCCTTTTTGAATATTCTTAATATAATTATATATTTTGGATATCAATATAATATAGTTTTGTAATAATCCGTTCGTTCTCATCAACCACCAATCTGATCGTTTACTGATTATTATAAAAGATCGTTATAGATTTTTTCATTATTAAATCGATCTTTTTTAAGAAATATAAAATTGCCATAGTTTTTTTTGATATATACTCAATTTCGAGAAATTCTGTTTTAGTAATCAAAATAATTACAATATCTTACTTGGATACTTTTTATATGATTAAGTTATTGAAAAGGGATATAATGTACCCTTAAAATGATCAACGAATATCTAGATCATTTGCAAAAGAAATGTCTGAGAAGATGAAAAATTGTGATATTTGATTATCACTATATTGAATTACGAAATACCTTATATTTCATAAATATTATAAACAATAATCGATAGTTTTTATATAATTGTTCAATAGGTTAGTCAAATAATGACTTAATTGCGAAACAGCGAATGATATATCTGTTTTTATAATGATTGTAGTATATAATACTGAATCTATTTTCTTTTAATACATTTTTATAATATATATAGGAGTTTGACTCTGATTTTTCCGAAATACTATTATCGGGAACGGTATATTTATTGTTCTATTTGTTACTTTGAATTTCTTAATAATTTTTTTAATATATATATTATAGACTAACTACAACTTTTTCTTGGATTGATTATGAAGTATATGTATACCCAAAAACTATTTAGTATTTCCCAGATCTTGTAGTTTATATATAGTTTTAATTCCCTTAATGATCTTTGTAGCAACTAATTCGTTTTTCTTATGATAAATGATCTGAATATTGTTTACAAAGAAAAGAATCATAATGGTATACTTTGAATTAATATATAAATATAGTTCCTCTTTGTATTATATCAATTTTAATTTCTCGAATATCCGAATAAAATCCCTAAACTATATAATTGGGAAATCTTGTAGATTATATAAAGCTCGATCGATTATAACATTTTTATTTAGGATTTTATATCTATCAAATAGATAGTATATAATTGGGGTACCGGAAGGATTGTATAGAATATTGACGAAGATATTGATTATATTGTATTGCTTTATTTCGAAATTGTATTTAATAATGATTGTTATTATAATTCGAAATAATTGATCTATTAATATAACAATATAAGTAATTTTAATAGTACTTTTAATCTGGAGATCTCTTTGTATTATTAAATATGAACAATAACGAGTAATTAAATCTTAATTATTGTATTTATATGTAAATATTTATTAAAGGGGGATCGGTTTTGTAGATTCCAATTTAGAATCGATTTCATATCAGGTTTTTCTAGTCTTAAAATTATCAACCTCAAAATTGCAATCCTATTTGAATCAATATCCCATTTGATGATCTTCTAATTAATAATAAAAACGAAGTAATTTTGAAACTACAAATATATGAATTCGAAGAAGTGGTATTGTTTATAATCTATTGATTATAGATCAGATAAAAGGTAATAATGGTTTTGCTTTAATTCCAGTAATGATTATATTATGAATTGTTATAAATTGAGAATATTCCTTTATATTGTTTATTCCTTATTGATCAGATTAGAATATAGAATAAAAGTTGTTTAAACAGGGTAATCCTATTGAATCTATCCTTTGAAATATAACAATTCTTATATAGGATTCAGTGTTGGAATCGTTCCTTTGATGATGTTATTATATATATAATTGCTTTTATATGTATACTAATTGTTCTAGGATACAAAAGCTAGGTAATTTCTGGAAAAGAGATAATTCTAAATGATAGTCGTATAATTGAAATTTAGATGAATTGATTTGAACCCTGAATATTTCAATTCTTATAATACGAGTTCTTTTAAGTATTTATTCGAGATTATAAATCCGCAAGTTTTTTATAAATCGATTAAATAAATGTATAGAATGCGGCAATCTTTGTAATGATTAGATTTCCTTTATAGAATACTCTAATTGATTATTCCAATATATATACTTTCTTTTGGAATATTGAGGTTGATTGATTGGAATAGTTTCTAAATCACTTTCGTATATATTATAAAGAATTTCGATGGTATAATCAATAGGTTTATACTCTATATTCCTTATATCAATATATTCGATAAAATTGGGATCTATATTATTATTACAAACATCTCTTTGAACAATATTGATGTCTTTACTTACAAAATATAATTGTTTTTCAATAAAAGAATCAGCTTCTCCAATTTCTCCAATAAAAAGATTGACCGATATTTGTATATCTTCATTGTATACCTTATCCTCATTATCTCAAGGATTAAATGGATTGAATAATCCTAAATCGATTTTTTTATTCCTATTATCACCTTTCAGATCTATATCTACCCTTAAAATCAATTCATTTGTAAATAATAGATCTGAAATATATTTAATAAATAAATCAAAGGTTTTTCGATCTATAAAAATAGATAGATAAATGAAGTCTTTATGATTATCTTCGTTTTGCATAATCGTTCTATTTATTTTGATATGATTTTATAGATCAAGAATTCTAATAAACTACTTAAATTCTTTTGTAATATGAATATCGATTATTCGATTGATAAAATCTATATAATAAATGAATTCCTTATTGAACGTTATATTTCGAATAATAATAATTCTATTGAGTTTAGATATCCATATACAATAGATCAATATGTTTAGAATATAGCCTATTAAATATCTAATATATATTCAAGGATTAGTTTTATATTATTTCCTATTAATTCCAGTTTCTCTGTTTTTATTCAAAGGATAAACTCGGTATCCATATTTATAGATTCTATTCTAGTTGGGATAGAGATCATTAAATATTTTCTTTGCGAATAAAAGATTATTTTTACAAAGGTAATCACAGAATTATATATCGAATACTTTATTAAATGATTTGAAGGATTTAATCTTCAAAGGATTTATATTATATAGATAAATAACAATTTGCATTATTTCTATTTATAATTTATCCGGTAAATCTGTTGTGATCCGTATTTTTATTTATTTTGTAATTATTTTTTATCCTGTATATTCTGATCCTTCATTGGGTTTATATATATGAGATAAGGATAATTCGAATTCAATACCTTTTTGCTTGATCCATTTTTCAAATAATATTGTTTTTATAACTTTAATGATAGATATATCATTATCCTATTTGATCATTATAATTGCTAGACTATACTTACAATGAACCCAGACTACAAAACTTTGAATAATTGCAAATACTTTATTGTATGTTTTGCAATAAATTGAATATGAAAAGATTTTGCTATAATATATTTCTTTAATCAATAAAAACTATAATATATTATTATATCCTTTATCAAAATCAAAAAAATTCTATTGGATTTTGTAGAAAGATTGAGATAGTTGGTGATCATTTAGAGCGCAAGAAATGATTTGTTTTGTATAAATGCGAATACAATTGATACAATTGGAATGAATAATATCTTTTATTTTGATATTTTGTATTACAAATATTAAATATTCAAAAGCTTCCTTTTTCAAATGTTTAAAGTATTTATACCATATTTTATTTGTATCTTCTTTTGGGAGAGATGGATCGTGAAAACAATGGAATGCTTTGTTTATTTTTCTGTTTATTGTTGGATATATTATAAAAGGGTTACTTACAGGAATAAATAAAAGAATATTCAAATAAATAGAAAATAGTTTGTATTCTAAAAATACAAGATTTTCAGTATAAATGCATTAAGCAATTATTATACTATTTGTATGATCTCCTTTACAAAAAGTATAATCATATTCTGAAAACTATAGGTCGGCTTTTTCCAATCGAATTTCCAAAATGATATTGATATGAAAACCAAGGATGAGTATTATATTGTTCAAGATTAGATTATCATTAAAGTAATCTTCTTTCTTGATAATCTTTTTGATAATATAAACCCTATATCCTAGGATTTGGAAACTAAAAGTATTTACTTTTACAAGATTATTGGGATCGGATAATCGATATCGATAATCATCTAATAGAGATATATCATTCATAATATATATAGTATTATAATTATCGAATAAGATGCTATTAAATAGATAATATATTTTCACTATTATAAAGTATACTTCTGATTGATTATATCGAATATCCAAAATAATAACGTTAATTGAAGATCCTGAAAGATCAATAGAACCTTTTATTCATTTCCTTTTAATCCAATCAAAATGAAATTACTTTTATGAATACAATCTTATTCGATCCCTAATTGCTTATAGTTCGTTTTTGCTGAATATTCTTTTGAGTAATGGATTGATCCTTTTAATGAGTGTTAACTCTATAGCTTTGTAATTATATATAGTGTGATTATGATCAATTCCATTGTTCCATTCAGATTCGGTTTTACAAGGATATTTCTAGATCTTCTTGATCTTTTAATTACTTTTAGAGTTGATATTCTTTTTATTCTTTTTAGATTTTTTATTATTTTGAAAAGAAATAAATATAGAATATACTTCTTCTTTAGTTTTTAAGGAAATAGAATCCTGGAAGATTAATTCTTTAAAAACGTCTCCGAATTGTTTAAATGAAAGATTAGATAATCCGAATTGATTATTCATTTCGATTTATACGATTATAGTATTTGCCTAGATTAGGAGTATCCTGGTATCAATAGTTTGTAGAAAAGTATTGATAATGATTTCATTTTATATTTCAATGATTTCATATGTAAAAGCTTTAGTATAGATTATAATTCAATCCTTATACCATTTAATAGAATCGATTCTGCTAAACAAAACTTGCATTAGAATAGACCGATATTCTTGTAGTATTGCGAGCTTAATAATAGTTATTATAAATACAAACTTCTTTTTGAATATATTAATAATTGTTTTGAATGGAAGAGCTATAATACCCTGATTGAAAATGGATAATTCCATAAGGTGTACTTGATTAATTGATGATTCGATTTATTTGTAAACGTTTTTGAAAGTTTTATGATTCTGTATATATTTTTATTATTAATATCGATACTTCAATTGAAAAGAGGTAAATTCGGAGGAGATTTCTTGGAAGGTGGTTGGGAATGGAGCAATGGGTTTATTAAGAATGGATCCTGATGTATTATTATCAAAATCTTTCATCTTTATATTTCTATTAGTATCTTCTTTAAATTGGATCGCTATAAAATATTTCAAGAATTCTTTTTGGTATTGAATTTATTTCTTTTAATTATATTTAGCTTGAAAATTGATAACGGAAGGTAAAACAGGTAATTTGATTGAAAGCTAATCGACTTAAGTATAGATAGACTCATTTGTTAGATCGAAATTTGAAATGGATATCGCTGATATAGAAACAAATGAATCATTCTCTGGATTGATTGAATCCCAGATTCCTTGAATTTGATATTTATTTTTCAAATATAGATATTATTCTAATCATTGAGTACAGATTGTAAGAAGAAAATCGTTTTGATTTTTTGTTGGAACACATGACTGACGAAACACGTGATACCATCACGTGTTTCCCCCACATCGTAAGTGGGATGGCAGTGTCTATATAGATTAATAGAATTTCGTTATACAAAAGGGTTAAGACAGAATAATAGAATTATCTTTATTCTATATATGTTTTGTATATACATCCTTTTACGAAGTCTGTTCAATATTGATTAGTGATTGATAAAATTCAATTACAAAACGGCAAAATCAAATTCAATAAGAAGAGATATCTTTTGAAAAGATAAATAAGATTGTATTAGATTAAGTTTATGTATAATCTATATAAAAGAATTAGAATATTACATTTTTTATATTATTTTCTTCGAAATATATATTAAGAAAGGATCTTTGATTACAATTGATTTCTTCAGGATAATTTGATTTTATATTGACTTTATCTGTGTTCATTATATTCTCATATATGTTATATAACAAATCTATTTGATATGATATGATATTGAATTATAATATCCAATATGATTTTTCCAATCCCCAAATCATTTTCGTACAAAATGAATACTGAATTTTGAGGGAAACAATTGAATCCAAATTCAGAACTCATTGAATCCCAAATGAATGCTGATATAATTATATGGCTCATCAATTCACAATTCAGAAGGTATAAAGGGTAAAGGCTATAGGAAGAATTTTAAGAGTAATACAAAGGCTGGACGGATGTTACATTCAAAATCGCATATCGCGAAGTTCTCAAATTCATATAAATTCAATTCATTCTATATGGTTTTCAAATCCGACAAACAAAAGGGAACAATAACTATACAAAAGTACTTGCTGAATTTATCTCGAAAGATAAATCAAATGAATATACAAAAGAAGTTCAAAAAGAAATAGATCGATTGAAAAAAGAATATGCGGATATATACGAAATCATTATACCAAAGAAATCGATCAAAATTCAAACATCACTTATACCAAAACTTTCTGAATAAATATAACAAGATGAACAACAATAACGAAATCAAAATCAATTCCCTTCTGATCCTATAATGCTAGATCATATAATAAGGCAGAATACATCTTATATAGTATATGGACAAAACCTTCTTCCAGATCTTATGAAAGTGTATAATAATAATGAATTCAAATATAGTGGTGGGGAGTATAATTTTCTGAATAAGAAACTGCAGATATTCTATAAACTTTGTAGCAAAATCGGAATTCACCCAAATGAATACAAAACAGTATTTTCGATAATACTTCAAGATTTTATATTATTATTTTATTTCGATAAAATTAGTAATAGAAAATTGAAATTCAAAGAAATGATCATATTTACGAAAACATATTTTGAAATAAAAGAAAAATGTCAGAAATATCTTATCGAATAATGTAATACAATATTTCTATAGATCATACGAAAGCATTCTGACAAATTATTTTCGGAACAATTGGAAAAGCTTTTCGATATACTTTATATATTGTAATATGGATTGATAGATTCATATTAATCAGAATTGATATTAAAAGATCAGATTATAAATACTTATTATAATATCCCTAAATATAATTTTGTTTTGTTATATTCTATTACAATATATGAAGGCCTTTATGCTGATTTTCGAAATACTATTGATCAAATTGAAAGAATATAATCAACAAATATTTATATCACAAATTCGATGATTAATAATCTATTAGACATAGAAATATACTGGATGGATCGTATATATGATAATCGAGGCTTATATAGAAATCGAGGATAGTATAGAGTTCGATCAAAAAGCAGATTCATTTTTTTTCGCTTATATTCATCAATAAATTCATCAAAAAGATTTCAATACTTTTAAATACTATTATATATATCAATTCAGAAATGCTTTGTATATAAGCAATTAGGATATTGATCGACAAATTATATAAAAAAGGAATGGAAGACGAAATTCAATCAATATATAATAGAATAAGAAATAAATGAAGAAATATTCGAATAATATTTTTTGAAATATAAAGGTATATTTGAATTGTAATATAAAAAGGACGAAATATTAGAAGAAGATGATACTTTCGAATATCTTTAAATTGAATTTTCAAATAATTAAATGATTCAATTCGAAATATATTTCATTGAAATAGATTCTGTTAATAAAATATACGTTGCAGAATTATTAGGGAGACAATCATTGATGTATATATATCTACAAAATGATCAATTCAATCAATTGTACGAAAAGTACGAAAAGAGTGATAATCTAAATGAAGTTTTTCAATTTCAAGATCGATATTCAGTAAATACATTTCAAGGTATCATTCCAGATACAGGTATATCAAGAGTATCAATAACAAGGGAATTTCAGGTGCAGATATTAGAAAAAAAGAAAAATATCTTATATACAAAAAATACTGAGTATAATATCAAATTTGGAAAAGGAATTGTATAATTGTAAAGAGATATCATTATTCAAATATCAATTGGAATCATTATGTTTTTTATTATATTAATAAATACTTTATTTCTTATATATATATAGAATATAGATCGCTTATATATTACGCTTGATAATATATCAAATATATTAAAGTAAGGTGATAAGATTATTTTTATTATATAAAAATAGGGATACTCTTTTATGCTTTTTGATTAAATAGAAGAGATGGTGATATATCATCATTTGATAGAAACTGAACTTCGACAAATATATCGAAGATTCGGATATCCCTTTGTACGAAAACTTATCAATATACTTAATCGTATAGGGTATACGGATATTGATTTTTAGATGATCGAGAAACTCAACAAAATGTATAAATATTATCAGTTTTATATGAAATCTCTAGGATATTTTAAATTTATAATAAAAGATGATATCGAATTCAATTATTCAATCATTCTGGATATATTCTATATTGAAGGAAAATCTGTTCTTTATATTATCGATAAAGCTATTGTATATAATGTTGTTATATTTGTACGAGATATAAGTATAAAGATAATTTGGAATACAATTCGGAAATGCTGGATCGATATATATCTTGGTCTATCAGATTATATATTTTATAATATAGGTACAAATTTTATATCAATTGAATTTCAATAAAAAACGAAAACTTTTCAAATTGATATTCACAAAGTCTTTGTAGAAGTTCACAATATAATTAATAAAATCAAAAGATTTTATATATCTATACAACAATTGTACAAAATATTCAAGGAAGAATTAAAAAATAAAAATCTCGAAAAAGAAGCTATTTTACAAATGACAATTAAAGCAATGAATAATATTGTAGGATTAAACAGCCTCATTTCAATTTTTCTTATATATAGAATATATCCCTGAATAATCTTGTATAATTCATTTTCCTAATCGATTATAAAATGAGCATAGATATATCAATAGGTAATAAAAGAGATTCAAAAAATTCAAACAAAATATATGATACAAGATTCATTTGATATTAGAAATGATTCAGATATATACAAAATATTAAAACTATTTTTGAATTTATTAATACAAGTATAAAAAGAAAAAAAAGGATAGATGGGATTTTATAAATTGATTGCAATTACGAATCAAAATTGTATAATCGATCTTTTTTATAATCCTATAGAATTTCGTATAATAATTGTCAAACCATTTTATAAGGATATATATAAAGAACTATTTCTAATAGAAAATTCATTTTCAATAACCCTTTCAAATACAGAAAATCCATCATTTCTGGAGAACCTATTATCCTTGGTGATCCCTTTTATTCCTTTAAATCAAGGTTAAGAGATAAGCAAATCTGAAAGGAAATGTATATGATTTAGTATCAAGAAAGAAAGAATAGCTAATTCTGTATTTTGTATATTGATACAAATCGAAATCCCTAGAATATCATTTTTATAAAAGGTACAAGAAATAAGTGATGAATACAATCAACTAATTGCTGCAATTCGAGATAATCAAAATCTATTAGAAGCATTCATTACGAAAAAGGAACAAGAAGTATTGGATCTTGCAATTGATCTTTGTATAAAAGGGATCATTACAATTGAAGGATAATTATTTGAAGCTTTGCAAATACAAGAGATCGATAATTTAATTACAAGAGATATTTTCGAATTCGTTAAATACAATTCCTTTATATATATCGGGAAATTGTTTAATTTATATTTTATAAATAAAATCAAAGGATGTATAACAAATTCTTTGTACAAAAAGTTATACTTAATTATTCAAATATATAATGATTTTGGAAAAGAAATAATATTGATATAAGTATCTATAATTCAAAGATCAAGTTAAAGAATCATTATAACTCTAACTCCAACATTAGAGTCAATGGGTATTAAGTTTATGATACAAGATATCATATAGATATATATACAATTAAAAACATTTTTGAATTGCATTATATTAATAAATTTACTAAAAGAATTTCAAGGTAAATATGTAAAGGGTATAATTATGATAATCAAAAAGCTATTATATAGTATTACAAAAACAAGAATACATTGGTGGATAATTTATTGGAAATACTATTAAGAGAGATTGAATATGATTATATCATTATATGATCCTTATTTGTTAATTTCGGATTTAAAGAATATATAATTCGGAATTATAGGAATGTAAATAGATGATATCCTTATTCTTATAAATAAACAATTCCTAAAGCTAGAAAACAAAGAATTGATTGATATAAATATCAAAGTTAAATTAAGAGAACATTTTATAAATGATATTCTGTTAATATTCAATGGATATATAATATAATATACAGAAAACGATTTTATGTTTATATAAAAAGGTTAAGGAAAGAAAATCGGAAAGATTAATAATTCAGAGTAATATCGGGAATAAAGAGTTAGAGGAATATATATTGTTATAATTTGTTAATTAGAAGTATTATACGATTTATTAATCGCTATATAATATCAAGATCTATTAAACGAAAACATCAAATTGTTTAATAAAAGATTAGATTGGTAAATGAAAAATCTTAATCGAGATCTTCGCTTTATTTCCTTTGAAAAAGATCGTATAAAGTTATTCGTTTTTGTTAATGGATCTTTTATCAATAATAAGGATTTGAGTAATCAAATAGGATTCATCATTTTATTTATAAATGAAAATATATCAAACGAAAACATTTTCGAGATAAAAGGCAATATTATTTATTATAATAGTACGAAAAGTAAAAAAGTTATATATAATATATTAACATCTGAGATATATAAAATAATAACAGAAATAGATATTGGTCTTGTAATATAATCTACCTTACAAATTGTTACCTCATAATTCGATATCCTTAATATCCCAATTGTTATATATACTGATTCATATTCGCTATACAAATGCCTTGTTAAATTAGATATAACAAAAAAGAAAAGATTAATAATCGATATTATAGTATTTCGGTAATCATATGAACAAAAAGAATTGACAGAAATGAAATGGATCAATGGATTTGATAATATTGTTGATGCAATAACAAAAGCTAATCCTAATAATAGTTTAGAAAAGTTTATTGATATGAATATTTTCGAAATATATATAAAGGGATAAATAAAACAAGAAATTTATATAAAGATCGATTAAATCTTTGTATAAACCAAAATTGATATAGGGATATAATATTAATCATATTTATGTTTTATATTTTATTTTCAAAAATTACAAAGAGAAAACTTTTCATTCTGATTTTATTTTCTAAATCAAAAAACAAAAATACTCAGATATTGTATAAATCAATCAATAACAAAAGGCTTTTTTATAGAATTAGAATTAAATAAGAAAGGCTTCTTTGCTGAAGAAAAAGGAATAGGATTCTGATCGAGAGAAGTGCAAAGAGAAGAAGATAGATTAAATTGGCCGGCAGGATTAGCATATAAATGATTTGAATGTACACAACGAATCCTATAATTGTACCATTTATAATTCTTATAACTATTCCTGAAATACCCTTTTACACAATAATATTCAGGGAAAGGAATCAGTTTTCGATAATGATACTCTTTACAAGATCCTTCAACCAAAACATCCCAATTCTATATCAAAAGATCATTGATATATAAAGTATATATCAATCATATTTGAACAAATATAATACAATTTCGTATAAATGAAATAGGATATTCCGATATGATTAGAACAGCAAATTGAAGAGTATTATAATAATAAGGAGCAAGCTTTCTGTTATTAATCAGGAGAATAGGATTTTGATTTGGTTAAACCAAAGCATTTGCAATATCGTACAATTGAAGAACCCTATTATACAAAGAATCAATATATTACAAACAATACAAGTTTTACAGCAAATGTAGGGTAAGATCTTAATGCAATCAATTATTCTGTAGTTAATATGAAATATACATTTTCGGGAGTTCGGCAAATACAATCTTCAGTAGCTTTATAACTGTCAATACAATCCCGAAATCAGAAATATCGGTTGAACCGATCGAGAAATATATACAGAATGAAAAGCTTCTATTTCGATGAAATTGAAGAATACAAATATTGAATATTTGATTGATTTGGGGAGAGAATTCACCATACTTGTTTGAATAAAAAAATGAGTACAAAGATCGAATTAAACGATTAGATAATTACCTATATTCCAATAATCAATTTGATTCATATATATAGCATTTTGTACGAAAAAGAAAGTTAAATCTATATTGGAATATATAATTAATAAAACATATAATACCATTATATATTTCCTCTATATCATAAATAGGATAGTAACGTTTATATAAATTAATAGAATCTTATTATACAAAAAGGTTAAGACAGAATAATAAAACCATCTTTACCCCATACACGTTTTGTGTATACACCCCCTTACGAAGTCTGTCCAACATTTTTTGTTATATTAAATGAAGGTAATTGAATTAATATGAATATTGAATTATAAATAAAATAGGAATGATATTTTAAGAATGATTTTTTGAATATTTAATAATCACTGAATAGAAAGTTGTGTAGATTTAAAAGCTATTGGGTTTATAATTATTACGGGATAGTATAATTATATAACACTTTTAGGGATCGGGGAATAGATGGTATATATGATTGGTAGAGTAAAAAAATTGAATGACTTGCCTTTGATTATATGAATCAAGAGTTGTATATATAAAACAAATGAATGGTTATTTAGCTGATATACATCTTAATTAGGTTAGATCTTTGTTTATTAGTATATCAGGATCACCTTATCAATTGGTGGATTGGTAAGGGCTAGTAGATCCTTCATTCCGATTGGAAAGCATACGCTTTGATCCTTCATAAGCTACAGGGGATTGCGGGGCTTTCCGTGATATATAATTATATTAAAAATATTCAAAAAAGAATTTTTATATAATTTATCTATTAATCATCAATATAATTATGAATAGATTCATTAAGAATCTTATAAAACAAAAATTCGAATATTTCCGATCCCTTTTTAATCTACAAAATATAAACAATAGAATTATAAAATTTGAATAATAATAATCTAGATTATAAAACTTAAATAACAACAATCTAAAACTTATATTTCTTTTTTTTAATATAAATAAAATAAATCCTATTTGATATCCATTATATTTTTCTATAATATATTCCAACTTATATATTTTATATCCATCAAGAAACAAAAAACAATTAAAATCGATCCCTTCTTTACTTTTTACTTTCCTATCCTCGAATAAAAATAAACTTCTTTTTAAATTCAATAACTTAAAATTCAAATAAAAGAACCTCAGAATTATCCGTAACAATTAATAAACAAAGAACAACTAAAGCAATTAAAGTTATTAATACCATAATACTATAGAAATTATAGAAATTAAAGAATTATCCCTCCTTTACCTTTTCCTTAAATATATTACCCATTCCTTTTTCCATTTTTTTTTCCATTATTCTTTTTTTCTTATCTTCATTATCACTTTTCGAAATTATAATGTATTTCTTTTATTCAATCTTTCAAAGACTTTGATAAACAATATAATAAAGAAAAAGAGAACAATAATATAAGGATAAAAGAACAATTTCTTTCTTTTCCTTGATCTCCAATATCATCTTTATTGTAATCTTATATCCATGTTTAAATTATACAATCAATAATTAATATATTATAAAAATAAAAAATAAACAAAAAACTTACTTTCGAATTTTATTGATAAATAACAATATAATAATCTATTAAAAAATAAAAGAAAACCAGCAAAAAAGTATACAAATAAATACTACAATTTCAATATCAATGATTATTCGATTTAAAAGAATCAATAAAATATTCATTATAGAAATTATATCTTCTAACAATCAACGATTTTATATATCGAATATATAAATAATCATTCCTTTCCCTACAATTCCCTTTATCCTTTATTTTAATTAAAAAATCAAAAATTTTCAATAACTTTTTCTTTCTCTTTTCTTTATTTGATTTATCATCCGAAAAATCCGATATTAAAGAATCAAACGAATTATTATTATTATTAAACAAAGAAATCTTTCTTCTTTTCTTTTCTTTATCAAACAATTCTTATCTCGACAATTATAAATACAGAATTAATAAAACCTTTCAATTATATAATAAAATCCAAAAACAAAATATATCTTCAAATTACTATCTAAATCCACAATTAATATTTAATTACAATAAATAATAATTCCTTTTACAAAGAAAAACAATCTCTGAAATAATTAACAATATATCATTCTAAAAATAGATTTAATCAAATTATACTTGCAAAGCTTGATATCCTAATCTGAATTCAATAACAAATTTATTAACTCTTTTTATTTTATTTATTAATCCTTTAAAAGAATATTGGGATCTCTTTTTGTATTCGATTCTTTCAAAACTTTCTTTTTAATCACTATTTACTTAATACAATTGAGATTCGCTTATTTAATCTTTTTAATCTCCGAAATCTTAAATATAATAATAATCAATAAAAACTTGATTAAAATACAAAACAAAAATACAAAAAAGATATTTATATATCTTTAAAAATTCATTCATTTTACTTCGCCATTACAATCAATATATTATAATTTAACAATTACAAATATTCTCAATTACTATATTACAAAATCAATCATTCTCCTATATTCTTCCAACAGAAAACTTTCTTTTTATTATTCAAAAACTTGATTTCGAAGAATACTATAGATAACAAACCGAAATCAAAAGATATTTATAGTTTTTATACAATCAAATTCTTTTCTATTTCAAAACTATCAAAATCGTTTTAAATTTATATATTACATTATTCCTTTATTGATATCTATTTATAACCATTTTATATATTCCTTTATGAATTATATTAATCGTTACTTTCTATATCTTTCTATTTATTTCAAATTGTTTTTCGATTTAAAGAATATATCATAGAAAGCCTTACAATCTTTTATATTCTACAAAAAATTAAAGGTATATTTTCTAATCAGAATAAAGAATCTTTTAATCCTTACCAATCTTTTCGATTAACAAAATAATCTTGATATATTAATAAACAAAGATCTAATCTAATCGAGATATATATCAACTAAATAACCATTTATTTATTTTATATATACAACTTTCGATTTATATGATTAAAAGTAAATCATTCAATTCTATTTACTTTACCAATCATATATACCATCTATTCCCCGATCCCTGAAAGTGCTCTGTAATCATACTATCCCGTGATAATAATAATATTATATTATATAAAAGTATATTAAATATATTTTTAAAAAATACTAATGATCTTTTTTTCGATATAATTATAAAATATATTAAAGTATTATTATTAAAAATCGCTTTAATAATTATTTTATTAATATATATTTATGAAAAGATTTTTCGATAGATTATATGCTGTTGAAGAGTTTATCGATAATTATTTTGATTATCTGAATTATAAAAATAATATTATTGAATTTGATAATCTTTATTATTATTATTATAATTTAATTTATAAAAAACTTTATTATTATTCGAACTTTTTAATATATCAATTTTTTTTGTTTTGCGATTTCTAATAAAATAATTAAAGAATTTATAATAATAACAAAAACCTTAATAATATTTTTATTCCTTTTATTTTTATTTATAAAATTATTATAAATCAATAATAGTGATCGAAATTAATAATATTAATTAATTATAAATTTTTGAAAAATAGTATTATAATATTTGTTCTTTTATAATTCTAATTTTATATTTAAAATTTGTTTCTTTATTTTTCGACATTAATGATCTTATGAGAATTTGAATCATTTTTAAATAGTATTTTCAATTCATTTATAATTTATAATTTGAATTATCTTTTTGAATATCTTATAATAAAAGATTTTTAAATATTTCAATTGTATATAAAACATTAGAAAAAAGATCTTTTTAATTATTTTAAATTTATCGAATTTGATTATAGCTTTTTATTCGATATCTATTAAAATATAAAAATTATCAAGCTTTATAAGAAATTCGACAATTATTGTGAGAATCACCGCAAAGAATCGGCTAATATTTGAATAACAATAGGTTTGGGTTTTGAATCAAAACTTTTCATTACTTTTCTAATCATATTGAAGAATTCCCCCTCTATATAGGTGAAAACTCTTCAAACTAGCGTATAATTCGGCCCGCTTTCGGCTAACCCTCGTTTCGTAATTGAGGTTCGTAACAATTATAATAAATTCGAAAATATTTTATATAATTCCTTTGATATTTTTCTATCTTTTTTATTATATAATACTTTCTAATAAAGAAATTATATATAATAATTTCTTTTATTTGTTCCGGGGCATTGATCAATATAAGAATTAAATAATTAATTATATTGATATCAAAACGAACAAACTAATTAATCAATATCTTAATTTATTGATTAATAAATAAAGTTATTATATCAATTAGTTTATATATAAATAAAGAATTTTAAGATTATTTACAAATAAATTAAGTTTATATAAAAATAATATATTCAATATCTTAATTTATTGAATAATAGATTAGTATATCGGAATTCTAATTGAAATATAAAAATGATTAAAAATTATAATCTCGTTACCGTTTTCATTTTCAACCTCGTTATCATCATTTTCAACTTCATTATCACCTTTTATTTCAATTTCATTATTATCATTTTCAATCTTATTATTATTATCTTTTTCTATATTTATTATTTAATTATTAAAGAAACTATTATTATATAAAATAATAATATTAAAATTATTTTCTATAAATTCTAAATCCCTTAAAATCTTATAAATTTTAATTTCTTATAGATATTAATTTATTTGCTAAATTAATATAATAAGATATAGAAAATATTTATAAATAAACTAATTCATTTATCAATAATCTCATTTTTATTTGAACAAAATATATTAAACAACGAATTAATTTATTCGAAAATATAAATGATTATTTAATATTCTATATTGATTAACGAATGTCTAATGCCCCGGAATATATTTAATATGAAAAACAATAATATTATCTTTTTAATAGATTTATAAATTAAATTTTCAATCTTTATATTTATTTGATTATATTAAAATATTCGATTTTTTGTTTTTGAAAAATTCTGAATTTCATATAATTTATTAAAATTGATATCGAAATTGAATAAAATTAATCTGAATTATTATAAATTGGATTATTATAAATATTAAGAATAATTGATTATATAATATAATATTTTGAATAAATAAATTTATATTTTCTATTTTGAAAGTTATCTAGTTTTCTTTTATTATATAAATAATCTTATAATTATTATAAATTAATTTTAAAATTTATTTAATAGTATTGAATAAATAAATCATATAATTCATTTATTATATATTTTTAAAATTATTTTCATTATATCGAGATCGCTGAATGTCGAAATCGGTGTTATTAATCATTTGAATAATTGATAGAATTTATCTATTAGTCGATAAGTATTACTACTACTACTCATTTAAAAATCTCAAAAAATCTCAATAAATATATATATCACACTAAACCACACTAAACCACACTAAACCACACTAAACCACACTAAACCACACTAAACCACACTAAACCACATAAAACCATACTACACCACACTACCCCATACCACATTACACCACACCAAACCACATTATACCACATCACACTAAACCACAACAAATCCCTATAAAAAACCCTATTATATCAATCTTCTTTATTCATCTATTCATCTATTCATCTATTCATCTATTCATCTATTCATCTATTCATCTATTCATCTATTCATTTATTCATCTATTCATCAATCAATTAATCAATACAAACCAACACCAACACCAAATACACCCAAACGCAACAACCACCAAGCTTAGACTACATCGAATCTGAATTACATCGAATCTGAATTACACCGAATCTGAATTAAATATAAAAAACGCCATTTACCAAATCCGAATCCATTTATCCATCCATTCAACTCCCTAAAAACAAGTCAAGCAAGGCAAGCAAGCAACAATCTATACAATTCATAACATGCGTTGATAATGCCAATTCATTTTATCCATCCCAAGCCAATTACCTAATCCAATCAAATCCAATCCATCGCAAGTCAGATGTTCTCCCAACGCCATTGCATTGCATTTAGTTTCCTCCTCTCGGATATTCCAGTCCATTATGCATCAATTCATCAATTCATCACATTACACTCCGCTCCTCTTCATCCTTTCATCCCCTCAACCCAATCCAACCCTCAACCCAATCTCAACCCCCATTCCCAACCCTAACTCCCCCCCACAAAAACATCCCCATCCCCATCCACCCCATCAACATCAATATCCATATCCGCCACCGTCGTATTAAGCGCCATAGTCCCCTGCCTAATCAAATCCTTCATCTGCCTATCAAACTTCCTCATCATCTCATCCTGTTCCCTCTCCTCCTTTAACTGTTTTGCCTTCCATGCCTTCGCTTCTCTAGCCGCCGGACTCTCATTCATCACCGTTGGTCCTGTTTTGGGACTATTAGGTGTCCAGCGAGGAATACGTGAGCTGGCTGGTGAAGCTGTGCGAGGGATTTGAGAGGGACTTGGACGAGAGGGGGTTGAGTAATTTGTACTACCGAAATTTGATAGAGTGGGTGAAGGGTTGAGGATTCGAGGATTGTTTTGGTAATTGGGTCTTCGGGTTGCGCTTATGTTACTTGGAGTCATTTGAGAGGAGACTAAATGTCTTCTACCCGAATTGGTAGATGCAGGCATACTATATCTCGCAATTCCACTTCTCTGTTGTGATAACCTAGGTCTAGTAGCTTGAGATGGTGGAATTGCAAATGCATCTGCTGGTACAGGAGGAAGTTTTGGATATTGTTGAATGGATGAAAATTCCGGTTGAGGTGGTTCTGATGGAGGAATAACGACCCAATTCCTCGACATATCATCTGGACCTGTTTGAGTCGTAAAACTAGTCTGTCGTCTCTTTGCTGGTCTCGGTGGTGTAGTCTCTTCTTGTGGTTCAACATAATGTGGATCCATATAATTTTCAACCATTCCACCCATAGGAAATCCACCCGGTACTGGTGTACTCGGAGATTTTTCATCCTCCCACATATTATCTTTCGATTCATCCATCATTACCGGTTGAATGGGAGTCGATGAACCAAAAACATAACCATTTCCCCCACCAGCTTGAAATCCCTTAAACGCGACGCCCATTTTACAAAACTCCCACATCTTTCCAACCACACCACCTACAACATTAACCATGGGTTTAATCCAACCACGTTTCTCATCTTCCTTTGGTTGACCCCTAATCCTTGGTCTACCATTTTCATCCCGATATAATTGACCTTCTGCTTCCATGTCAAAAGTTTCCTTCACATCACTTAATTCCCTTCGATATTTAATATCTCCAAAATCACTTTCTCTACCCATTCCCATTTCCCTATTTTGTAAATCCGCCTGCGGAGTATCCAATCCTCCTGCCAATCGATATTTCGTATTAACAAATGGCATGGGACTTCCTGGAGGAATTAAATTGGAATCTCCATCATCAAATTGATTTCCCCTTTCATATCCATATTCATATGGTAAAGTATCTCTCATTCTTTTTCTTCCAACCATTGTACCCCCTCCCCCTAACATATCCGTACTGGTTGTTGATCGCGTATCCAATAGGTAAAGGGAAGAGGTTGCCGAAGCTGATGGTGTTGATGGAGGAAGATAAATATTTGATTTTGCGCCTGCAATATGTTGTACGTCATGTCGAGAAGTTGAATCAGTATTAGACATATTTTCCGATATTGGAAGGGAATTTAAGAAATATGACATTTTCCCTTGATTGTTGAGATTATCCAAATAAATAAAAACTGAAGAAGTTGATATCAAAAAGAATCAAGTACTTTGTGAATGTTGTTGAATTATTAATATCAGTACGGCTCTCGTACGAGCAGAGCAGAGCAGAGCAGAAGCTGATGAATGATGGATGATCTTTCCCGAGGCTGACACTTTATCAAACGAGGCGTCGTAAAAGATCAGATACCAGATACCAGAGATCGTAATCGGTCGATATCAGGATCAGGATCAATATCAGTTATCAATTAATTCTAATCAGTAACTCGTACTCAGTAACTCGTACTCAGTAACTCCTACTCACTACTCCGTACCATAAGCAGAATTAATACTGCAAAGATCAAATTCTCGTGATAATAATTCAATGTGTCAAAAACTCCAGCAACAACATTGATACGATGGGTCAATGTTTGGTAAAGTGGATGGATGTATCGGAAGATATTATGCCCAAGAATGGAGTTCAAGTAAAAAAGAAGATAAAAAAAGTATCCATCCAGTATTTGTATAATAGCGGGCAGCGGTGAACTTTTAATCACCAGTTATTATTTATTAGACTTATTGTGGGTAGAAAGTACAAAATCAGTCAAGGTTTATTGTTGCTTTATTGTTGGTTGCCGTGGTGAAAGATTTTTCATGCGTTTTATGATTCAATATTGATAAATCATTCACGTTTTTACCATTTCACTATTTCACCGCAATCTAAATTTTGGTGGTATTATCCTTTTATCTGAAACAATTGAATTCTCTTATCATGAGGTGTACGGAGTATGAGATGGATGAGATCAGATGAGAGATGGAACTGCATGTGGGTTTATATCCTCATTTGTATGTCTATATGGCATCTAGAACCCACTGTCTAACACCAAAGTAATATCCCAAAGAACTTGTACTGTATGTGGTATCTATTGCAAAATGCATCATCTCTATCTTCAATCCCCAACGCCCGCCCCGAGAGTTAACCACTCCTTATTCCACCCCCATTATGTTTTAACCCTTCCCTTATCCATCCATCCCATTATACTTCAACCTTCGTAATCTCATTTTCCTTCCCTCCATAATATTCATCAGTTTGTGCCAATTTCTTCTCATCTGGCTTCTTAACATCACTGAATACAATATGATCCTTTCCAGCCCAAAATTCCTCTCTCTCCTTCAAAATTTCACCTGCCCAAGCTTGAACTTCTGGAAGAACAATCTTAGTAGCAACCCAAGAAAATTCTCCCAAATCAAGTCCTTCCTTTTCAGAACGTTCATATTCTACCATTTGAAGAATTAATTCGATCTTATCTACATCATGAACGAATTTGCTCTCCAACGTGACGGAATCCTCGTATTCCTGCCAGATATCCATGATCTGTTGACCGGTCAGTCCTCCATTGACCCGACCTAATAGATTCTTGGTGAAGTAATCCATCGTTGTTGCTTCTCGACGGTTTTTCTCCGACTTTGGTACTCCATCGACTGGTGTTATATCTCCAACAAGTGCTTCTGCCATATCATGAACGAGAGCCATCTTCGTGCAATGTGGAATATTAATTTTCGAGGCGAGGGATTCGGGTGCGAACATGGTGATGAGTGACATGCGGTACATATGATCAGAAATTGATTCTCCTCTACGGGATAAATATTAGCTTGTGCCAATCCACAAATCATTCCTGTAACTCACCTCTTAATACCAAATCTACGCCATCCTTCACGTTTTGTAGTCTTTAATCTTTCCAACATATGAAAGAAAGGTACAGGCGACTCCGAATTCTCCTTTGGCACAACTGGAAATTCTGCCTTGACTACTTCCTCGACCGACCATGATTGTTGTGCTGCAGTAGCTTCAAGAATTGAAGCGTCTATTAGCTTTTATTAGAATGTATGATAAATGCCATGCAGACATATGGTATGTAGGGGAAACCCAATAAACGTCGTGCAACTCACCTGCCTTACTGTTTGCTTCGTTGGTTGTATTTGACATTTTTCTTTACCCCGCGATTGTGTTGAATGAAAGTTTGTTGGAATTCTCCGAATAGAATATGCAAACTGCTGTGTAATGGTTGTAAAAGAGTGTACAAATATTCGAATATCAGATATATTGGATGTAGATTTAAAGGGTACTTGAGAAGGAATGAATGGATGTATTATTCAGAAGAAAATGATTATGAGATTTTGTTTTATGATTTGTTTGTAGAGGATTTGATGGAAGATGGGAAATAGATAAAGATCCATCCAACTACAGCTACTAAAGGTGGGGGGGGGGGTTTTGTGTAACCAACCAAAGAGAAGTATTTGTGAATCAACATCAATAGGTTATCTTCATATTATTGTTGGTGAATGTATTGGAACTTTTTTGGTTTTATTCAATTCTATTTACAAGTCTCAAGTGAGATTTCTAAAATCACCTCCAAGCCAGAATAATATGACAGGTTAAGAATATATATATATTTATATCTATTCTCTTCAAAGCTCTTCCATTCACTCAGCTATACTACCTTTTATCTAGAGTTGGGAGATTACTCCCAGTCTCCTATTCAAGTGAACATTTATAGATTGTCTACTGGGCTCATTATATACCTCTATAGTTTGTTTTTAGCCACTTACTATATACCTCTATGGTTATTTATCTTTGATCGTTGATTGTTATATCAGATGTTCTGAGATGTTTTCTAAGATCACCTCGGATTTCTATACAACTTGTATAACCATCACAAGAACTTACTGATCATCTCTATTGGTTTGACTTAGATCAATGACTCTATAGCAAACTAATCTCATAATCAGAGATGCTGATTCCATCCCCCAAAGTTAGAGACCAAAGTTGAGGGATAGATTTCAGTCACTTTGAATTATTATCTTTGAATTGAGGGGTTCGAGCTGTTCTTTGGCCATGCAAGTTGGAATCATATTGCTCGTTTCTTGTACCTGATATTCATACCTGGTTTTCCATATCGAGCATCCGATGTTGGCTATCAGTTGGAACCATAGCCTAAAAGTGCCTTGAGGTCAACCATTTGAACATCATATTACCTACCTCCATAAGGCCACTGGAATTTTTTACCACCAGAAGAATATTGACTCACATGTTGGAAATATTTCTTCACCCAATGATAATTTGGTGATACCATTGAAAAGTATTTAAGATCACCCATTTCCTCATGAAAGGCATATCCATCCACTTATCATTTCACCCCCAAACTAATCTTCATTACCACTTCAGATTTCAATCTCTATCACAATGCCTCAACCCACTCACGGCACCGGTCCCGATCCATCACAAAAGAAGGGGCAAGTAACCACCCCCCCCCCCCTCTTCTCCCCCCTCCTTCTCCACACCACATCCCCAAAACCAAACATCGCAACCTAACAAATCCACCCACCCAGAACTCAAGGTGACGTCCTAGCCCAGCTCCAACACAGAAATACCACCTCATCATCCAAAAAATCAACCGATGCCAAAAAAATAGCCAAGAAAATTGAATTAAGCAGATTACGTATTGCTCTTGAAATAATAGAAGCTAATTTGATAGCCAAGGGAAGAGAGCGAAAAAGAGAGGAAATTAAAAAGAATGTGACGATTGCTAGAGACGAGCAGAGGAGGAAGGAAAGGGAAAGGGAAAGGGAAATGGAAATGGTGGGTAGTACTCGGAGTGCTAGTGCTGATGCGGGAGGAAATAGTGATATGGAGAAGAAAAAAAGGAGAAGGGGAGGGGTGAAAAGTATTGGTGGTATTATTGGTGGTGCTGGAGGTAATATGAGTAGTGATATAGAAAAGAAAAACAAAAAGTCGAGTTCTAAGAAGTAGAGATGGTTGGGCGGAGAGAGGGTTCAAAGTCAGAAGCATGAAGTAGAGGTAAGATATATTTGGAATGATGTTTGAAGCTCTATCTTTTTAGAAAGAATTCTCAAAGAAGGTTTGATACTTATTTTTATTATATCTCATATACTCTTTGTTTTTTACTTCTAGTCTTATTATATTTGTATCATTCCATCTAATTAGATACCTATTAATATTTTAGGCTTATTTTCCACCGTCTAACTCATCTCCTGCATCAGAACTCCCACCACCGTCCCTATCAGTTTCATCTAAATCCTCAGGACCAGCACCAGTCGTTCATGTTCTCTCGAGCCCAAAATATCAAGGACTCCCTGATTCTGCGTATCACGATCTGGTTTGACGACGAAGATAGTTTGGATTCTCCGCCCACATACTTTTTCTCCTCATCATACTCCTCCGAAATAACTGATGATCCTTCCGATTCCTCAACTGGCTCACTAACACTCCGATGTATAATCTCCTCATCCCCACAAAAATCATACACCTTATCCGGCAATGTACACACACTGCCCTTCTCCTCTTCCTCCACATCCACACCCTGAATCCATTCTAAATTCCGTCTAAAATGCACTGGTTCACTCCTAGCAAACGCTTCTACATCCTCATAATCCCAAAGTACACTATTCTCACTATTCTCTCCATCGCAATCCTCATTGGACCCCTTTCCCTGGGGAAATATCACCGGTTCCTCCACAATCCCATCAATCCCATCATCTAGCGCACCAGAATTTATCCATACAAAAATGAGATGTTGTTGTAATGCCCATTGATGTAATTCATCGGATAGATATCCTTCTTCTAATTCTGCTAGTTTGGACATTGTTCCTAGGGTTTGGAGAGAGGAGGGTGTGAGGAGACGAGAAGGGAGAATGGGGATACCGAGGGCGAGGGCTATGGTAGGCCAGACATCAATATTAGTATTGATATTGTTTTGTTGAGGGATTTCTGGGGAAGTATGTGGAGACGCACCCACGGAACGGGGAGGCAGGCGAAAAACCCGCGGTTCTAACTGTTCGCTTATAGGACGCGGTGGTGTGACGAAAGAGGAATTGATCAAACTCCTTGAATTTTCAGATACTTCACCAATAATAAATTGCTCATTCATCTCCTCTCGTTTCAAAGATTTCAAAGAACTCTCCAACTGTTTAGGATGTCTAGGCAGAACCTGAAAAAGCGACCTGATATCATTCCGCAAATCTAAATATAAATCCATCTCTGATAAATCGGGCGTGCTTAGATTTCCTAAGATGGGAGCTGCTGGTGGTATAAGTGTATCGTTATTTTGTTCTTCTTCAATGGGCAATGGTTCTTCATTAGGTGATAGCTGGAATAGTTCTTCAGCAGCTGAGGAACTAATATCCCATTCTGGTTCTTCGCCATGTATGATGTTGAGGCAGTTTTTGTACATGGCGCGGTTTAAGAGGTTTAGTGGGCTCGATTTGGTGATTAGGGGTGTGTCTGAGATACTTCCTAGAGAACTTGCTTTGGTGTGATGTTGAGGGGATGCAAGTGATTGGAGTTCATTAGGTAGTTGAATTTCATTGACAGGTTGGAATTTATCAACTGATTGAAATCCGTCGACTGGCTGGATCCCATCGACTGGTTTAAACGCATCTTGCTCAACTACAGGACTAATGGCCCATTCGGGTAAATCCTCAACACTCAGACCCATACCCACCAACGGACATCTAGGAACTACAGCACTTGGCAGTGGAGTTCTCAGTACAGGTGTGTTATTCTGATGTTGAAGTGGTGTAAGTGATTGGGGTCCATCACCTGGCCGAAGTCTTTGAATTGGTCCAAATACCTCTAGCTCAACCACAGGACTAATAACCCACTCCGGTAAATCCTCAATCTTAAGACCCATACCTGCTAACGGACCTCTAGCTACTACAATACTAGTCGGTACTTGTGCCGCAAAATCTCTTACATGAACACCAGTCGACGATATAATTCTATCATGCGGAGCTACAACAATTGCAGTCTTGAGATGTAGCATTCCCGTCGTAAAATCCCTTACCTGAACACCAGTCGACGATTCAATTCTATCTCTCGAAGCCGTAACAAAAACTGATTTTCGACTAATCACAACTCTCAATCTTTCCAGATCTTCCATTTCTTGATTTGGTGTAGTAAGGAAGCGTTCCTGAGGCGAGTCGGGGTTGACTGCGAAAAGAGCGATGTCAGATGCGTATTGGAGGAGCTCGTCTGTTGTTGGATCTGAGAATTCGCTTGGGGTTAAAGTTTGGGGTGATGTGGCTGGTTGAACGGATTCTTGTTCTTGTTCTTGGAAGTTGTTGTCGGTTGTGTCTGAGAGATTGTTTCTAGTGGAATCTATCTCAATATCATCTTCGGACTCGTCGAATTCGGAATAGGAGGTGATGTCGAAAGGTTCTTTAGTTTGTGCGAAATTGGTTTCTGTACCGTTATCACTTGGTGTTGTGAGAAAGATATTTGGGAGGCTGACTGGGTAGGTTGTCGTTGAGTCTGATGAAGACATCGTGATGTTTGCTGGAAAAATTAGACGGGGAAATCTGAAAGTTTGAAGTTCTAAGGTGGTGTAATGCACGTGTGAATGCGAAATCTGAGTAATAGCGAGTGCTTTCAATTTGATATGGGAAGATGTTTTGCGAAGCTGTAATGAAAGTTATTTTTGAGAAGTTCCTTGATTTCCGAGTTGTTATGGAATTTTGATGTAGATGTAAGATGGAAAGTACAAAGAGGTAATCTCTCCATCAAATCTTGACATACTTAAACACCTCAGCAACAGTTTCAATGCAGCTAATACTTAGTGACATAACGCTAGTTTTATCGTACGGTTGGTATGGTTGATATAGAGGTGTTATGATCACGAAACAATGAAGCAATGTAGTCAAGTTTGTGCTTTTGAGCGGTACCTAGTCTCTATGGTTGATATATGAAATGTTTTGGTTGTAATTATAGAGAAATGCAACCAAACAAAGAATTCCAGGCTATATGGAGGTGATACGTCTGGTGTATTTATAAGGGCATCTAACTTATGAAAACACCTAAGCAGGTGTGTAGCCTTGAACGGTACTGGGGTGCTTAGTCTGAGATAGGAGATGCCATGCTCATGATCATGATTGTGACGTGACGTGATGTGATATAAACCAGGACGTTATTTTAAACTATACTCGGTCACTACTACTCTAATGAATTTCCAACTCCTTGTTATTTAAAGTATGTAAGTAACTGTGTAACCTCGGTTAATATTGAGTTACTACAGTCGAGATAGGAGGGGTATCATGTTTGTATGCTTGTATTTTGGTGGGGCAGGGAGGCAAGAAATATTTCCATACGATATTTGGTTACAAAATGAGCAGCAACAGCTCAAAAATTATCACCGGTGTTATTTCTACATTCCTGGCGCACAAGTGATATCTCATAACCCCTTAATGAAGTAATCATGAACACCTAATAATATTACCCGAGCCGAAATTAGCACGTTTTGATTAGTCACGGCTTGCTAGTCTAATTGTTTATAAACGAAGTTGATGGAAGATTAGATCACATTGAAATTTAAGATAAACATTCACGAGCACATTTACGAAGCACGAGTCTTTACGCAGAAATCATATCATCATAGACGGGTTGTACTAGTCATATCTAGCTGTATTCTGTGCATTCGTGTATTTGCACTTCATTAATAACTAACCAGCTAACCAGCTAACCAATCGCTCTCCCAAATCAAATTTATCCCCAAAGGAAACTTGAAAATAGTCTACTTCATATACGTATACTGTAGATTTAAACCATGGCACACCCAACCACAAACTAAGAAGGTCTAATCTTTCTCTCAATCATCCACAAACTCGCAATCATAACTCCTGTAGCCAAAGCCGCCATCTCGAATTGCGGATCTCTTCGTTCTTCTGTGTTATCATTTGTGCTAGAAGTAGATGTTGAGCTGGTAGTAGAACTATTGCTGGTACTAGTAGTAGATTTGGATGTTGAGTCAACTGTGACGTTTTGATCATCAGCTGTATCATGATAGATTGAAGGGGTATTTGAGCCTTCTACTTGATTTGTGCCTTCTCTGTTAACATACACCCACATTTGTCTTGAGGGACTACTCACTACCATCACTATCATGTTGACCCTGTTGAACATTATTGTTGTCGTCAATCTTCTGAGATTCCCTAACGGAAAAGTCTTTGCCGAGATCTTGATGAGACTGTGTCCATTTTTCCTCCCCTTTGTCGCCAAATTCTGAGAAAGGAGCGACTTCAAATTCATCTGAGGTCCTTGATTGTAGGTGTGCTTGGTCCTCCTCGCCTTTCTCAATAAGACTATCGAGCTTCTTGGTTGAAGATCCGTTTTCGATATATTGTTGTGTTAGAGATGAATACTGTCGAACTTCAGTTTCTGCTTCTTGATTGAAGAAGTTGATTTCGCGGGATTCATCAATATCATGACCATGGCTCATGTCTGCGCGGTAGCCCATTTCAATACCAATATCCTCGATGTCTTCCGTCGCAACAGCCGTTCCCTTCCCCGTATCTCTACCCTTGTTTTTAGCACCTTCAATAATCTCCTCAGCACTCTTCCACTCATCCTCACTAGAACCATTTTCTCTATTCCCCAACTGGCTGAACAAAGCCTCAAGAATCTCAATTGCATTCTTTTCTTCCTCATCCTCCTCCTCCTCATCATCATCCAATACAGCATCAGAAATAAACAATTTCGGAATTTGTTTTTGCATTTGAGAACCAGTAATACCCGGCATTTGATTAGCGATGAAACTAGGTGATGATTCAAAAATCTCTTTTTCCTTCTTCAATACATCTCCAAACTCTTTATCATACGCCTTTGAGGAATTAGAAAAATTTCTACGTTTTGGATTTGGTAGAGAGTTAGAGATGGATTTTGCATCTTCATTGATGAGTTCGGAATTTCTAGTATGGATTTCTTGGAATCGGGACGCAAGTTGTTGTAAATCTTCCTCAGAGTTGACATGAGGACGCGAATAGCTGAATGGTTGATTCAAAGAATGGGTGGGGGATGGAGATGTAGGTGGTTGATCAGGAACATTTGGTGAATTAATGTCGAATGATGTCTCAACTCTAAGTCTAGATCTAGGTCTAGGTCCAGCCCTCTCGCGAGCATGACGATATCCTGGCAGAAGAACATTAACGTAGGAAGCATCAATCGATTCAGATGTATCAATTTCATCTATTTCGGCGAAGAAATCATTGAGAAGTTGTGTTGCAGGGCCTGGAACTTTTGTCTTTACAGGACGAGGAACATTTGTAGGACCAGAGACTCTCGCGGGACCAGGTATTGTCGGAGAGTGAGGTGCTGTCGGAGAATGAGGAACTCCCGCAGAACCAGGAACAGAATCCAACCCAATATTTCCACTCTGAAGAATCGGTTCAGACGAAGCCATCCTCTTAGAAATCGCCTTCGAAAGTGCAAAAGTAGTATCAAAAATCGCCTTAAGACTTGGATTTTCTTCTCGAGAAATGTGATATATTTTGATTGTTAGATGTATTTTTTACAAGAAGATGATGTTTTTGAGAAGGAAGAGGTTTTGAGCTCGTGGTGGGATCCTTAAATAAGTTTGTGGGAGGTGTTTGTACAGTGTTTTTGGGTTTAGGGGATTGGGGTACGGTTGTATGGTCAGGGAATGGATGGATGGAAAATTCTGTATGGTTGCTTTAGATATGATTATTCACGGGTATTAGTATGCTGTGTACGGTACAAAGAATGTTCTAGATACGGAATAGAAGACATCTAATTAAGTACTACTAATTTGATTCACGCAAACCGCTGGAAATGCTTAGGATCACCTGTGAAGAGTCTGTGATTAGATTAGTCGTCTGGTACTAGCGAAACATTTATGAAGCAAGCTGTACAAATCCTTATTTCCTGTAGAATTACTGAAAACATTAGGATGTTATCTACATGTTCTCTTCTCTCCTATCAACACTTTCGCTTACCACACTTCGATGATGAGCTACGGAATATTAGGTTTATCTTCGATGAATATCATTACTATCATTTTGACATGCATATCACGTCCTAATTATAACTCAAGCCCTCTCAGACTAATTTTCTAGCTCAAATTTACGAAATGAATAGTATTTCTGTGAAAAGGATAAAAGCCCAGATCATCGTCTACATTGACAGATGCGTATTTCAATATTTCTACCCCTAAATATGCCTCTCTTAAAACCCTATATAATTAAAAGAACATCTTAAGAATTTCGAGTATTCTGGATGAGAAACTTCATTGTTATTATCATTATATGTACATCAAGTCAAAGTACCAAACAAATAATATCTATAAATATTAAAGACCCCCTACCTTTCCCGCCTCCCCAACAAGTGTAAAAAGTATTGACAATGAGTTAAAGAGAGTGAGAGAGAAAGCAAATACATATATATTCTAGGGATTAAGCTCTATACACATGAACGAGAAAGTTGTCACGCTAGTATCACACAGACCAGCGCAATATCCAACTAAAAAGCCACGGAAGAAAGTATTCCACTTTCAGAAGTCGACAATGAAGACCAAATAAAATAATTAAATAGTAACAAAAATCCAAGGTAAATAATCTCCTAAAAATGAATGAATAATAATACAAGCTCTCTCAATTCTCTCTGACCAACACAGACAGACATTCTATAAATACAATCTTTATCTAGAATATACCCAAGTAATCTCGATAGAAACATTATCACCCTCTCTATCGTATTTAACTCATAATTCACCGGGCTTGTTCTATTCATATGAGATCTATATCCATACAAATCCGCGGTCAAAATATGAAGATAATAGTTTTAAAAAAAGACTAACAAAAATCAAGAATTAGCAATGGTCTACTCAAGGATATAACCCCAATAATAACCCCTCCTTCCTCTTCCTTCATCCCCATCTCGCCAATCCGTCCCTTCCCTACCCTACCCAGCCCCCTCTCATCATTACCCTCTAAGATCAAAGATCAGAGACCGACATTTGCGAATATGGTGAATGCGTACTCATAGTTATAAGATTTCCTTTGTGATTTTCATTCAGTTAATGCTATTAGACAAGGATAGTAAAGAAAAGTAAATAGATCAAATTCATTGAATTTCTAAATCTCATAATACCTACGTATCATGCAATACCTGTCCCATCCTATCCTATTCATGCGTTGGAAGTCTGACTTGAAAACTATATCTCATCTCATATCATCCCATCACACCTCATCTCATCCATAAATAGCATTTAAATCCCCGCATCTCAAAATCCGTAACTGCAAAACGAATAACACCATCACCATCACCATCACCATTTTCCTTCCCTAACCCCCCTCCATCCCCCTTCCCCTCCCATTTTCCTTTCTAACCACCCTACCTCTTCCCCTCCAACCCCAACTCCCTATAAAACGCCTCCGTACTAGGTTTCCTCCCCAAAAACACCTCCAACGTCTTCATTTCATCCTGACTCCCCCCCTTCTCCAACACCATATGTCTATATCTCCTCCCCTCCTTGGGATCCATTGGATTTTTCTTAAAGACCGAATAGAACATATCCGTACTATAGACCTGACTTGACAAATAGCCATAATAACCCGCATCATAACCACCAATCAGATGGCCAAAAGTCGCTTGTCCATTTCCCCAATCGCTTTTGGCGCCCAAGGCTTCGGGACCTTTGAGTCCGCAGATTTGAGTTCGGAGTTCGTTGTAGAGTTCGCTTAGTTTGAAGGCTTCGGCTTCCTCATGAGTTTTGGGGGTATGAACTGTCATGTCGAAAATACCAAAGTGGAGTTGACGGAGATTGAAGAGAGCAGCATTTACATGTTTGGTACTGATCTGTTTGGCGATTAAATCATCCGGGATAGGTTCACCGGTGAGATAATGTTTACTCAAGTTTTTCAATTGACTTGGAGTCCAACACCAATTTTCCAACATTTGACTTGGAGCTTCGACGAAATCTCTTACGGTATTTGTACCATGGAAACGAGAGTATCGAGTACGACCAGATAAATCATGAATACCATGTCCCAATTCATGAAAGAGAGTAACAACCTCATCATGTTTTAAGAGTGATGGTTTCTTGTCAGTTGGTTTGGAGAAATTGCAAACAAGTGCTGTGGCTGGATACCTTCTTGTACCATTTGGATATGAGAAACCAGGTTGAAGGTTAAAGTTTGCAGCATGACCATATTTCCCTGGACGTGGATGCAAATCCAAGTAAAGATATCCAACAAATCCACTTCCTTCACCTTCATCATCCCAAACACTGAAGAGTTTGAAATCTGGATGAGGTAAAACATCAGATCCCTTTCCAGATGGTGAAACTTTAGCCAATTCCTCCTCACTACTAATATCAACAAATACGAAACCGAATAACTCTTCAAAAATCTTGAGCATTCCTTCGATTGTAGATTGAAGTGGGAAGTATTCAGCAATCTTATTCTCATCAATAGAGAACTCATTCTCAACCATCATTCGATCATAAAATCGATTATCCCAAAGATAATAATTATCATCATTTGTTGATCCCAATCCTCTAGCATCCAAATCTTCTTTCTTGATAGCTTTAAGATGTTCAATTTCCTTAACTCCACCTGGAGCAAGTTGAACCTTCAAATCATGCAAGAACTCATTAACCGTAGCTGGAGTCTTTGCCATCTTATCCTCAATCCTAAAGCTCGCATGATCAGGATAACCCAATAATCTAGCAGCTTCATCTCTAAGAATAATAGCTTCCTTAAACAACTCCACATTCTCCCGACATTTATTTTCATTTTGAACAAAGACTTGTTTCCTAGTCTCGGCATCCTTTGCAAACTTAAGCGTAGGAAATAAATCCGGATATTTGAACGACAACTTCAACTTTCCCTCATTCTCTCCCTTTCCCTTTTCCAATCCTGAAATAACATCTTCAGGGACCCCATCAAGTTCCTTTAACGTAAACCAAATACCTCCATTCTCCTCATTCAAATTCTTTTGAAACTTAGTCGCAATAGTAGCCAACCTCTTACTAATTTCCTTGAATCTATCTCTCTTCTCTCCCTTCTCAATTCCCAATCCATTTCTAATATATCCTTTATATTCCTTCTCCAACAATCTCTTTGATTCCGGATCCAACTCCTCTCCCTTTTTATAAACTGCATCGACCAATTTAAAAACATCTTCTCTCATACCCATTTCAATCTGAGCTTCATCCATAATTTCCTCAGCTTTCGAACTCGCATCACGAAGCTTCGAATCGGCAGAAACGGCTTGATAGAAAGTAAGAACGCTTATTTGAAGAGAATTAAGATCATCTTGATTGGCAGTAGGTAAGAGAACATTTTCGAATGTTGCATCTTCCGGTTTAACATTCGCAACGAGATCATCGAGGAGCTTTCGATATTTATCCATCAATCCCTTTGCTTCATCGACAATCTGCGATTCGGTATGAGTAAAGAGAGGAGGAGCTTGAGGAGGTTTTTGATATTGAGTAGGTGCCATTGTTGCGGTAGTGATAATTCGTGTTGAGGTTGGTTTGATAATTGAGAGAGGGGACCAGATAGGTTTTATATTCGTAGGTCTTAATTGACTAAATAGAGCTCCCAATCTGGGTCCAATTCTTGAGGCAGCCAGAATGAGGGATATAGAAAAGAAGACAAATAGTAATACAAGAATAAAACGTAAAAGACGTATGATAGAAGCCAGGATGATGTAGTTGGTTGGGTATTAATCCTACGTTGTATTTAGGCGTTTAGTAGCTGTGAAGAGGACAGCTTTTGGAAGGTGGGAAAGATGTGTTGGCGGGGAAGCACTAAAAAATGCACGTATTAAGTATTAAGTATTAAGTATTAAGTATTAAGTATTAAGTATTAAGTATTAAGTATTAAGTATTAAGTATTAAGTATTAAGTATTAAGTATTAAGTATTAAGTATTAAGTATTAAGTATTAAGTATTAAGTATTAAGTATTAAGTATTAAGTGTACTCCGTATGTATCTATCTGTAACCTCGGGTGAATAAGTACCTACTCTAAAAAGTCACGAAGAGGGGCATTCGAATTTATGAGGGGGTAAATCTATTCGTTATATTCCAGGTGGTCAGTTTATGAAGATCCAGCCAGTAAGGTATGAGTATTTTGGATATGCAATTGTATATGAATAAACGCCCTTTGGTATACAGAAATTTGTATCTTTTCGTGCCCCTCTACGATCTAATAGTATTGATTATATAAATCTCCCCCGCTTCCTTCCAATATACTATAACCCCCCACCAACTCACCAATATCCTATTCCCAAACCCCCTTCGCACTCCCCAAAACCCCAGCATCTTGTTCAGTGACCTTCTTCCCATCTGCCATAACCTTCGTACTCATCAATCCTCCCCTCAACAAATATAAAATCTTCCCCTCAAATCCACCGTCTCCCTCTCCCCCTTCAACTTCCTTTCCCTTTCCCTTCCCCTCCCCCAAAACCTCATACCCAACCACCACCGCACAACGTCCACATCTCCACAGTCCCCTCTTCTCAAACCCATCTTCTCTCCGTATAATAATCTGTTTCTTTGGTTGTGCAAGAGAAAGAAGAGTTGTGTATCCATGAGTCGGTAATGGTTCATCTTCATCTTCTCTTCCAGCTTGTTCTTCTCCATCTGCTCTATTTCCATCCACTTCCCCTCTTTCCCTATCTTCCGCAGAACTTCCATCTTGAGTTATATCCATAACATCTCCTGCATCCGCAAACCCCGGCACAACCCCCGAAACCGGTAAAATAAAACTCCCATCCCCATCCCGCTGCCCAGTTCTTCCCTTCCTCGTCGGCAGTGTAGAAATCGTATGTGTCGTAGCCAGTAAAAGATTCGTACAGAAGGTGCAGTGGTACGTATTAATTTTGGGTGGAGACATCCTGAGCTTGCGAGCCGGCGAGCTTGGGGCCGAGAAGTGCGAGTGTAGAGTCCGGAGGGTATGGGAGGATAGGAATTGAGGGTTGCCGATTGACAATTCAGCACTCGCAGACGGATGTAGGCAGATATCAAAAATGGCGATTGAATGGTTCGTTGAGCTATTTAGAGCTATCACAAACTATCTCGAAATAGCAATGGGAGCTTGCCGCGTTCTTGCTTAGTAGAACCCAAATCCGAATCCAAGCTCGAAGCCTGCAATTGAGCTATCTCAAGCTACCTCAAACTCACAGCGTTCTTCCCCAACAAAATCCAAATCCAAATCCAAACTCGAAGATATATCCTCTTATCCTTCCCACCAGCAAATTCCCAACTATCCCTTTCACTTCTTTTTAGCTTTAGTTCTTTCGTAATTAACAACTTAAGAACTCAACACAATAAATTTCCAATACTGTTGTTCGCCTTGTAATATTCGAGAATCTGATACTCCAGGGAGATATTTGAGTGAAGTTGTGTTGCCGTAAAATTATGGATTACGATATGAGTATGAGAAAGAAATATATTTTTGAGATAAAAGCCTCGGAGCTTAGAATGTCATTAGACCTACATTTCGATCACTCTCCAAATAAAATCATGCATAATGCTCATGGTAAAATAATCGACATCCTCATAACCATATCAAATCTATACACCATCTCATTTCATCTTTATCTGCAAAAATCATAATATCCATTTCTGCCTTCCCATCTTCCCATCAGCAAAAGAAGGCCAAAAAGTTTCATACAACGCCATGGCCATAGACCATTATCAATATCCTCCCACTCCACAGCTCCTATTTATGCCATGAAAAGTAATTCCTACAATTGATGTAATATCTTTGTTTCTCTCCCTTATTCATATATCTCTCTGCATCCTCTCTCCCCTTCCCCCTTCACTAACATCATATCGTGACCTGCCATATGGAAGAGTGGAATCTAGTTTGCGAGGATTGTTCGTACGAGATCTGTTGATGTTTTGTTAGCTTTCTGTTCTTCTTTTTCTCTTGAGCACTCCAGATATCCTTTCTTCCTGCTTCCAAACTCCCATCCCCGTGTGCCCACTTAAAATGCAACACCTACTGCCCTCCTCTCCCAAATAGAAAATAAAACACCCTTTCTCAAACTCACCAGTA
Source organism: Stromatinia cepivora (assembly GCA_014898415.1). Taxonomy (NCBI): domain Eukaryota; kingdom Fungi; phylum Ascomycota; class Leotiomycetes; order Helotiales; family Sclerotiniaceae; genus Stromatinia; species Stromatinia cepivora. The sequence goes on along the minus strand of RCTD01000026.1, from coordinate 407,483 downwards.
TAATTAATCTCCCCACTACTAGTATCAACTGCCTTTAACAATTCATCCACCTCCTCATCACTCATTTTCTCTCCCAAATTCGTCAAAATATATCTCAATTGTCCAACCCCAATATATCCCGTCATATTCTTATCAAAGACTTGGAAACCACGACAATATTCTTCAGGTTCACCTGGATCGCGAAATCCACCTGGTCGGTTGAGAATTTTGGAGAAGGTTTCGAAATCAAATTGTCATGACTTTGTGTAAGTATAGAAAATTCTTGAAAACAGCATAATTCATAATCCTCCTAAGCATAAACCACATCCCGAACCATCCTCCTCCACATCTTCCACCCTCGCCAACAGCCCTTGAAATTCAGCTTGAAGTGATTTTGATGATGGGGGCAAGCCCCCAAACCCCCATAGCTCGCTGCGCTCGAAGATTTCCAACCCAAATATTCTGCCACCACGGCAGTGGCCCCCGGAGGCCAAGCGGAGCGTCACACCGAAACAAATACCCCATTAAACCTCTATCTCCCCCTCTTTCTCGCAGAAACCGAAAGAAAAAACAAACAAAACTCACATTCACCGCCCACATTCTTTTCCAACTCTCTAATCTCATTCAACGTAGGATTTTGACCACAAGCCCTCAACAAATCCCCCAATTGATCCAATTGTACACGTTGCGTACCGCGTTTATCGAAGAGTTGAAATGCTTCTCTGTAGTTTGTGGAGGCCTGCGCATCGTAGCTTGGGTTAGTTGATGACATTTTTGATGTGTGAGTATGCGAATGTGAATCGCGTTGGAAAGTAAATGTAGAGTGAAGTTGTAGATGAGGTTTGTAAGAGTTGTGTGTGTAGAATAAAGTAAAGTAATGCAAATGCTATTGAATGCAAATGTATTGATTCTCTTGCAATGAATTGTATTGTAATGTGATGAATGTAGAGTATCGGAATCGTATTTCGAATAATTGCAGTAACAGTAATATTCATAAAAGAGATCCCTAAAGGGGGAAAGGAATAACAAACAAGTGAATCAAATAAACAAAACACCAATTCGTTACTACCCGCTCACTGGAGGAATTCGCGCTTTTTGCTTTTTCGTCTTTGTACCAGTACAAATGTACTGCAGCAGGCAGTAACAAACCAGAATGAGAAGCAAAACCAACAAATCGGAATCGGAATGGGAGAATTGGCATTGAGATTCGCAACATATTCTTATTGGAGTATATGCAAGGAATGCGGAATGTATATCGAAGTATTCGTATTCGAATTAGGAATAGGGGATAGAGAGAAACTCACCATTTTGAATTTAAGATGTGCTTGTGAGTTTGTGAGTTGTGTGTTGGGGAAGTATGTGTATATGTATGTACGACAACCACAATAATTCCGTAGAAAAATGTAGGAAATTGAAGATATACTTGGGTATGTTATGTGAAAGTAAAGTAAGAAGAAGAGAGATGTACAAGTTGTAGTTCTAGAAATCAATCTCTTTGGTCCGTGCTATTATTATGTTATGTTATGCCTTGTACCAATGCGATTGGAATCGCATGGTGTGTCGTTGTTCGGTTTAGTGGGACACTTTTGGTGGAGTTTTGGCAGGGCAACGGAATTGTTAGGGCGGTGAATATTATTAGTAGTGTAGAATCCAGTCCAGCATCAATTTATAGGGAATTCGATATGAGTTGGAATATTGAATGAAATGGTAGAAGAGGGTTGGAAATGAGTAATTGTGAAAGAGTGAATTGATTTTTCAAGCTTTTAATCTTGCTATTATATTTACTATCCTCTTATCTCAAAATGTGACAATTTAGAACTAATACTACCTCGAGAACCAATTGTACCAACCAGAATGATACCTCATCATAAGGGAAACATCAATTAAAGAGAAGTCAAGGAAGATACATCGAACCCTTTTTATTTCAAGACTGTAGAATCTCGTATCTTCCTTCGAAATCTCCGTAGTAAAGGCTTATCAAGTTCATCATAAAATGTTCAAAGAAACCACCCAACCCGACCCCAACACCAAACACCAAATCAGCCTCGCTATCCCCCCATCTCCCATCTCCCATCTCCCATCTCCCATCTCCCATCTCCCATCTCCCATCTCCCATCTCCCATCTCCCATCTCCCATCTCCCATCTCCCATCTCCCATCTCCCATCTCCCATCTCCCATCTCCCATCTCCCATCTCCCATCTCCCATCTCCCATCTCCATCTCCCCTCTCACCCTCAAAACCTACAACTTCCTCGCCAACAAAATCACACTCCCCCACTCCGTCTCAACCTCTACATCCCGCCAATCCTTCCCCTCCTTCCCCCTCAATTCTAGCTCTACTTCCAGCATCTCCTCAAACATCTCATCAATAACATCACCCATTCCCTCACTCCTCTCTCCTCCTACCTTCTCAGATTCCAACCTCTTCCTCTCAGGATGCGCCTTCACCCACTCAAAAAACGCACTAAAAGTCCTCCAATACCCCTCCAACTCCCCCAACTTCATCCTCCTACCCATCAATACCTCACCCTCACCACTCCCCTTCCCCCCCAATCCCGGTTCATACCTCATCCACTGCACATCCCCAAACAAGTTTCCCGGCGGCTGCATAACCCGATCCCTATACAAACCCCTCAACCTCTCTCTCCCCGGCTGTTCCCAAAACCCCCCCATAAATCTCTCATCCTCCCCATAACAATACTTATCCAAAACCAACGTAGCAGCCGGAAAATCCACCAGTAAATTATCCTTATACCCCCAGAACGCCACCGTCCCTCCTTTCCTCAATTTCCTATATATCTCCCCCCATACCCTCGAGAAATCAAACCAATGGGCCGCTTGCCCCGCAACCACCATATCCAGCGTCCCATCTTCTACAAACGATAAATCTTCCGCGGATGCTTGTCTCCATTGTATCTTTCCCTCCCTGCCATGGGGATTATTCGCATTGGGTTTGTTAGAAAGAGCTTTAGCTTCTTCAATCATCACCCTACTTGGATCAGTCCCCCAAATCTTCTCAAAACCACCTGCGGAACCAAGAGCACGAGTAATAAGTCCATGTCCACAACCCAGATCGAGTAATGTGGTGCGAGGACCATGATGATAGTTTAGGATTTGGGTGTAAAGTTTTTGGGGGTAGGAGGGACGAAATGTGGCGTAGGAGGTTGCGGAGAAGGATTTTTGACTGGGGGTGGGTTAGTTTGTTGGTGGAGGGAGAGTGATAATGAAGGGCAGTGGAAGTGGAAGCGGAGGGAGGAAGGAGGGGGACTTGCGCAAATGTAGCCATGGCGACTGATAATATGGATGAAAATGCCTAATATACCGTCTGTAATGAACCAAACCTTAAATCTAGGAACCAGCCTCAAACACGTTTTGACCCGTCGATATAATCGATCAATCAACAAAAAACTACATGTGAATAGTAATATAAACCTCCGGATTTCAATCTCAATCCCAATCCCAGCAATCCTTAAAAGTCATCTTACCCCTCCAATAAATCACCGACCCCCAACCCCCAACTTCAAATCCTCAATTCAATTCTACAACATTTATACCGGTACTCATACTCATACACATACTTATACACATATATTCATCTCGAAATCACAACATATATAAACCAAAAATCAATAATTAAATCAAACAAATTAGTTATTCATTAACGTATATATATCAAAAATCATCAATACAATTAATCAATCATTCATCCATCAACTACAATTCCAAATTCAGTTTATATAAATTAAATAAAATTCTATTCTTATTGAAATAAATACTAAATTGTTGTTTTTGAATATAATAAAAACTCTTTTTAATCACTTTATAATTTAAAGACTTTAATAATATAATATTCATTCAAAATCATATATAGATGATTTATATAAATCACTCCGAATCTTCGAATATATATTATATATATTATATAGATTTAAACTTGTATTATACAATAATATAAATACGAAAACGAATTATACCGAAATCTTAATATAATCGAAAATGTTTATATAGAGGTATTCGTAAGGATATTCGTATAAAGAATCTTTATTTAAATAAATATCAAAGATATTAATAAGAGTATTTATATAAATAATCTTTATTATATAAATTAAAGATATTCGGAATAAAAAATCTTTATTCGAATTGATATATTAAAGAATTCAGAAAAAGTATAAAGAAAGATTATAAATCTTGAATTAAAGATTTTTGATTCTATAATTTAATCAATATTATTAACTATATATAATATAATATTATTATAAAATTTTATTTTTATAATTATAATTGTTGTAATTTAATAAATATCATTTTAAACACTTAAGAATATTAATTAAAAAAAGGAATTAATATTTTTAAGAATAATATCTCTTGATAATAAAATAATAATATTTTAATAAATTTAAAGAAATTTCATATTTTCTTTATATTCTTTGATATAAAATTCATAAATGATTATGAATCTTCAAATATTATATTCGAATTCATATAATACTATTAATACTATAATTATATAATTCGTACTACGATCGAAATCATCGATACAGGGGTATTTAAATAAAGAAACCTAATTAGTTGAATATCAGGGGTATTCGAATAAAGAACCTTTATGATATTAATCCAGATAATTGAAATGATGAATCTTTATTCAAATCGACGAATAAGAATAAGGTATTGATATATAAAAGAATTCGAAAAGATTATATAAAAAGGCTATATCTTCGATATTGAAGGTTAAGAATCTGAATTCGAATATTATTCAGTATTATTAATTGTATACAATACAATACTCCTATACAATCCTATATTATTATTATAACTTCATAATTGCTTATTCCATTATAGTCTTCGAGCCACTACTTCCAAATTATAAGATTTATCACCTTCAAATACGTGATCTCCAATAATAATTTTATACTTATTAATTTATATATAATCTATAAATCATTATTTTCTTATTATAAAACTTATTATCTTTATATATATAACCTTGAATAGATTATAGAAGTCAGAAAACTTTAAAATAATTATTATTTCGAAAAAAAAAAAACCAATTATAAATAAGAGTTCTGATCTGAACTCGCCGTATATTAAGCGAAATCATATCAAAATTAACGATTTTTCAACTTTTCAAATCTTTGTCATTTATATGAAAATTTAAAATAATTTATTAAAATCTATATTTATATAAAGATAATTATTCGAAATTCATTAAATATTAAATAAAATATTTTTATATAATTTTGTTTCGAAGTTATATATATTCGAAATCAAAAAAGTAAAAAGGCTTCAAAAAAATCGTTTATTTTATATGAGAAAAACGTTATATATTCGAAATTTTAAAATTTTAAATTTTCAATTAGTATAACTTTTAAACAAAAATTATAAAAAATAAAATATATCATATTTTTTAATTCGATTGTAATTAATTATTATATTTCAAAATTTCAATTATTTTTATTTAATATTGAGGAAGTTATTCGATATTGAATTTTGTATAAGAAAATATAGTTTTTGTAGGGATTCTGTCACGAATTCGAATGATGTGCGGTAAGTAGATTCCAGAACTCTTATATAAGAGAGCCGCAAATGAAACAGAAATTTCTTGAAAATATCTCTTTTTTTTGCTCTTGAGAAATTGTGCTAGGTAGGTATCACAAGAAAGTTATCTTGTTCCAAGACTTGTGGAACAGATTGTGTTATTGAAGATTATATATTGATGACTTTATAAGTCGGGACTTGTATGTCTGACTTTTGTGGATGGATTATAGCCAAGGTATAAAATCTCATGTTGAAAGACTCCCTTGCTATGGGGAAGTTGGGTAAAGTATTCATTTGTATGGTTACTGACTGCATGACAGGTGAAATTTCTGCCAGAAGCTAAATGTACCAATGGAGTAGAATTTCAGAATATCATAGCTCGGCCTATGGTTTTTGGATTGAGTAAGTGTTGAATGATGCAAACATATTGGCAAGAAGATAGAGTTACTCAAACTGAGACCTATTCCAAAGATGTCTGTCACAACTCCTATGATTTTGAAACACCTATATTCCAAGATTTCAAAGGATCTCTAAAAACACTCAATGTGTTCAATGCATATCACCCCCAGATAGAACTAAAGTTCAACTCCCCAACCAAATCCTCACAACTTTAAATCCCTACCCGCAGCCTTAGCAGCTTTCTCTCCATCAACCAAAACACACCAACCTTCCGCTCCCACAGTTCCCCCCTCTTCACCTCCAACCCCACCCTCAAACTCCTTCAAAGCATATCCCAATATCTCATCATCATATGTTCCAGGCTGTAACCACACACTTTTAATACCCAAAGCTTTTGCCTCCTCCAAGATTTTCTTTGTAATGGTTGGGGGAGTGATGATAGAGACACCTGTCTCAGTTGGATGTGGTAGAGCGGAAATAGAGGGAAGGGTGGAATAATCCGTAGAACCGACTTTGATGGTGGGGGAAGAGGGGTTGATGGGAGTTGCGGGGAGACCGTGGGCGATGTACCATGCGAAGACTGAAGAAAAGAAAGTTAGCTAAAGACTGTAGAAATAAGAGGTAGATACTTGGATTTTAAAAGAGTAAAGAAATATTTGTGACTTACTTTTATGTCCCCACCTCGTAGGGTCTGAGGATGCGCCCACTACAGCGAAGTAAGGTGAGGAGAAAAAGGTACGGGCTGCTGCTTCTGTTGCCATTTTTCTGAGCATTAAGAGTATTAATTATTGCAGAAAGGTATTAAAAGGGTTGTAAAGAGACAATAGTAAGTTATTTATGTATTGTATTGTAGTATTTGTAGTGATAAGGGGAAAACTCGGGTCCCCATCTTGAATGTCATCATGATATGACTTATCAACAAAGCTCAGATGAGGAAGGGTCATCCGGTAAAGCTTCGGTTATACTGGGAAGGAACTTATCTTTATTTTAAGTTCTATGAAGAGTTGAATAGTTGAATGAGCTATCTAGTAATATTATTTCGGATTATATTACAATCAACATTAATGGAAGCTACTCTCTTACGGAGTTCTTATGAAGAACTAAACCTAAACCCCCAAACCCGCTGATGCCTTAGATTATTGATCAAAGGTTATTGAATAGCTAATAAAGATGATTAGATGGGATCCGATGAGAGGTCTCTCTTGAGCTTGAAAAGGGGTCGAATAAAATCAATCATCATCCTACCATTAGGTTCTTGATGTTACTGTGGAATTAAGGAGAGAGGAAGAAAGAAAAGTCCGTAAGTCCTGCCGTCATTTGGACCTTTCCTTTAAATTACATTGAGAATGAATTTGGAGGTGAGGTAGGCGATTTGGTCATTTGTACTTGGACATCCACCGAAGTTGGCTCAGATTAATCAGATTGCTCCAAATACTATCGTCAAGCTTCTTTATACACTTTATATTATCTTTTCGACAATGAAACAATCAAACAATCAATCAAACAACAGGAAACACTAATTAACTCCCTCACTTCCAAACTCTCTAGATCCTTCATCTCCAACCAAAATCCGACTCCAAACACGATGCAACACAAGCACAAGCACAAGCACAAGCACGCCAATGCACCACCTTCAACATGAAACGCGTCAACTACTCCAAACGCATCTCCCACGTTTTGAGTTTGATTTCAATCCAGAATCACTTCTTTGGTACTAGACATCAAACTTCAAGCAAGGTTTTAATCTCTACAGAGACTCCGATTGGATAATAATAGTATATTTCTGGAATTTGGAGAGACTGAGTCGTCTGAAAATATACGTGCATGAATGAAGCCCTACAGAATAGTGGGAAATCACCTCTTTTTTCGCCTTAAAGGGAGGTATAGTGGATGGCACGTATGAGATCAAATGGGTATTTTTATGCGGTAAGGCGGTAAGGCGGTAAGGCGTAGTTGGTTGTATACACCTGCAATCAATGTTCGTCTCGAGTTTGAGTGAATTTAGTCGCCTACCTTAATGGGACTTGTACGCATTGTTTGCTCATTTCTCTTAATCCTGTTAATGATAATCATGCCTTTGATTTGAACTATTGATTTCGATTTTCTTTTTCTTTTCTTTCTGGACTCTGTTTACCTTTTAAGTACCGCTAGACGGTCGGGATTTTTGGATTTGTTTCTGAGGTGTGTGTGTTGTGTTGTTTTATATTTTCAAAAGTCATTCTTTTACTTTAATTTTTTGGTGGTGATATTTTGAGAGATCGTGGGTCATTCATTCATTTGGAAATTGGGGATTTGAGAAGATTATATTTGAGAAGAGAATAAAGAAAAATTTATTTGGGATTGAGTTGTCACGACTGCCTCCTATACAAACGAATTGGAATCCGGAAAGGGGAAGGGAAATATATCGGAGAGGCTGGACCAGAAAAGTACACAATCAGCATCGAAACGATTGAAGGAAGAGAAAATACCCAATAGTGCGCAACATCATGGCATTCATAACTGAACCACAACCCGTTCTTCAAAAACCGGGATATTCAAGAAGAGGAACTGATGAAACTGTGATTGATGATGGTATGAAAGGGAGGTTGAGGAGAGATACTATTAGTGGAAAATTAAAGTTTTGGTCTGGAAGTAACGGGATTGGAGGTGGAAAAAAAATGGACGACTGGACCTTCAAAACGGATGTAGAGTATGATAAAGATTTTGATCTGGCTAAGGATATGGGGGAATGGGAAGATCAAAAGTTAAGTCATGATTCCAGTGCTGATCCTCTGGTATGTATTTATTTCTTTCTTTTCCTCATGATTTTAATTTCGAGTATATAAAATAGTGAAGGAGATCATACTAACATAAACAGAATTGGTCACCCCAACGTAAAACCCTCGCATTCTTCACACTATGCCTCGCCCTCTCAGTGGTAGGCATGCAACGTCTAATGTTTGTATCCGTAAACGCGGGCATCACAGTACAATTTTCCATCTCTTCTACTCAAACTGCTGCATTAACAGGCATCGCATTCATCTTCTCGGCAATCAGTAGTCCATTGTGGGAAATGTTGAGTATGAAAATAGGAAAGAGGGCGATCTTTATTTTTGCGGCGGCTTTGACGTTGGTGGGTGGTTTGTGGAATATGCATGTTAGGAGTTTTGGACAATTTTTGATAGGGAAAATGATGGAGGGAGTGGGATGGGGAGCTTTTGAGGGATTGGTTGGTGGGGCGGTGGGAGAAATGTATTTTGTGAGTATTCTTCTCTTTTCTGATGTCGGAGGCAGGAAAGTTATTCAGGGGTAGGGAAAACATACTAACAATAAATAGGAATCACAACTCCCTATCCGTCTAACAATTCTTTCAACAATCGATATTTTCTTTACCTGGGGAACCCCAATCATCGGCGGATACCTAAGCCAAACAATCGATGGCTACGGAAATCAAATCATGGTTATGAGCATCTTCCAAGCAATTTCAATCCTCCTTTTAATCCTCGCTTTCCCAGAAACATCCTTCAATCGGACATCTCATCCTACACCTCCATTATCTCGACCCACAAGAACATTCAAAACCTGGCTAAAAACCTTACATCCAATGCCATTCAGAGGAAAGCCCAGCAAATCAGAATTATCACAACCAATAAAAGGACTCATCTGTCCAATCACCCTCCTCACATTCATCTTATCCTCACTACCTATAGCATCATCTTACGCCTTCGCACTCAATCTCTCAACTTTCCTCTCCGCATCTCCTCTATTCATCTTCCCAAGTCAAGTAGGATATATATTCCTCGGACCCTTCCTCCTCTCCATCCTTTCCTACAGTATACTATCCATCATCACCCCCCACAAACCCATCATCCCCTCTTCCGAAAAAACAAAAATACTCCGAGGAACGGGATCCCCAACCAGTGCTCTCCGTATCGCTATTCCAGGTTTAATACTCTTCGTCACCGGTACTATCGCTTTCACTCAATATATATCCACAACCCTCATCCCCAAAGCAACGGAACTCAGTCCCACCGTCTTCGTAACCTCAAATCCAGATACGAATCTCAGTTTACGAGTTATTAGCCTCGTTTTCGGTATCCTAGTTTCCGGAACTACAATCCTTAAATTTGCTATTGAGAGTTATTTATCTACATCTACAACTCCATCTTCATCAACATCGAAATCTACATCTATACATGAAAGCGCAAGAGAAAACAAGAAAAGAGAGAGAAAATCACAATCGGGAGAATACAAAGCATATAATATACTACAGAATTTTTTCACGGGGTTACTGATTATAGGTATGCCGGGGTGGATTGAAGGGGGGATGGGAAGTGAGATGGGTGGTGTGATGGGATTAAAGGATACGGGGCTTGGAGTGGGTGTTTTTGGGTTTGTGGGGGGTGTGGGGGTTGTAGGGGGACTTTGGATGATTGGGGGGAGGAGTAGGGTGGGGGGTTGTGAGAGGAGGAGGAAAGAGGGGATGGGGGAGTTGGGGGTTTGATGGGGAATGGGTGGGGTTGGGGGGTTGGGATAGATGGCGGATTGGATGATATGGATGGCTTGTATTGTCAAGGAAGGTAATTGATAGAAGTTATGGGTATATATGTATCAATCGATAGGAATTTATAATGGATGATTTAATATGAATAAATCTTGATTGATAAATTGATATCACTTCGGTGATACTAATCGTATAATATTATTATAGTATTATATTTATTCATGGTTTTTTCTATTAAACTATGAAAAGAGAATATTATTTATATTGAAAATGAAGGGACTAAAATTCGTTAATTATATAGTTTCCTTCGAGGGTAGTTATATAATATATTGACAGATATTCTTATAAAGCTTTCCTTCTGATTTCTTGATTATTGATTATTAATTCATTATCTGTAAAATCTCTTTTCTTTTTATTTGATTTTGATTAAAGACTTTTTTATTATTATTGAAATCTTCAAGTTATATTTATTTATTACTTCTCCTCTATTTTTCTCTCTTTTCTATTCCTTACTCTTTTCTACTCTTTTTATTCCTTCTCCCTTTACTTTCTTTTCCCATCTCTCAATTTCTTATTTTATTTCTTTTATATTTCTTTTATATTTCTTTTATATTTCTTTTATATTTCTTTTATATTTCTTTTATATTTCTTTTATATTTCTTTTATATTTCTTTTATATTTCTTTTATATTTCTTTTATATTTCTTTTATATTTCTTTTATATTTCTTTTATATTTCTTTTATATTTCTTTTATATTTCTTTTATATTTCTTTTATATTTCTTTCTTTTTCTATACCCTCTTCTATTATCCTCTCCCTTTTTATATCCTTTTATCTACTTTTCAAACTCCCAATTCAACTTAATCTAATTTGTTCTAATTATCCCATCTATATAAACCTTTAGAATGTCAAAAATTAAAATCTTCTATTTTTCAATTTTTTATTTTTATATTATAATCCCTTTTACTACTTTATTCTATCTCAATTCAATTCAATCCAATTCAACTTTTATTTTAATAAAGCATTCTATTTATATAAACTATTTAAAATATCGAAATATTAAAAATTAAAATCTTCTTATTAAAATAAATATATAATTAATAATTAATTAATGAATAAACTAATTAATTATAAATATAAAATGTCTTGAATTATTTATTAATATATTTCGAAAAAAAAAAACCTTTTTAAAAAGAAGAGAGAATTTATCTCTTTATATTAAATCTATTTTAAAATAATATAATTCTTAAATGATTTCTAATGAATTAAATAATATTTATAAAAAGATCGAATTATTATTTTTTAATATTAAAACTATTATCTAAATTATTTAGGATTTTTCGATGATTGTACGGATTATCCTCTATTGATCGGTCCAAGTATGAGATAAACTTCAGTATAGTTAGAGAATTCGGAATCTCTATATATAACGAAAGGTATTTAATGATAAACAACAAATGGTCGCTTATGGCCAACTGTACTTCAGGCATCCGTTTATTTCTTTTACTGGTAGTTCTTCTCAATCTTCAAGTTTCTCAATAAAAGAGTTATCTACCAGAAATCAGCTCTCCTTTAATCCTTTTGGTCTGTAACAATTTCACATCTATATTTCTACGACCACTTCGCCACCCCCGATAACATTAATTCTACCCATGGAGGACGACCCCAAGAGGAGCCCATTGAGTCGGATGCATTGCTAGAACCCCCGGAATCCCCAGGGACCCTAGAGATGGCGCGATCCGTAAAGCAGCGGTTGCTGATATATGGCATGCCTGCTCTGCTTCTTTGGTAGCTATTTCCCACCTATTTTCTAAATGTCGATCCTGGAACTTTTATAGCCCACTCACAGTTACGCAGTATATTCGTCATCCGCTTCGATAGTAGTTATGTGATCGGGAACTATTCGCGGCGAATTGGTATGGTGTTTTGTCCCTCGGTTCCTACGATGCGCACTGACGCGTACAGCTCTCAGTTTACATGAGTTCAAGAACGCACGATGGCTTGTCCTAGGCTTTTTAGTGACCGAATCGGCCTGTGGCCCTTTGGTATGAGTCTACCCACACGCTCTTCACTTCTAATCCGGCCATTGATCTGGATGATACTGATTGACATCAGTACGGACACGCAGCTCAAATTTATGGCCACAGGAACACTATTTTGTTTGCAGCCACAACATTGTGTGTTGGTCTTTTTCTATGGTAAGTCGATACTCAGTGATCAGAGGGGATTTGATTTATTAACACATGTCAGCTTTCTAAGCCACCGTCTTTGGCAATGGCATTGTCAAGAGTCATTGTGGGGACTGGTACTGCTGGAGTTGACCTTCTTGTCGTTATCATTATCAATGGTAGATTTTCAACCCCTTCATGCTTGGGCTCTAGCTGAACGAACAGATCTTGTCCAACTCTATGAACTGCCGCTCTGGATAAGTGCCACGACCATTTGTGGTACCATTGGACTCATGCTCGGAGGCCCAGTTGGTGCTGCAATGACGGATCATTTTGGCTTCCGCCTGTAAGCTTGAAGTTGAGAGAAACTTCGAAGCAGCGAGGGCAGTGCTAACTTTCTCAGAACCTTCGGTATTGAATTATGCGCCATGGCTATCACCCTTGTCGTCTTGTACTTCACCCTGCATTCACCCCAAGCCCAGCCTAAGAAATCAGAACACGCCACCAAAAAGATTGAATATTTGTCCGCAACGCTTCTTCTAGTCTCCGTGGCTGTACCGCTATTCGCTCTTAATCTTGGTGGAGAGATTTTCGCATGGAACCATCCCGTAGTGATTACTATGTTCTGTATCACGCCGGTTCCGATTGCTTTGTTCTATTATACCGAGACTTGCATTGCAAGTACTCCGATTGTCCCTAAGAGATTCATCCAAAACCGGCACGTGGCGATTGCACTTGCGTGCACTCTTCCAATAAAGTTTGTGTTTGATCAGGTCAGTCTACATATTTCCAGACTAGTAATTGCTCACTTGACTGATGTAACCCAGCTACGGTTCAGTTTTGGCACGTATCTAGAAGCACGGTCGTTCGGACATGAATCTCCCTTCACTGATTGGGCGTTGACATGTGTCTATCTTGGCAGAGCATTTGGCACCATTATTAGTGGAGTACTGATCAAGCAGTATCGCAGATTCAAACCGTTCTTGCAAGCGAACATTGTTGTTGATCTTATTGTATACTTATGCTTCGCTTTGGGATGGATGCGTGAGTACTTATAAGACCATGTTACATGAAAGGTCGCATCTGACACTCTCATAGATGTAGAACAGCCATTATTTGCGCCAGTATTAGCATTCATTGGAGCGACGGAGGGTTTTGCTGAAGGCTTATAGCTCGTCGCCTTGCTTTCGTTGGTAGACACTAAAGGTAAGGGAGACATACTTATTGTCAAACTCAGTCGCTGACACAGCATTCAGATCAGCCTTTACTGTACGCCTTCTTTGGCTTATCTCAGTCCGTTGCTGGGGATTTGGGGATTGCGATCTCTTTGGCAACCGAAGGTACCTTGGTCAGATCTAAGCTCAATGCAAAGCTTCTTGATTACACCAACGCTGAGGAGGTGGGTAGCATGATCGTCAGTACTTCATTCGGCTAAGATACTATTAGATTATCCACAAGAGCCTCGAGGACCTCAATTATATCCGGAATCTCCCCCCCAATGTCCAAACTCTGATTTTGGATGCATTAATAGCCTCGACCGAGGTGGCATTCGGTAAGTTATTGCGGGCTTTGAGTCATAATACTGGTGCTGACTGCTCCAGGCATCTCCTTTCTCGTGCTTTCTATCAGTCTGATATCTAGTTTCTATGTAAAGGAGATGTCTCGTTTATCGAATGGAGCTTCCTTTGTTGCCTAAGCAGCCTTGCGTGTGAATCACACGGAGGATAGTTAGTAGTTAGTGTCTGCTTGGAAAACAGGTTCCTTCATTCCTGCTTGTTTATTTGTTTATTGGTTGACATATGACAATCACATGATTGATCATTTCAGGACGTGCTAGCTTGGTTGCCAGCAATTTCTACATAAATCTAAACATCTAATTACAGAAGTTTCCGACTGTTGAGCTCTTATTGTAACAACTTGGGTTGTTACGGGGTTATTGTGGTGAAACTGCCGCCTCAGGAAGGGGCCAATTTTTCTTATTTCCTTCTACTCTCACTTCTGTAATCTAAATCCGTCTTCTCTCTATACCTTTATTCAACGCACTTTATTGCACTCATAGGCGTCATTTACCGGAGCTTATCTGTGATGCAACGCTCCACATGAGAACTTACTCCGTACCAAAGATCGAAATGGCATAGCGGTGTTCTCTACGAGCCTCCAGCTCTTTTATTTAATTATTAGAGTCTGCAGAGCTAAGTTTGAGTTATTCTACGACGCAATCGAATCATCTCCTCCTTTACGACGATGCCGCTTCCCACATCCAAGCAGAGTTTTCACCACTCCTCGAAGACCTTTCTTGCGATAGTATGACACATATAACAATGGAGATTAGGAGGAGGATATCGATATGAAATGGAACGAAACGCAGACGATGGCTACGGAGGACCCCGATTAGCTCCAACATTCTGCTGTCCTGTTGTTCTTAACAAAATGAGAGAAGAAGCAAAGTACAAGTCTTCACATTTGTGGACTTCCTTATATACTACACGATGGAGCCTGGCGTCTGGAAAAGGCAGAGACACCCTATCGCGACGTTTTTATCCGTCTGCGGTTTTTTGACGGTTGCATTATCGGGTTGCGCTCTTTACAACACTACAAATGGCTAGGAACAGAGGAAATCACCGTCATCACGACAATAACCACGAGATCATATCTTTTGAAGAGCCCTCTGGGTCATCGGGCGCGATTTACCAAATTTCGATTTGTGCGAGAGTTTATGTGCTGAGGGCTTCTGTCCAAAGGTTATCATATAAGCAAACCCACTTTTCTTCTTTAATTCGATTCAAACAACAATATATATATGCTTGAAAAAAACTGGGAATAATAATTCGTGCTAATGATGTATCTGTTATGGGAATCAGTGGAGGGATGTTGGATTAATAAGAGTGTAGTGTCCCTTGAAATCAATACTTGAAGAATCACTATTTTATTGTTTCAATTTTATAAAGTTTATATTAAACAAAACAAAATTGCTAGGAAGTTCGAATAGGATAAGTGATGTATACAGATAATTGATTGTTTTAAAAGATTGTTATTGAAGGATTATAAGTATAATATTTTGATTGGTATTTTTTTCGGGCTAGTCTCTTAATATTTACTTGATGTCTGATGATAATTATTATCTCTCTAAGGATTATTGCTAATGGCCCCAAAACTTAATCCTACTATACTCATTTTCAAAACATGATTTTTTGAGCTATGAACTTCTTGAGTAAAATCATTTCAATTCAAATAATTCTTTTTGTTATAATTCGATAATGAAATTATTTCATATTTAAAATTTGAATTAATAGATTAATAGATTAATAGATTAATAGATTAATAGATTAATAGATTAATAGATTAATAGATTAATAGATTAATAGATTAATAGATTAATAGATTAATTATTCCGAAGAGTTTTTTGATTTTAAGATTATATTAATTGAGTTAAAAATAAATAATATAAAAAAGAAAATTTTGAAGATCTATAAGATTAATGAAATTGAAAATCAAATTAATTTAAATAGTTTTTGTGATTTTTTTTTCAAAATTGAATTTTGATAATTAAAGTTTAGAATTAATTGAAAATTATATGAAATATAAATTAATAAATTCTTTATTATTTGATACAAATTTCAATTGAATTGGATTTGATTTGATGAAATTATTATAGATTGAATTTCAAAATTTGAATAAAAGATGTTTTTATGAAAGCTCTGAAATTTAAGGTTTTGGAAACACGTTATGAAAATGAGTGTAGTATCCGGATCATCTTCTAGCTGCGAATGTTGAATAATAATTTCGACAACCATCTCGGCTTATCTACAACCCATGGATCTCTTATGACATAGGGAACAATCACTTATGAAATATTTCATTCTACACCATTTACATCTGAAATCACAATGATTCGTACATCTGAAATACCTCCACTGCATATCTAATTAATGTTCCACTCCTGAACCCATTCTCCGGCCCAAGGAAGAAAAGTCATCCACCCATCCAGGAGCTCAAATCATAGTCCGCTTATACAATATCATAACAATACCATTTCATAATAAGACTACTTACGCAACCAAGAAATCCTTCTCTGTGAACTCCAAGAGCCTCCCCATATATAGCATATCCGCTTTCCAATCTGGAAACAGCATCTGATGACACCAATACATCTCAGCCTCATAAATCGACGCACTTTTTGTTGCCTTCAACTGGGTATCTTTGAAAAATTAGTATAAGTATGGCTGGGAAGATGGGAATGAAGTTCATTGACAAACTAACCTTGGCTGAGGACCTCTGTTTGTATGTCATGCGATCTGCTCATGGGTCATTAACCGATATCCCTGTATCATGCACGGCCCTGTCACGAGATACACGTGATCGCGTCCGATCGGGCTAGTACGGTATTAAGCTTCGAGCCGATCATATATATAGCTTCGTAGCATATTCTTTTTAGTTTTATAGCTTTTAATTCTAAAGTTGATCTCTAAACACTCATTAGATTTGTTATATTATTAAAAGCTTTTCCAGATAAGAAATAGAATAATATTTGTATATATTTATATATATTCCGTTTACTTTTGTTTAAATATATCGCTTTTGCTTTTTTGCTTGTATATAAATCTTTTTGATATTATTCAAAGGTATTGTCTTTTTTTTTACCTTTAATTTCTAAGCTATAAATTACGATTCGATAAATTTTGCAATTACAGAATTTTGTAGTAAAGTGATTCGTTAACAAAATGAAATCTCGTTCTTACATTCCCTAATTTTCGAATGCATTTCTACTGCTTATACTCCTTTTTGTCCAAAATCCTCTCTCCCTGATCCTAAAAAGTTCAATAGTAGCTCTCAAAAGTTCGATACCTAACTTCCCTCGATTCAAGCGAAACTACAAGTAGATATTTTATTATATTTATTTCAATTTTGAATCTCATATACAAACTATAATACTATCTCAATTTTCTTTTTTTAATCAAAACATTCCTTTAGATTATATAACGATCCTGAATCAATTCATATATATTTACAATAATCCGAATAAAATCTAAGAAATCGAAAACAAATTATTCATTTTTAAATAAGGAATCGATTCTTTATATATTTATATTACAAAATTCAAAAGAACTTTTTACAAAGCCAAAAATCAGAATTGATCTAATTCGAATAAAATCTCAATTTTTCGTAATAAATTCAATATTACTCTTAGAAATCATTTTTCTCAATAGCTTTCTTTTTTCTATTTCTATTCCGATTTTATTCAGATTATATAACAATTAATTATTTATACAATAAATGGATTCCCTATATCATTTTACTTTAGTAAACCTAGAGTCTTATATATATTGTAGAATCTATTCTATTCTCGGAACTACAATCCAATGTGTGACGAACCCAACGAGCGTTTAGAGATCAACCTTAGAATTAAAAGTTATAAAGTTAAAGAGAATATACTACGAAACTATATATATAATCGATTCGGAGTTTAGTATTATATTAATCCAATCAAATACGATCATATGTATCTCATGATATTACCCCCCTTTTTTGAAGAGTTCGCTTCGAATTCATTTTAAATGAATAATTTAAATACAAAATGATTACTAATCTTCTTTTGATAAAAATTCCTAATATATAGATTGCATTATAACCAACGAATATATATCCATTATATTATATACTTTTTCCAAACGATCTTCAAAATATCGATTATTGATCATCTTTTTTAGATCCTTATCATCATCGTTTTCGAATTCAATAATCAATATAATAATCGGAATAGGTTTTTATCGATTTCGGATTCTTTAATATAAGTTTAACGGACAAATTTGTATCTAATAGAAGATACTTTTATATTATATATATTTATTTTATTTACACAAAAGAATTCTTTCAAAAAAGAAAAACTCGGATATTCATATATAAAATAGAATCAAAATACGATCAAGTTTATCCGATTAAGTATCAAAAGGGCTAAAGGCATTAATGATATTAAGATTGTTAATATCCATTGGATCGTAGTTCTGAAAATGGGATGGATTCTGCAATATATATAAGGCTCTAGATTCACTAAAATAGAATAATACAGAGAATCCATTCACTGTACAAACAGCTAATTGTTATATAATCTGAACAAAATCGGGATAGAAATGGGAAAAAGAAAGTTGTTAAGAAAAACGATTTCTAAAAGTAATATTGAGTTTATTACAAAAAATTGAGATTTTATTCGAATCGAACCAATTCTGATCTTTGGCTTTGTAAAAGATCCTTTCGAATTTTGCAATATAAATATATAGAGAATCAATTCTTTGTTTAAAAATGAATAATTTATTTTTGGCTTTTTGGATTTTATTCGGATTGTTATAAATGTATATAAATTGATTCAGAATCGTTATATAATCTAAAGGAATGTTTTGATTAAGAAAAGAAAGTTGAAGTAGTATTATAGTTTGTATATGAGATTCAAGATTGAGATAAATATAGTAAAATTGAGTTATAAAATTACCGATCACAGTGCTATCTATTTGTAGTTTTGCTCGAATCGAAAAAAGCCAGGTATCGAATTTTGAGAGCTATTATTGAACTTTTCAGGATCAGGGAGAAAGGGTTTCAAATGAAAAGAAGTATAAATAACAGGAGTGTATTCGAGAATTAAGGAATATAGAAACGAGATTTCATTTTGTTAATGAATCATTTCGCTACAAAATTCTGCAATCGTAAAGTTTATTGAATCGTAATTTATAATTTAGAAATTAAGGATAAAAAAAAAGATAACATTTTCGAATAATATCAAGAAGATCTATATATAAGCGAAAAAATATAAGTGATATATCTAGATAAAAGCAAATGAAGTATATATAAGTATATATAGATATTATTCTATTTTTTATCTGGAAAAGCTTTTAATAATATAATGAATTCAATGAGTGTTTAGAGATCAATCTTAGAATTAAAAGTTATAGAGTTAAAGAGAATGTGCTACGAAGCTATATATATGATCGGCTCGGAGTTTAGTATTGTACTAGCCCGATCGAACGCGATCACGTGTATCTTGTGACACAATGGATATTAACAATCTTAATATTATTGGTGCCTTTAGCTTTTTTGATATTCAATTGGACAAACCCGATCATACCTTGATTTTATTTTATATACGAATGCTTGAGTTTTCCTTTTCTAAAAGAATTCTTTTATGCAAATAAAATAAATATATATGATATAAAAATATCTCCCATTAAATACAAATCTGTCCACTAGATTTGTATCAAAGAATCCGAAATCGACAAAAACCTATTCCGGTTATTACACTGACTATTGAACCCGAAAGCGATGATAATGAAAATTTAGGAAAGATAATCAATAACCGATATTTTGAAGATCACTTAGAGGAAGTATATGGTACAGTGGATATATATTCGTTAGTTATGATACAATCCACACATCAGGTATTTTTATCAAAAAAAGATTAGTGATTATTTTATACTTAAATTATTCATTTTAAATGAATTCGAAGCGAATTCTTCAAAAGGAGGGGGTAGTATTACAAAATACATATGATCGCGTCCGATCGGGCTAATACAGTACTAAGCTTCGAGCCGATCATATATATAGCTTCGTAGCACACTCTCTTTAACTCTATAGCTTTTAATTCTAAGGTTGATCTCTAAACGCTCGTTGGGTTCGTCACAGGCCCAGTATCTTGCACGCTTTTTATTTATCAAATAAAAATATGTTATAAATAATAAAAGAATATATTACGAAATTTCAAAAGGAAAAGAATAATTAATGATTTTAAAACTTAATTATAATAAAATAATAATTTAATTATTATTTTAATTCTAAATTGATGAAAATCTATTTATAGATTCTATAATAACTTTAATAATATTTTTTATAATCAATTATATTATTATAATATTTTGAATCTTCGAAAAATGTAAAAAATTAGATTTTATATAAAAGATTAAAAATATATTCTGATAATTTTATTTGAAATATTTTAAAAAATAATTTAAAGATTATTTATTAAAGATTTTTAAAAATATTTTCATATATAATAATAATATTGAAATGATTTTAATCATAAATTATTATATTTTTAAAAAAAATTAAAATTCAAATTTTAAAAACACTTTTAAAAAGAAAAAATCATCGAAACCCCGACGAAAACCGACCATAAAATAAATAATCCTAATTATTTAAATGAATAATATAGAAATTTTTTAAAAAAATTTATTTCATTATTTTGTTTTTTAATCAAATTTTTTCAAAAATAAAATTGAAATTCTTTATTGAATTTTAATAGATTATAATATTCAAAATTCAATTCAAAATCTAAAAATCAATATTTAAAAAATATTTTTAAAGAATTTTAACTAATATATTTTATAATATATATAAATAAAAATATTCTATAACTTTATGATTTAATTCTTCAATAATATTCTAAAATATATTTCTTTTAATTTTTATTAATTCGCTAATTATTTATATAATCAATAAAAATTCGGAAATTCTTATATTAAAACAAATTTTAAATAATAGATTTTATTTCATATAAAAATAAAAATAAATATGTTATCAAATTATTTAATATTATTAAATCTTTTTAAATAGTATTTTGTTTTAAAAATTTAAAAATTAAATTTATTATAATTTCGACTTTTCGATATAAAATCTTACTTTTTGAATGTTTTCTATATTATATTATATAAAATAATTATAATTTATTAAAAAAAAATCGATTTTCGGTTATATATTTTAAAATATTTATATAAATAAAATTTTTTATTATAATTTTAATATTTTATTTTAATTATAAAATATATAATTTCTTCAAAATTTATTTTTTAGAATAATCTAAAAATATTCTATTTCAAAATTTCCAAAAAAACACATTTATAAATTATTTATTAATTAATTTTATAAAGTAATTTTAAATAAATCAAAATGCATGCAAGATATCGGACCGTGCATGATACAGGGAGAAGTATCCTGCCCGGCGGCATTCAAGTTCAGTGACAGTGGAGCGGCGCTACCAGATGCGAAATGAAAGTAGGCAAGCACAGTTTTACAGCCGTGGTAGTACGCGTTACTGAGTGAAATTTCATCGTTTGACTTTGGTTTGGGCTGTAGGAGTACTTCATTAGCATTTTGAGGGTAATGTGATATGCTCTCGAACACTCACTTCGACGCCGAACCGGCGAGAAAATTCCAGGATATGCTCGTTGACTCGCTCCGAGTTGTGCAGAATAATGAAGCAAGCAAGGTAGATCTCGTACCATTGCTCCTTCTTCTTGGCGAGAACTTTAGCCTTCAGAAGACGCAGAACCTCGAATTTCAGAGGTATCAGAACATCTTTGATTGCAAGCTCGTCGAGTTAGGTGTCCATAACTGGAGTGACAGGAATTGCGTCGAAGAACGAACTGCGGCGACAAAAGCCTAATTGGAGGCATCCCAAGTGTATCGGGTCCGCAAATAAGCCAGAATCTCTCAATGATACGAGTCTCTGAGCATAACAACAGTGCAGCGGTGACTAAACTGCTGTAGAATTCGAGTTAGATATGGCTCGAGAGGGAGTTTGGGGGATGCATTCACCTTCGAAGCGATGGAATATCTCTCTGCTTCTTTGAAAGTCTTCCGAACTATCGGACTAGCGTTTACGAGAAGTTCCTCGATGAGTTCTGGCCTTGCTGTTCTCGCATACTAGCGCATATTCTCTCCAGCTTCTGCCATGTCAATTATGTAATATGGTGGCATTTGATAGTTTCTCTTGATTCCAGCCGAATCAGTCCACACATAAGCAGTTGTATCATCCAGTCCAGGTTGGAAGAGAGAAACAATCACCGCGCAAGTAGTCATTCTGATGCCTTGGGTGTAGGTGGTCGTGTTGGTGTCTTGGGTTAGATATACCCGCCGTGGGGCCTCAAACAACGTCTTCCCATTTTTTAAGACACGTGCACCTCGCCCAGTCTCTTTTGACAGCATCCATTGCTGAAGAGTCGCAGGGGTTGTTGTAGATCCTATGTTGACAAAGTCTCAGCCCTGCATAACAACGTAAAGCGATATGACGCACCCAACCTAAACAACTTGATATCAATAATCTCAACACGGCAGCAAGGCCCAGGCGGAAGACGTGGAGATAGCCTCGCGCATCTGCCACAAGGCACGAATTTGTCCTTGAGGGATTGGTCACACTAAAAGCGTTAACATAGCCTTGATGCCTCTCAATCCGCTCTTTGAACTTACACGAAGCTTCTTGTTTCGACAAGTGGCGCGAGCCCAATTGCCCTTGTGTTGGCAGTACGCTTCCTAGATTCCTCATTGGGCTTGGACCTCTGTGAGCCGTAGGCTCGGAATACTGTCTGGATGGCACCCCGCGAGGCTTGTTTTGTCACGCCCGCCGATGACTGTAGTCCGTGTGAGTAGAGCGTTAAAAGCATAATTAAGTGATATACATACAGGATAGGCAGATAATTTTGTACGTTTCAAACGCCGAGCTACATGTGGAAATGGCGCCTGGAGAGCTTGTCTGTTTAGGGTTGCTCCTCGAGGGGCACAGGTACCCGCATCAAATGTGTTTTCGATCTGAATAAGTGCACCTGCTTCATTCGAGGATTCGTGTGAATTAGGGGTTTTCGGGGCCTGGTCTTTATCCGTAATAGATCTAGGAGGTGGTGCATTGGGATTCTGGCTCAGCGTGGTTGGAAACGGCTGCAGTTCGGTTGGAATCTGCTGCTGCAGTCCTAACCGAAGTGAAACCAATGGGTATATATATTAAAGTCTCTCTGATACTACATGTACTTGCTTTACCTGATTTTGCTAGATCCAGCTTAGAAGGAAAGAAAAGGTGCGGACAGAAAACGATGTGAAGTGTTTTTTACAAAAGCCGCGCAACGTCTCGAAAGATATTTTGCAGAGTGGGCTGAGAAACAAGTCAATTTATCTTCTCTGGTAGTTCATCCAGATTTCCGATTGCGAGGGGGAGGTACAATGTTAGTACAATGGGGGATCACTGTTGCGAAAAGTAAAGGTTGACCGGTGACTCTTTGTGCAAATCCAATGGGTCGTTTTCTGTTTGAATATCTTGGTTTCGAGAAGATTGCATCTGAGGTTGTTCAAGTTGAAGGAGAGGAGGAAACATTGACGAGCACAGTCATGGTATATAGCACAGGGAAGGTTTAGGTGCGACGTACATGTAGTGGCGCATATATCGCTACAGATGAAATCTTCAAATACTATAACTTCAATGCTCTCAACAATACTGAAATTGTTAATAAGGTTAAATTAAGAGAACTCACTGGGTACCAAGGATTGAAATGGCATTGATCTGGATCTGTTCCTGTTAGATTCAATAGTAGAAGGTTACACCGAATCCCACCCCAAGAATGAATCTGAGCTTCCTCTCACAGAAGCGCGAAAACAATGAATAACTGATCTGTGTAGTATTAAAATGAGGGTTTTTAAATTCTATTTATTGAAAATCAGGATTTCAATTTATATTATTCCAAAAAAGTTATTAGAATCTTTTTCAGTTGGTAGTGTTTTGGAAAAGCTTTTAAGTTTTCAACTTTTTCATTTTTCAATTCTTTAATTTTTCAAGATTGTAAGTTATTTATGATTTTCATCAAAAAGTAAGTGAATTATTTCGATTTGATTAAAGTAAATTTTTTTTTTTTTTTTTTTTTTTTGTGTAGAAAGGGGGAAGGGAAGGGAAGGGAAGGGAAGGGAAAGATGAATTTATAGATTATATTTGGGTATTATAGTTGGTATTAAATTTCTGAGTACGGTTATTACGAAAATATAAGTAAGATTATTTATTCATCGTTATATTCATATATTCATATATAGATAGTTAATCATAGTCTCATTCCCGGTATTAACTTGTAATAAATCAACCCAAGCGAAGCCCAAACCATTCCATTAACTTAAATCAATCCTGCCCAAGTTCTCACCTTTGTTCATACCCCAACTCCCTATCCCCTCCACAAAATCATCATACATCCCCCCTCAATCTCCCCCATCTAAACCTTCCCCTCCCCCTCCTTCATCTCGAGTTACTTCAACCTCCCCTCGACCTCCCCCTCCAACCCCCTCCCAACATTCCTCCCCACCAACCTCCCCACGCACCACGCCACTTCCACCTCACTCCCCCATACCCCCTCCGCTGCATTCGTCCTCCAAACATGATTCCCCAATTGAAACTCCCCATCAACATTTTTCGGAAACTGTGGTTGCATTACTGGATACGCATATGGAATTTTATGTTGTGTCCAAGTTTCTATTTCTATGGTGTTTTCTTGGAGTTTGAGGGTGGTGTATAGGGAGGTGTGGGGTAGGGGGGTGGAGGTGAGGAGGCGGTAGAGATATTTTGTTGTTGATATTGATTGGGGGGGACCAGGGGTTTGATGGGATGGAAAGGGGTTGAGGGGTCGGAGGAGGGTGAGTTCGATGATGGTGTTGTGGGTTGAGTTTAGGGGTTGGGTTGTATCGATTATAGGGAGGAGTTGGACGGGTAAAGGAGCAGATGATCCATCTTTTAAGGAAGTAGATGTAAGTAGTGAAGAAGTTATGAAAAATGTGATATACACCGGCTGATATTCAATATCTTGACTAACATCAAGATTGAATATCGATTCATGATCCTTTGATTCACCTAAAAGTTCCATGTAGTTAGATGGTGCCGCGATGATTAATTTATCCAGAATTTCGACCGTTGGAAGTTCATCTTTATTTGTGGCGTTTTCCAATTCTATTAACCATGTCTCATAATCTTCCATGACTTCTTCCCATCGAGCTTTTGTGACTTTTGCTCCAAGGCGTAGTTTTGCTTTACTTTCTTTTAAAGATTTTTCCATCATCATTTGAAAGATTCCACTATTCACAGCTTTTTGAGAACCCATCTCTTCTCTATTAAGAGCCATACTAAGTGCTAGATCACTTATTTGTTCAATTGATTGTCCGGTATGACGTCGAACTTGTGGTGCTAGTATATCTCTTATGTAGCTATTTCCAATTCCGTTCTTTTCCAGCCGTTCGGTCGCAGGAACGCTGAATGATGGGTATGCGTGCTGCTGTGACATTTCGAAAATCATTTCTTTAACCGAGGATATCCAACTGCGTCCGTTATTCATAGTGCGGATGAAAGTATTAAAGGATTTCATGGTGCCGATTGGAATCTTTGGAGCACGCCAAACGGAAGTGCCATATTTCCAAACGAGGAAAATGTAGTGGTTCCAGGGAGTGGTAGCATAAGGTCGATATGTTTCGGTGATGATGTGATTTGTATCGAAACTATGAATGTCAGTTATGCGAATTCATCATATGAACATATTACTTTGATACAAACAAAAGAAGAGTGAACTTACTATCCAACCTTCCCCATTCCAATATCCTCGCTCTCAGCAACCAAATTCTCTTTCTTCTCCAAATCTGTCATTCCACCAATAATATCCAATAAATCCGCATCAAATGCTCCACCAGCTACATCTTCCACCTCAATCTCCATACCACTAGAACCCTCAACCACCATCCTCCCACCAATTCTATTTTTCTCTTCATAAATAATAATCTCAACTTGAACATCAACATTTCGATCCTTGAATTTTCTACCCAAAGCAGAAACCCCATCTCTAACACCTTGAGCAGCAGCAATACCCGCAGGTCCAGCACCAATAATTCCAACTTTGAAATTTACGACTTTGATCTCCGGATCGTCTCTGTCGACAAGTATGCCCCGCAAGATGACATTATAAAACCCAAAAATGAAGAATACGAAAATTAATGCGCCGGAGACGTAGGAAAGTAGAATTTTGCCAAAGTTTTCCTTATTGTTCTTTGTATCTTGGAAACCTGATAGACGATACTCGGGAGGTCTAGGGATTAGAGGTGATAATTCCGAATATCTTGGAAGACTTCCGGCAGTATATGGTGGTGGTGGTGCAGCCTTGCCTATTTTGCTGGTCATATTTGCTTTGATATTATTGTAGCTGTTATATCTCAAGAATAGTTGAGTCGAGTTTGTAATATCGTTTTACCCAAGTTGTGTTTGAAGCTCTAGAAGAGAAACATTTCAAAATAAGGCTGAACATTCACAGGTGGTGAATTGATTATGTGCCCGACACGATAACCTCTTATGCGGCGGCTTGCATAGAACAGGGTATGAGGATGGGATAACACAAGATTGGATTGGACGCCATGCTTATGCGCTTCTTGTGGCACAGTTATCTTTTCAACAAGGCATACTCAGAAAATGATTATCGTCTTAGGCGTTTAGATGATGATAGTGGTTCATCTATTGTGAATCTTGTACGCTGGTAAGTATTCCCCGATATTGTAATGTAAGTATCAAGAAATCCGATTTCTAACCTCCAAAATCCCACCAAAACACGCATTCCAGAATCCTTCCTCGAACAATCCATCTTCACCCCTCTCTTCGTCCTGGCTTGCTGTGGCTACAGTCAGATTTGAGGGTACGGGAAGTCGAAAATATCCTGGTTTGCCATGCGTACCAGTGTCTCACTCCACAAAATCTACCCTCCTACCAACCACCGCACCCCGGCCAAAAAATCCCCACCAGCACCACCCCGAAAAGAACAATATAAAACCCACCCACCAACAAAACAACAAAAACCGAAATACAAGTAGCAGTCCTCATTCCGAATCTCGACGCATCTTCTGATCGAGGAACAGGGGTATGATATGGACGGGGCTCGGTTGGTAAATGGAGATTTAGGAGGGGTGTTCTTTCGGTGTAGGAGGGTGGACGGGATGTGTAGGGTGGTGGGGGATCGTTCATTGTTTGGTTTGTTTGTTTGTGAGCTGAGCTGAGCTGGTTTGGGGTGGTTTGAGTTTGGGGGATGAGGGGATGAGTGGAGGAAGGGAGGAAGGGAAGAGTATAGAATGGTAGAGTGAATGCTATTGTTATTTTTGCACTACTATCGTCTTGATAGTCACTACATTCGTATTTGCTTGTGTGATTGGTTGTATATTGAAGATCTGACAGCAACTGGATGTCATGAGGAGTGGCTGATGGATTGTGGGGTGTAAGACTAAAGTGGATGTAGATATAGTAAACATCAATTAAGAGCTTCTTATTTTCTCATTTTAGGAACGAGAGGGTTTCTTTCGCATGTATTTTTTTATTATTCTTAAATTATAAACGTAAATTAACACCTAATCCGAACAAATCTTTCCTCACTCCACTCGCTTCCATCTCGCCAACCTCTAATCACTAATTCCTCAAACCAGCCAACCCCTTCCCACCATTAATGGGCAAAAGCGGCATCCAAGTAGTCTGCAGTAGCTTCTTCTCCACAATCTCTTTTTTATATTCCTCCAACTCCTCCACATCCCAATTAACCCCCACCATACTCCCCTTCAAATAATCCGCCCTCTCCTGCACCAAGTAAAGCGCCAACATACCCGTCAATTCCACATGATCAAGAGCATAAGGCTTAAGATACTCGGGCACCATTTTCGTCGCCGCGATGCCAGGCATGGTGGTAAAAACGCGGAGAGAGGGATATTCAACGGATAGATGTTCGGAAAAACGTTGTTCGGCTAGTTTGGAGATATTGTAGGCGGAGCCGCCGGCGGTGGTGAAACTGGCGCGTCCAGAGCTGACGGTGATGATTGTGCCGGTGGGAGTTTTGGGGGTGGGTTGAGATGCGATGTAGTGGTGGGTCATTTGATAGAGACCTTTGAGATTAATTTCCTAGGTTTCGTCAAAATTAGTTTTCACTTCTTTCAATCATCTCATTGTAACTAAGCCCGAGATGCAAGAAGTACTCACGAATGTTTTCCACCAAGTACTTGGTTCCATTTCTCCAATCAACGGAGTATCTTGCACATATCCTGCATTATTCAACAATACATCTGCATGTCTTCCAAATTCCTCTTGTACGGTTTTGTAAAGATTTTTCACATCTTCTTCATTTGCAATATCGACTTTTACAGCTAGAAACTTGGTTTCAGGACTAACTGGTTGAAGTTCCTCGATAAGGGAATCTATAGCTGGGACTCCACGAGCTGCGAGTACGATACCGGATGCATGTGCTTCGGCCCAGACTTTTGCTGCTGCCTTATTTGGTATTAGATGATTGGATTTGAAAACGCAGACGCTATGTCGGAGTATACAGGAAAGGAAGTACTCACAGCTCCAATGCCAGAACTAGCCCCTGTGATGATAATGATCTTACCAGATTGAATATTCGATGGGTTTTTAGAATCAATAGCCCAGTAAGGATCTCGATAAACAGCTTTTGTGATGGAGCAAGGCGTAGTGTAAGCATGGGGGTCTATATTTTGACTCATTTTGTTCTTCGCTATTGTTTGCAAGAGAGAGGATAATTGTATAGATTGGGCGTCTAAAATCTGTGCGAGAGCTGAAGTATTATATACGATTGATTTGAAAGATCTTTCAATATCAATTCTTGAGATGAGGGGTAGCTTTGCTTCTTTGTGTCAGAGTCGCCTAGTTGTAACTGAGATTCGATATGGGAAATGAATCTAGAAACGGAGGACTTCCTGGAGTATTATTATATAGAATAGCAACCACAAGTCCAACTATCTATATTAATAAAAGATCCACAGAATCCGCATCTTTTTACGGAGTATACAACCTGGCGATATTGTCCATTTCCTATGTCCATTTCCGAGTCCATTTCCTATGTCCATTTCCTACTTCTAATTCCGATGTCAAAAATACCGAATTCCTATAAAGCATTGTGGAGAGATTGAATCTCTATTTCTACATAGTGGAGAATCTCTTCGCTGTATTGAGTAATTGATTACCGACTCGTTTTTTGCAGTGGAAACGATTTTGAACAACAATGAAAGTTTAATAAATTATTTGAGAAATTTACACTTGGGGATCTCGCGGCTCGCGGTGTACGGACAAGAATGCGTTACCCCCTATAAATTATATAATGAATCAACAATCGATTTGATTGGTGGGACCAATTACTATACTTGGTCTAGCCCCATAGACAACATAACAAAGGGGGACCGATCCATTTTTAATCCGATCATCCTCCATAGATATACCGACCCGAAGATCCAAAAGAATTTGCCAGTTTGTGGTTGACAAAGTTTGTGGTTGATGAAGGATATAAATGAGAAAAAGTTTATCCCAAACCTATCAAAAATAACATATTTGATTGGTCATCTACGTTGCATGCGTATTATCATAACTCCATGAGGCTCAGCTCAGCCCAGCCCATAACCATTGAACGCTGAATACTTTTGTGTGCAACCACAGTTTACTCTAATCTTCCTCCTCAACATTCTCCTCAATTACATCACCTTCTCCATCATCCTCGAAACTACCAGCTGGGACTTGGTACAGTCTCAAGATTGGCTTGTTGGGATCCTTGACAAGTACGTACTTGCCCTCTTCACGCTTTAAGCACATATCAACAATGGTACGAACAATCCCCCAACCGTTGGATAGAGATAAGTTCATTTGCGAGGCAAAATCACGTGGCTTCCATCCAATAACCCCGAGAATTACATGACGATCGTTGAGCTTTGGGTTTGCACGGGAAACAAATCTATCGAGAATTAGTATAAAATAGTGATCATAAAAGTAGCAAACACATACCCAAGCTTCATAACATCGGCCTTGGCGATGATACTTTGGACTGTCCATCTTGCAAGCTTGCAGCTGTTGTTCTTCATTTCAGTTGCAACAACGGCACCACGTTGACTGACCAACTTTGTCCTCCAGTCCAATGCACCTCCACTTCCTTGTGCCTTGGAGTCAAACTCGTTAAGAGCCTTGACAGTCAAGTATTGATCTTCTCCACTGATGGCATTCTTTGAAACGGCATCAATCTCAGTTCGGACAACCAAGTGAACTGGATCTTCGTCGTTCAAAGAAAGATCGAATTTACGGTATTTGTATGCTTTACTGGCAGGTGGGTCGGTCTCTTCTGAAGGGTTGTAGAATGGATTCTCGTGCTCCATTTCTACCTTTTGACTATCGCTCTCCTTCATGACTTGGTTTGCGAAGTTGTGGTTGATGTATGTAGCTTCCTCAGCCAAAGCACTTGGCTGGTTAATAGCGTCCTTGCTACCCTCTGAGGCATCCATTGGAGCATCAGCAGCATTCTCGTTAACGGTAACCATATCGAGTGTTGCGTTGTCCCTCTTGTCGAGGAAGACTTTGTTGCCTTGTCGAACGATAACGATATCCCAAGGATAGACTGATCGAGGAGAGCACATAAGCATGGAGAGAATGCTGTCTGTTGCGAAAATTGTAGCCTCATCCTTCTCGGCAAGTTCTTGAATGACAGGATCTGAAGATGTAGTAACGTTGTACGAAGCGCGATCGACCACGTTGAGCTTTCTTTCGGTAGCCTTGACAGGTTGCTTGTCGAATGTTCGATCGTAGTAGTAAAGGAAACCATAACTATCGATATCTTCTCCATCATCTGTATCGAGGTTAAGCTTAGCCAGACGGTTGAAATCAATCTCCTCCAACATCTTCCAGTCAGGCTTAATGTTAACAGAGGCATCGCGATTTCTTTGTGGCTTGTCGTAATCTTTCCAGCCAAACTTTCTTCCACCTCGAGCACCACCTCTTCCACCTCGGGTATCGTAGCTGCTGTAACCTTGCTGTCCACCTCGTCCTCCAACTCGTTGGAATTGACCTCTGCCACCACGGGTATCAGCTCTTCCACCACGTTGTCCACGTCCTCGAGTGAAAGTTCCTCCACGTCCAAAGCGGGTCTTGGTAGAATCGCGGGTGTTGCTAACAACAGAGAAGGTAGATTCGTCCTCGGCGAGTTGGACTGCGAATAATGAGGAAGTTCCAGCGCCGTAAACTTGTTGATCTATTGGGCAAAAATATATTAGCACAAAGAAACCAGATCAAACCTAGATTTCGCAAATAAATGTTGAATAAATTGCAAATAAATAGTAGATAGATTTTGAGGTATAGATCGCACCTCTGTAGTTTCGATTGTACTGTTGTCTCCCACCTCTGCCATCTCTTCCATCTTTTCCTTCAGCTGTCCAATCTGCCATGCGACCTAATTTATCGCCTTTAGAGTATGGGGCGTAAGGAACTCCATTTAATGTGGTTTCTGATGTGGTTGATGGTCCCCATGAGTCCTCTGATGGGAGCGCAGAGATGATATCTGAGAGTGACATGGGTGCCATGATTGCGGCGAAAGATTGATGTTGAGATATGAAAGGCAGGAAAAGGTTCAAATCTACAACAATGAATTCGTTGAATATTTCGATTTGTGGAGGAAAATCTTAGCGGGGCAAAAGTTCGCGATAGTAATTGGCGCCTTGAAAATAAGTCCAATAATCTTAACTTCTTCAAGTTCACGTGATGAGGTAACCGATTTCCCTACATCGTGCACGACCCTATATCTTGCACGCACTTTTAATTTTATAAAATATCAACCACTATGGACGGATATAGTGACGATATACCTTCAGAGGCCTGTATAGAGTTTGCATTAGTTCAAATTAAAGGGAAAAGTACCTTAAATATACTTAAATAATAAATTTCTTCAAAATCAATCGTTTAACATTCTTTTGGCGTTATAAAAACAAAACCATCTCCTATAGTATTATATATGCTAAAACTCACCAATCTCTTTTAAAAGAATAAAAAAAAACTTTAATCGATTAAATTAACAAATTGATATAAAGATTTATACCTTTTACAAGTTGTATAATCAAAAACCTTGCGGAAGAAATCATAGACCACTTTTTAGGAAAGAATTGAACGGCAAATTTCGTGAAAAAGTATAAAATACATTTTCAAAGTCAATATTTTCAATATATTGATAATTTGTGTATAAAAACTGATAATGTTATTATATTTGAGTATTTTTATGATTTAGTTTGAATTATTTTGTATTGTTATTGAATTTTATTATTTAAAAGAGTTATACTAATACCCCTTTTTTTTTTATTTAGTTGATAAAAATAATCACAAAATATAATATATTATTTAAGAATATATACAATTGGGATGAAAAGGGCTTTATGATTAATCTAGGGAAAATTATGAAAAGGATAATGAATACTAATGTATATGATTGTAATAGAGCTACGAAAGTTAAATAGGATGAATCGAAAAAGTTTATCATTCTTTTAGTATATATATGTGCCGATGGTATAGCTATTCTATCTATTCTAATTTATAAAGGGGAATCTGGAGATTTATAGGATATATGGGTTGATGAGATAGAAATGAAGGATCAGGTTTATTTCGGAGCTTTAAGTAATGGATGGTTGTCGAATGTATTCGGCTTTATTTGGCTTAATAAGGTCTTTCAATGTTATATTTGTTCAAAAGTAGGGAAAGGATATTGTTTATTGATTGTAGATGATTATTCTAGTTATATGAATATAGAATTTATATCGAAATGCGATGAATTAAAGATCATTTTATTGATTCTCTTTTTTTACTTTATATATTAATTTCAACCTCTTGATATAGACTACTTCCTTTTTTTTTCGATGAATTATGATATAAAACTTAATAATCTAATATACAAAAGTGGAGGTATCGTTGGAATATCGAAATGTAACTTTTGAATGATATTTAAGGTTGTTTAGACTCAATCTATTATTATTTATAATATCCTGAAATCTTTCGAAAAAGCCGGTATTTATTTTATAAATAAGAATATTACTATTTACAGTATCGAATCAAAGTAAGTCTTTATGCTATTTATATTGATGTAATTTATAGGGAATAAAATAAAGACGCTATATATGATTAAAACTCTTTGTTATTTCAAATTAGAGTTTCGCTTCAAATAGGATCCCGATATCATTTAGAAGCTTTTTAAGGTTGTATTTATGTATATAGTTAATGCTAATATCCAATTGTATAGAGTAAAAGGTGTCGGGACAACTGTACACGGGGAAGTGAGGTTCATCAACGAACGTATAGAACTGTTAATACGTTTTGATTTGCTTAGAGAGCTAGAATCTATAAAGGGTAAAGATCTATATAATGATGTATACCGAAATATTAGTGCAAGTATTAGTACTCATATGATCCTTATTATCTTTACTATCCTTACTATTTTTATTATCTTTATCATCCTTATTATATATATAATTTATATTCTGATATTAGTAATTTCTCTTAAAATCAAAGTATCGTATATTCCAGGAATATGTATGTCTAGTAAATGAATACTCTTTTTAATTTTAGCTTTTGTTTTGTTCCTTTGTTCAAATCAATCTATATATGAAATGATTATATATCCGATAATTGAATATATGTTTATAATAGTTTTTGTTTTGTATTTGTTCTTTGGTTTCTATATTTATACTATTTTCTTTTTATTACATTCTGATTTTTCTATTCATTTTATAACCTTAACCTTAATTGTATTGCTCTCTACAAGATCTCTAAAAATCTAATATAGTTTTGCCTTCGTTATTGTATCAGTAAGATTAGATTCTTCATCAATTCATTTGATTTCCATTATCTTCCTTTATTTATACGATTATTACAAAACTATTAAATCAATCATCAATCTTTTCTTTTATATTGAACTTAATTTTGTAAAATAATCATAAAGCGATTTCGAATTTATGTATATAACTAATAATACTTTCTGCTTTGATAATATATTTTCGATAATACTTTTGAATATTACGCTAATATTGAATCCCAAAATCATACTATAAAATTCCGATATTAATATACTCCTAATGATTCTTTTGTATTTGATAAATAATCAATGAATTAAATTCGCTTTATTATTCTTATCCATTAATATAATGATATATCCGATTTATAAGGACAGATCTCGATTGTTAATGAATAATGTATCTATGAATACTATTAATTTCAGTGAATTGAAATCGAATAATACAAATTTCAATCCTTTAATTGAATTGTTTATTTGTTATTAGATTATTTTATTCATCAATTTCATATTTTCCTCCTTAAAGTTGATAATCTGAACAACAAAAAAAAAAGCGAATAATATTTTTAATTGATATATTATTGAAATATAAGTTTTTTTTATATATTGAATAATATATTAGTCCTTTAAAATTACACTTTTTCGAATTTTGCCCCTTATATTATAAATATCGATTAATTGTGTTTTGATGAGTTGTAAATTCGTACATTGTTTTTTCCTGATTGATATAAATGAAGTTATTGTTTGTTTGGATAATAATAATTCCATTAAATTTGAGGGAATTCTTGGATAATAAGGTTTTTCGATCTTTTATAAGAAACTTCATATTTTCGAGTTCTTTTTGTTTTCTATTTGCGAATATTCTATTAGTTATAATAATTGTATTATCTGTTTGAAATCCTACTAATCCGAATGCTTCGTTTTCCTGTTTAATATATATTAGATAGAGATTGTAAATTGATTGGGTTATTTGGAGTACAGTAAGATGGTAATTGTAATAAATGCCGAATCAATGATTTCCAGCCTCTGGTATACTATATAATAATTTGATTATTTATAATAGTATTCCCTTCGTAAATTCCATTTCCTTAAATAATAGAATATAAAACAATCATACCAAATTGGATACTGCTTGTATATAAACTTGAATAATATCCCTAATATACAAAGTTATTTATATAATTGATTATAGAATAATTATAATACTTAATATCAAATATTGATTTGTTTATTGAATTGTAAACGATTATATTAATACTATTCCCTTTTCTATATCATTCTATACCTGGACTACAAACCTCGATTTCAGGAATATCTTCTCAATACCTTCATTTTTGATTTCATCGATGAATCTTGATTTGAATATTTATATACCTTTTAATATATTTATTTATTATATGATTTCGAATACATCATTTTTTATTAAATCATTAATTTCCTTCTTTTTTGATTCTTTATAAATCGATAGATTTTGGAATATATCGGATACTAATAGATTCTCGTCAAAAGGTCCAATAATATTTTCTTTTTTATTATCTTAAAAATAGATAACTATATCTGATACTGTTATCGTATCCTCAATAAGATATATTACTATAATTTCGATCAATATCACATTTATTATATTATATGATATTCTCATTGAAGGAATGATTATTTGAAGGATACCAGGATTCGCCTTTGCCGCGTTCTTTAAAACAGTCTTAAATTTCTCCTGGATAATGGTTTCGAAATCCTTCAAAGATGTTTCCTGAGGGATTCGTTCTATCACAATATATTCTGTTTATACGATGGATTTTGCTAATATATCTGTTTCGATTATATAAGGTTTCACTATTGTAGATTGAAAGATTGTAGATCCGTTTGATAATTATATTATATAGATTTCGCCCTCGATTCATAGTAGTATAAATAGCCCTATCCATCCGACAATTCAATTGTTTCCTTCTTTTCATACCCATATCTTTGAATTGATTAATAGTTTATAAATTGGAATTATATTTGGACCATTATATTGATTTAATATATCTGCTATTTATCTTTCAATTCGGAGCTTTTTGATCTTGTTATTTGCTTTTTTGATTATATTGGATCGTTATTGAACATTAGATATCAATGAATCGAATTCACTTATTCGCAGATACACTCCGAATACTAGAAGAGTAGATATAATTCCATTGAAGCCAATAATATCATTTATTGTTTTTATTACTATTTGTAATATTAACTTTTTCGTTATTTCAATACCTTTAAATTCTTTTTCGATAATATTGTATATATATCGAATAATTTGATAATAACGCTCGACCATCCCGATCGATCAATATACTTCAACAAATACACTTTTCATAATGATTATCATTATCTTAATATATTATTTGAATTCCTTACTTACAAAGTTTTTCTCAATATCGTAAATGATATAATCTAATAAGCCTAAATATATATCTATTTAATATATTTTTAATTTATCCTATATATACTTCGCATTAATATTATTAAACCATTATATTATTTAAAATCTGATTCCTTTATCGATAACATATAATATTGATTTGTTATTGATATATATGATATCGATTATAATCGAATAATTAAATTCAATATCATCACAAAAATTGAATTTAAATCTGCCTGGGGATTTTCTATATTTTTGACAATATTCGCAGAATTTCATGAGTTTCTCGAAATCTCCCTAAACAATATTTATGTAGCCTGTATATCGGAGAATTCAATAGAATCTATCTGCAAAAAAGTAACCGAAACGACAATACAATCTCTGTATTTCCGATTCGGTTAGATAACAATCGTTTATATCGATGAATGTTTGTATAAACTGCTGGATTTTTATATTCCAGAATAATACCGTATACTTGAATTTGCGAATACAAGGGTGGTTTGCAATTGATGATACGAGTGCATCGATGATATTATTGTAATATACTCCGAATCGATTTATATCCTGTAACGATAATAGGAATGATGTTTCTGATTCTATAATATGGAATTCGACAGTTCCTGGAGGTAAATTCAGTTGAATCGATTTGATTGATTTGGTTTTTTCGATTCTGAATATCATCTTTGCGATTCCTATTCTATTTGTATTCAATATAATATTCTCAATATCTTTTTGGTATACTTGATATTATTTGAATTCTATTATAGATCATTGGGATGCTTCTGTATCGATAATAATACCCTGAAACTCTTTATTATCATATCTCAAGAAGAAAGTTTCGTACCCTTCAATCTTGTTAATTGATTCATTGATAAAGCTAATTAAAGTATATATTATTGTTTTGTCGAATAAATTCATTATAACTTCCTTTCCGTTAATCGATCCATAGGATAAAATCCAAGTATACTTTGGACCGTTATTCTTTATATCCTTCTTTGGATCGTTTTGAATGTATATTACGAATTCTTCATCAATATCGATATCCGATAAAATTCCTTTATATTCAATAATATATTATTCGAAATATGATCTGAAGTCCTTATCGTTGCTCTTGAATAATTCCCTATATTTACATTTCGATTCAGTTCGTTCAGTTTCTATATACTTATTTGACCAACAGTTTTTTTTTTTACAAACGAAATATCTTTTAATTTCTTTTATACAAATAAAAAATCGTTAATTGGATTTATATTCGCAATTATACCTAAAGTTCTTCTGATTGTATATTCGATCTATATAGAATATCTTGTTTTCGTTTGGATATAATTTCTTATATATAAAGATAAAGTCTTGTAAATCCTTAATGAATCCGATTATAGATTTTGAAGATCAATAGTATATTTAATTATATATCGATATACAATTATATATATTAAAAATCTTTTTTTGAATATATATAACTATTTGAAATTCTCTTAATAAACCTTTTTGAAGATATCGAAGTTTGATGATTATAATATCTAGACATTCTAATATCGATTTTCCAAGGTTTTGTGTAATGATTGTTTTGAGTGTTGTATAATCCCATTTTTCTATGAATCTGTATTGATACCCTTCTTCTTCAAAAGATGTTTTCATTATTTCGCAGATGCCCTTCATTGTGTTTAAAATGTAATTAAGATTCGAATAGTAGAATATAAGAGCCTCTTTCTTTAATATCATAGAAAACACTTTTGTATAAAGGTTTGAATAGATATCGATTCTTTTGTAATAATTAAAGAAGATAATATACTTATAATCGAAGTTATCATCTTAACTAGTATATTTGTTAATATTATTATAAAGTTTCTCAAGGTTTCTGAAATCATAGCCAATATTATTACTATATATATGATCGGGTGATTTGTTCTTGTAATTTCCTAAACCATTGTTTTCTTCATTATTAAGTAGATCTCTTTTTCCTCTATTATTTCTACAAAGATATATATAAACATCATTTTGATCCATATTATCCACCTTGCAATCGTTTCCGAAGTATTTGTTATTGTTTGAGGGTTTCTTATTGTCAAATAATTTGTTTAATAGTTTTTTATTATAAATAGGTTTTTTTCTATTCGATAATTTTTCATCTTTGGATAATACATTATTATCATACGATAATTATAATGATACTGAACATTATTTCCATTCTGGATTTTGATATTCGTTATCTAAGAATTCCTTGAATATATAAGATCCTGGTTTCTTGCCTAATTGTAATAATTGAATTCCTTTGTATTATATTAGAAATAATTATCTTATATTTATCTATACAAATTGTTTTTTTCTTTTAGGATTGGATAAGGATATTAAATCTTCGGGGATGATATCCAGATATATATTATTATCAAGTATTTTGATTTGATTTAGGATAGTTTTTGATCGGAATTAGAAATATCGATTTATTTTTGCCTCTCGAATTTGTTCACTTAATTATAATATATATAAGATATAAAGTGTTTCGATTAAAACCTCGTTAACTATCAGTTTTGTATATTGTATTATCTTTTTGACAAATAAGCCACCTGTTCTCAATTCAGTATATAATTTGAATATAATCTTTGAATTGACAAATTTGAAATACTCAATTTTGAAATCCGCAAAGTCGTTATAATAGTTACTCCATAGATCTTTATCGATATAATCATATATCATATAGAATTTCAATTTGTATTTGTAAAAATCGATGATTTCCTAAGGGTTTTCTTTTATAGATACGAATTAATTGTATTTCCATTTGTTTATCTATTTGTTGTATTCTTCGTTTTTGATATGTAAAATGATTGATACTGATAATAATAAGATTTGTATTCTTTCAGGGTAAAAGATTGTAGAAGAATTCTCGAATATACCTGTTATGATCGTTATAATAATGGTTATCGTATATTTTTAGATTGTTTCGAAATTGATTGTTATAAAGTTTTTAAAACGGTTTTAAAAAAGAATTTGAATACAAATTCGTAGTATACAAAACATATACTATAATAAAGCTTCACTTATACTATATACAATGTTATTGAATCCTGAAGGTATTTCGAAGTTGAGGTTGATTAATCGAATCGACCGAAATTAACCAAAATTAACCAAAATTGATCAAAATTGATCAAAATGATCGGATTTGATCGAAGCGGATTTAACCGAAATGAACAGAACAATCAAAGTAATGAAATTAATCAAATCGGATTGATTAATCTCGTATATAATTAGTAATTCGTATAAAGTGAATAAATGAAATAGTTTTTCGTAAGAAAATGGATATAACGAAAAACTCGAAATTGCTTTCAGGTTTTCTTCAAATATATATTCTATACTGTCTAATAGATATATAATAAATATAGAATAATTAAATCAAAAAGTGAATTCCAAATTCACTGTTAAATGATTGTTATTCTTGATTCTTCAATTCTTTTGGATTGTTTAATAATTAAAGATTTATTTTTTGGTATAAAAATGCTTCGTTTTGCAACGAAATACCTTTATTCAATTACAAAGATAAAATCGAAATTGATTTAGAATTTGTAATTCTTCGTATCAATTCCTAATATTTGATCTGTAATATCATTATAACAAAAAACTGATCAATATCAGGACAACTATATATAGGGAAATAAGGTTTATCAACGAACATATAGAATTGTTAATACGTTTTGATTTGCCTAAAAAGCTAGAATTTATGAAGAGTAAAGATCTATATAATAATATATATCGAAGCATTAATACAAGCATTAGTGCTCATATAATCCTTACCATCCTTACCATCCTTACCATCTTTACCATCCTTACCATCCTTACCATGCACGTGATTCATATTCCGACAAAAGGTCTAAAAGAAGTTTTGAAGATCGAAAAAAAGAAAAGAACCTGTTTTAAATATTTAAATTTAATAGGGGAGGAGAGCGGAGGTGCTTTTTTATATTCCTTTTTGCAAATCGAAAGAGCTAGAATCTACCAATCGATAAAAGTACTAGTTGCTGAATAGGAGAAGGAAGTTAAAAAGCAAAAGAAAACCGAAAAGAAAATTGAAAAAAAATAGAAGAATAAAGCAATTAAAGAGAGAATAATATAAAAGGAAATCGATCGTCAAATTGTATATGATACCAAAAAGGGGGTGAAAAGAATTCGGAAATCATTAATATCTTCTATTAAAAGAATACAAATGATTCAAAAACGTTTTCCTATTATAGATTTAGTATTTCAAGAAGTTATAAAGGATTACAACATTGTAGAGATTGATAAATCAGTAATAGAAAAAGGGGGGGGGGTATTATGTTTAAAGACTGGGCGATGTATCAAGGTTTCGTCGAAATTGAAAATGTAAAGGTTTTTTAATTTTATAGGATAATATTATATCTTTTTATTGTTCAAAAAGAATTATAGCTTTATATCTTATAATTTATAATTAATATCGAATTTTGAAGTGATTGTAGTAGGAATATGAGGGGCGTGCAAGATGTGGGGTCGTGCACGATGTAGGGAAATCGGTTAAAGGTAAGATTCTCGTTTGATTTGATCAGAGCATCAGAGCCCTTTGGTTAGGATTAGGCCTAATATAGTACTGGTCCTCTAATAATACTGATATCCTGTTATAAAAGATCGTCTGTATCGTTCAATCTATTATCTAACTCGTGAATGTTGAATTCATTGGATTATTTCCAATCTTTACAATGAGACTGACACCAAAATATTGTTATCCTCCTAATAATAGATACATTAATCTAATCATATATATTGAACCTCTCATTTGATAACTTTTACCTCTTATTTTTTGAAAATTCAAGAAGATCTAATATAAACAAATGTATCATGTTTATCTGACTCCAACGAGGTTTTGGTGCTTTTCATAGAATTAGAGGGCTTATGAGAGTGTGGGATGGCGGTCCTGTGTACTGTGCCACAGTGATCAGTAGAGAAATGAAATGGGGGGATGATTGTTACTGTCTACCTGTGACCAAGCTAATGAATTTGATTAGTTCCTGTAATTCTCTAGCTGGAGATGGAGACAAAAGGCGGGCTTGCTATGAGTTTAACATCAAAGGAGACGACACATTCCTGTATAGTTGCTCTTCTTCTTAAATTCACCTGCAACCAGCGTAAAGTAATGGAAAGTGTGATTAGAATTAAATACTTTCCTTAATTGCCCAAAACGGAGTTGGCCTGCGCTATATGCCCATACCTATCACCACCTAACTACTTAGAAGGCCTCGTCGTAGCTTCTGAAGCCTCAATCCCAACCACCTCAAGACCTCCAGGTCAAACAAATCTCTCCTGATCCTCCCTCAAAATTTTCCCCGAAACCGGACCCAACATCATCTTTTCAAAAGCTTTGAATGCCTTCTCATCTTCAAACACAATTTCGCTATATATATCATAGTCGAGATTTTCATGATTTGTGCCATGATAAACACTGGCTCGATAGTTCGAGTGTGATTTGTCAGAGAATGAAATACCGTGGGAAGTGCGGATGACCTAGTATCGGGTGTGACTTTTGGGAAAGGGGGAGCCTTGTAGGGAGAGTAGGAGGGGAAGGTGAATGGTTTCGTGGTAGGTTTTGAATTCAGAGGGGATGAGACCTGGTTTGCGGGTTTGGAAGGCGCTTAGTATGAGGGGAGGCATGGTAATATCTTGCTATATTGGAGAGGAGTCAGAAGCTAGTTGTTTTTTTGGTTGTGATTGAAGTTTCGTTCAGAGTATGGTCTAGTTGGCTACCTTGGATATGTTGGAGATGAATTGCTATTGAACTGCCGGGCTAGGACTAAATGTGTTATGATTGAGAATGGCTGAGAAGTCAAAGTAGATAATCTCGAGTAAGAATTGCTATGTTCTTGGGAGGGGAAAGTACTTATGTTGAAGACATCCTCATGGCTTCTATCTTTCATTGAAAGGGAGTACGAACCACCAACACAGCCAACAAACTCGCATTGAGTGGAAGCATTGGATGAATTGCTCCTAGATTCGAAATAATAATCATCACTTGACATCAACTTGGTATGTCCTTTACTTAACCAGAACTTCAGTCTTTGACTTTCCAGATTGAGTTTGATATGGCAGACCAGATTAGGGGTAGTTTTCACTAAAGAGTTACCCCTTCAAGGCGTTCCGTCTCAAATTTTACAGTCTGTAATTCCGACCAGGGATTATGGAGGATAAATTCTTCAACAAAATGAATTAGACAATACTGTTCTTCATGTCACAACTATAGACTAAAACTTGAACGACAAGATGAAATGACACATTTGAGGAATAGCACCACTCTCACTAAGATATTACTTTGTAGGCATTGCCAAAACATTTCGGGTCAAAAAAAACTTAGTAAGAGATTGGCAGGATACAAACTAGAAGATCTGGTGAAGTGAGTCCCTAAGGAGTCTTCAATGTCAATAGGAATATAACCATTCATACTGATATTAATTTAGTTCATAACTCCAAACTTGACAAGGTAATCGAAGGGATATTGCAAAAGTTTGAAGGTCTAGAGCTATCCGTACACTCTATAAATCATTGATTGTTAATGGCCTGATGATGAAGCAATAATTGTGTTTGTTGTTTTTCTTTGTTTGAATGAATTATCTGAAAATTGGTTGCAATAAATAAATAGATAGGGAGTTTCAGCCTCGGACCCCTCGGACGACAGCCTGAGTGGTCGGAGCGTCTGCCATACCATGAAAAATCAACAACTTTAGACAAGATGAAACTCAAATTTGCATCTCACCTCCTTCAAAAGTCCAACTATATTTACGCATTTACCACCCAAGGAAAATGTACAAGATTGAAACCTACAACAATAATGGCTCACACAACAAGAGAAAACGTCGAGATCTTAGTTCACACATCAGCACCAAGTCGAGGCCAAGATGATACCCGATATAGAGCATTCGCAAGAGCTTATTTAAATTTCGAGCCTGCAACATATTTACAACTGCAAGACGACCCTCGAGCCATTGCTGCAGATGGGAAAGGATCAGAGGTGCAGATTGAAGAGGAACTGCAACATTTGACGCAGGAATACGACGAAAATGCATCTTATTGCCCACCATCTCAAGAGCCAGAGACAAATCCGGGGGCATACCATGAGATCACCGAGGAGGAATTATCCGATCTAATGTACTCACCTCAACTGTCTTTTCGAAGTGTTCTGGATAATCGAAACTCTCCGATGTTTCGCACTCGATGCAGGACTGCAGTGGGCTTGGGAATGCAATCTGGAGAGGAAATATCGGGGAAGAGTCAGCTTGGTTTGGAAATGCAGGTTGTAGAGGAAACACCGTGGCGGACTCAGTTTATGGATTCAGTGCCAGCTCAAACACAAGTATCTAGTATAGTCGAAGATTCTATGCCTGAGAATGACAGACTCCTTGCCCAATTTTCATCCCCAACGCGAATTTTGGAGCTGCATCAACAGCAAGGGGAAAGCACACAAGACTCTCCTGTTGTGAGTAGGGAATCACAGTTCATAGATGAGAGTAGCTTGAACCTTGAGGTTCCTCAAGCCATACCATTCATTAGTTCCCAGAGTGCTGAGGCTCGTACCAATTCGGACGTTGCTCCTTCTCAATCACCCAGGCACTCCCGGACAATTTCTCCTCCTCGGCGAGCGCATACAACTCGATTCAGACATATCACTCCATCTCCAGTATCGACTTTTCATACAGACGGACCTAACGCGATGAACTCTGACGATTCCAATAGCATGCAGGCTTCTGGGCAGGCCGCTAATACCTCAAATCGACGAACAAGTCAAGCTATGGAGACGGAAATAGTACCGGATTCTACGAATGAAGACGTAAATTTGACCGAATCTTCAAAGAAAAGCCCGATATCTGGTGTACCCGAAATATTAGAAACATCTAGCTCGTTGCCCCAACATGCGAACAGCAAACG
Organism: Stromatinia cepivora; assembly: GCA_014898415.1. Classification (NCBI taxonomy): domain Eukaryota; kingdom Fungi; phylum Ascomycota; class Leotiomycetes; order Helotiales; family Sclerotiniaceae; genus Stromatinia; species Stromatinia cepivora. The sequence goes on along the minus strand of RCTD01000026.1, from coordinate 363,213 downwards.
ACGGCGAGTCGATTTCCCGTCGTCAGTAGACAAGAGTCCCAAAAGTCCCAAGAGGGTTAAGTTGGTAATATCCGATACCACGGCTGAGGCATCTTCAGGGTCTCTTCCTTCACCACAGATACCTCCTACATCTATGGGCCCTGATGCACCGGTTGTTCCAAGCTCCATACCTCCAATGTCAAGCTTGGCTTCTTTGAAGTCTTTGGCAACATGCATCATTCCTTCATTTATACCCCAAACTTCGTCCGGCGATCTCACGCCAGCTAATCTTGTTACGACTTCACTGGGACGTCTTGTTTCAATTCACGACCTACGGGCAGTATACAAACCTACTTCACAGACCAGGCCTTGTCGCCCTTTTGAGCGCGGATATTGGCTTGTCCATACACAAAACCTCAACGATCATGTCAAACGAAATCTCTGGTCTTACCTTTTCAGACACATCTCCAAGGGCGATTCAGGGTGGGGTGTATCGGCTGAACGTACAGATGATTGGAAGAGTGTCAGGGTTAATTGCTGGGGCGGAGTGGTCAGAGAAATATACACTTTACTGTTTATCGCTTGTGAATCGAAGATGAAAGTTGGGGATGCATGTTGGAAAGATGGTGACGGAGAGATTGTGATTTCCTGTTAGCCATTATCTCCGACCCTCGACCTTGGATATCCTTAGAAGCTCGAAAAGGGGATGCATTCAGCGTTAGGGTACCAATATGGCCGATAATCGGATTTAAGGGTCGGGTTTCTCCCAAGACTCGCGCATGTGGACATGTTAAATCGCCGCACGTCGGCGGAGTGACCCCTTGGGGGCGATTTTAAAATCTACTAAAATGACTCCTATTTGCTATCTATCTTGAAAGGGACAGGCGAGAAGCACTAGAAAATCGCTATCGATACTCGTTCTCGTGTCATTAACCGTTATCATTTCCAGGTGACTCTTTTCTGGGACTTTAGAGCAATTTTAATGTGTGAAAGGCCAGAACTTTACCAGATTTGCACTTCTGCGCGTCATTAATCCACTTAGTCATTCTAGTTTCAACTCAAAGTCATAAATTTGTGGATGAAGGTCACAACTAACACTCGAGTATCAATGATGTCCTCCTTGTAATTAAAACTCGGTGTCGTTATGACTAGTCGCCAGAATACAGGGCTTGCGAGAAACACACATCCATTATGCGGCTGATCAGTCTACTAGGCTTTTATAGCGTTCTTGACTTTATTTCATTGCCCGTTTTCATTTCCCCTACTCCTAGATCGCTTACAGGGAGTAGAGCTTGTGCCGATATGCCCAGTACATTCTTTTAGGTGAAAAGCCTCCCGCAAAAGAAATGCTTCATCGTGAGAGGCTGAGCAGCCTTATGGTAGGCAGTCATTTTCTTTTGCAGTGGGTTACACATACGCATATGCTTGCGCCATGTCATAAAGTGAAGAAAGCCTGACCGCAAAAATCTAACGGCGTTGCATTGCACATCAAAAATTGACATTTGGTTAGTTTATCAGGGATATTATGGTTGGGCATATCCATCTTCTTGATTGGGGTTTATAACTCCTATTGGCTCATACATCTTGGTGAATTAATGAGCTACAGTAGTTAGAATCAGCTGACCCTTTTTAGTTCCTATAGATACCTTCTAAATTCACCCTACATGCCTCCTAGTGCATTCTGGATTATAACGGGGACAGTCATCATAATGACGAACTACCAAAGGGCCCAGTACATAAGTATACTTACACGGTGTTCTCAATTTAATTTGGACAGTATTACTTACTCTTGAGATCAAGATACTGTTGATCTCCCATCACCATCAACAACATTCCTAAAGGAACACATGATAGATTACATTCACCATAATGGTTTCGAGTCATCGGGATGATCAGGCGATCGCGCGACATCAAACTGTCAGTAAGCCTCCAGCAAGTATGGAAAACGAAAAGACAGTCCTGCCGCTACGACCCCCAGCAAAATTGCAGATTATTATCAACGAAATTCAGGTTAGTATTGAAGAACTACCTGCTTCAAATGGAACCCACTATGGTGCCCTGACAGATGGCTACATCTACGTGGCCTTGGATCCCAAGTCCGATGGCCCTCTGAGTTTCACATCTGAAACCTTAATGAATCATGTCCATTGGTGGTTATATAAACCGCCAGCGGAACTCGTGTTTGACATTGAAAGTATCAAGGGCTCTGCCAAATATGGTCTTCCGGAACTCGATACACTCCTCACCACCTTCATAGGTAGAGCTGATACCCTACAAGACCAGCTTTGCAGAGCAGCGACAACTCAGACAAGGAGGACTACAGTAGCAGCGCTTAGAGAGAATCCAGAAGCATCCAGTTCGTACGATACCGCTGTAGCAGGACCATCAAGACCAAGGCCTCAAGTAAGTAGTACAGCATATCATCCACCAAGTTTTAGTTATTTACTAGAATGTACAGACAACCGCAACAGACGAAGATACTTCGAGTAATGAGCAGAATCAACAAACCCGCGTGATTAGCCAAGGATCAACGAAGACAAATATGACCATTGATTCAGGATACATGTCGGCTGCAGAAAGGTATCGTTCGGAGTCAAGCTCAAACGGCCCCCAGCAGGGATACAGCAAGTTGTCCCCATTTGCTAGGTTTAAAAAGTTGCTTAAAAAGAGGGAGGTTAAGGGCAAATCTGTAATGAAGGAGCCTACTGGGTATGGATCTTGATATTTTAAAAAGGAGTCTTGCTAACGGAGTAAACAGAAAATGTGTTTCTTGTTTGGATGATTTTCCAGAGGGTGAAATGGTTAGTGTGAAATGTCACGGATATTGCAAAGAATGTTTCGAAAGACTAGTGATGTAGGTTCTCTCTGCAAATCCCCATCGACAAGTACCTAACATGCGACAGTGCTGCCATGGAGACAGAGACGATGTGGCCTGTGAAGTGCTGTCTGAACGAACTGCCACATGGAGTCATCATGAAAAATGTCAACGCAAGCCTTGCACAAAAATTCCAAACAAAAGCTTTGGAAAGAAAAGTCCATGTCGGAGATCGAATCTATTGTATTAAACCAGGATGTGAAACATGGATTCCTAACAATTGGCTTAACAAAAGTCTCCAATGCGCAGCTTGTCCATCTTGCAAAACAAGAGTTTGCACTACATGCAGAGGTTCATGGCATGCAAATACGGAATGTCCCCAGGATAAAGATTTTCAAGCCACGGCCAGATTAGCAGAGGAGCGAGGGTGGAAGAAATGTTATAATTGCAATGCTTTCGTCGAACTTAAGACGGGCTGTCGTCATATGAAATGCCGTTGTAAGGCTGAATGGTGTTACGTTTGTCTTGCCAAATGGAGGACTTGTCAATGTACAGACACGCAACATTTTGAGATAGTGTTTGGCTTAGAACAAAGACTTCGACATGCTGCCCGTCAAACACAGGTACCGACAATACCAACTAGGCAAGAAGCAGAACGAATCAGGAGAGAGGCAGAACACGCGCGAATTGCCGTACAAATGGTTGAAGATTTCGAACGACGACAAGCCGAGGAACTAGGCAGAGAAGCCGAGCGTCGGTTACAAGAAGAGGAAAATATTCGGCGTCGCCGAAAGGAAACAAGACTTGCAGAAATAGCTCTCACGTTTGGGCAAATAAGAGAAGAGCTACAGGTGTTACACTCCTCTCAGAAATTACGTCTTGCAATCCGCTCGCAAAAGGAATACCGAATATTACAAGAACGAGAGCTGGAGTTGAACAAGTTAGAGCTTCGTCATTCACGGAATATCAACCAATTGGAGACGGAATACCAGAATGAAAAATCAAAGCAAGAAATGCGTTTCCTGAATGAATACAACGAGCGTGGACGAGAGGAAGTTCGCGTTGAGAAGGAAAATTCAGAGAAGATTGAAGCATTCTGGAAAGACAAACCGGATGCTGTATACAAAATCAGAGCCGCGGAAGATTCGCATCAAGCAAACTGTATTGCAATATTCAGGAAATGGGACTTTGACAGGAAAAACGCTTTACAAGACCTCGCTGAAAAATTTGAATCAAAGAAATCATTACTATCCAAGACGCAAGTTTCTGATATGGCTGAGTTCACATGGAGAGTACGAAGTGAATGGAGAGACTGGGCAAGACATAAAGTCGCCGAGGTCAAATGGTTTGAGGATGTTATTACAGAGAGAGAATCTATGTTACAAACTCTAGAGAATCAGCAGTATGCAATGGCTACAGCAGAGTCTGAAACGGGTAGAGCTGCTTAGAGTTTGTTACTGTTGGTACGAAGGTGGAGGTTTAAGTTCGACATCAATATCATCATATATCACTACCTGTGCGGGGTGATAGAATTTTGTCCTATTGTTCCGTCATACGTCGTGTTCGAAACATTTGTATCGGAGATCAACACGTGATAATATGGATTCACAGGATAGCATGGGAGCCAATAAGGATAGTTTTGGACGACATTTATCGAGTGTCGGAGATCTGCTAGTCAGAAACCATGTACGGAGTCGGAGATTAATTTCATTTCTGGATATATTTTTTGTTATAGTTATACCATCGTCGTGGAGAGATCGGACGAGGTTACAATAAATTTGTTAAAGAAGATCATACGTCGTCAAGTGGCATCTTGCACATTTGTACTTTGTATTTTGATATGTGTTTCTGTGAGAAGGGTAATTTGAGTGAGTATATATGAGTTCACCCCATTGAACGAGAAATTGCAAGTGAAACTTTCTTTTCCACATTCTTTTCTCTTCTCTTCATTGACTCTCTCCAGCTTACCAAAAGCCAAGATGGTCCAGTCATTCTTTACATTCTTTTCTTTTCTCGTATGCGTCAACTCTGCACTGTAAGTTCTTGTCCCGTCCTCCCCACCACTTAAACAAAGCAGCTAATTCTCACACTCATCTAGAATTCCATCCCCATTACTCAACCGCGATGACACACCCAGCTCAATAGCTCCAGCACCATCACTCCCCTCATGTGCAATCTCCTGTATCGCATCAGCAGTTGCCTTGGAAACAAAGTGTGGTGCCTCAGATTTAGCTTGTCAATGTGATCCGGATAATGCGAGTTTAATCCAAGGAGCAGCTACGAGTTGTGTTCTTGGTGCTTGTGGAAGTGAGGAGGCGCTTCGTTAGTATCCTTTTCTCTTATATGTTGGAGATTCATGGAGAGAATGAGAGACGCATGTTAACGTTCTGTTTTATAGAGGTTCTGGATGATGCTACAGCGGAATGTTCTTCTGTTCTTGCGGCTGGAAGTGCTAGTGCTAGTGCAGTGCCTTCTTCAGTAGTACCATCCGTAGTTCCATCCGCGGCTCCTACTTCCACTCCTGCCAGCACATTAGCAGTTCCATCAGCTATCCCTACAGCTTCTCCTCTTAACTCTGGTTCTCCCTCCACAGCTCCATCTCCACTTCCATCATCAGCAGCCCCATCATCCATTCCCTCCTCAACACCAAATACATCACCAAACGCCACATTCATCATCCCAGCATGTGCACGTGAATGCATTCAAAACGCAATTAAATATACGGACTGTGCACTTACGAATCTTGCTTGTCAATGTGATACGAAAAATGCCGGGGTGATTCAGAGTGCAACTGCTAATTGTGTGGTGGGGAGTTGTGGGGATCAGGGAGATTGGATTGCTGTTGGTTAGTGTGTTTTTTATTTTTGTTGTGGGTTTTCTTTTAGTTGGTGAAGGGGAACGAGAGAGATTTTTTTGAATAGTTCGTGAAATTATAGTATGATTTTTGGTAGCGGTTTCGATATTCAACTCAGTTCGGAAGAATGAGATTCACGATGCTATGGGTCAAACTTTTCAACTGGCGGAGCAGACCTTTTGTTCTGTTTCAAAGGGCGAAATCAAAAAGCTAACTTTTGCATAGACGTTCAAAGAGGACAAATTGATAATTGTACCGCATTATCAGCTCCTGCCGGTTCCAACTCCAGTTTCGCTTTATCATCAATAACTGGCCCAGCAACAGCTAACGCGCCAACACAAATAAGTCTCACAGGCAAACCATCCGGTGTATCTACAACAGTACATCCATGCGGACCTCCTATTCCCGATTCTTCAACTGTATCTACAGGTTCAAGCCCAAGCTCATCAGATCCTTCTGATCCAGGAAATCCGGCTTCTTCGACAAATCCGGGTGGAAGCTCCCCTACGGATCCTAGTGGTGGTGGAGTAAATGGTCCATCGTATTATTCATATCCATCGGAATCAAACCCGACGGATCCACCTAGTTCGCCCACTTCTAGCGGTGGAGATCCACCAGGAGGTTCTGCATCTACACCAACTGATCCAAGTTCTCCAACAAGTAACGGCTCTTCTACTCCCACAGATCCAGGATCCGCTTCTTCAACAAACGCAAGTGTAGATCCATCTGGAAGTTCAGGTTCTTCACCAACTACTCCAGGTTCATTTCCCTCAAGCAGTTCTTCAAACCTTACAGATCCACCAGGAAGTACAGATCCTTCTCGAGCAGCTTCAAGTACGTACCCTGGAGACCCATCTGGTGCTTCGAGCACACCTCCTGTAGGAGATGGGAATGGGGGCTCTCCAAGTTATGGCCCTGGTTATGGTGGTTATTATCCTTCTAGTACACCTACAACTACTGGGAGTGGAGGTGATCCAAGTAATCCATCATCGGGTGATAGTGCTTCTGTATCTTCGTCTGCTACGGGACCGGCTTCTTCGAGTAATCCTAGTACTTCTGGAGGAAATTCCGAGAGCCCCAGTACAACTGGTGGTGATCCTTCTTCACCAAGTACAAGTGGTAGTAATTCTTCCTCGCCAAGTACAACCGGTGGCGATCCATCATCACCAACAACCTCAGGCGACCCAGAAAACCCGTCAAGCTTCCCATCAGGAACCAACCCTTCTTCAACCACCAGTCCAAATAATCCCGCTCCCCCTCCTCCGGGATACTATGGCTACGGTCCCTCACCATCACCATCACCACCCTCACCCTCAGCTTCAGCAACCTTCACATCCCCCTCTACTCCCGCCCTCCCATCCACATCCACATCCTCTGATTCCTCCTCCTCACCTCCCTTTCGTCTTACACTCCTCCCATCTCAATGCACACTCCTAACATACATCATGCGGGTTTATTTCAACCTCTCTCCTCCATCTCCTTATATATCTTCGGGTGGACTTACGACTAATGATCGGAGTGCTGCTTGTGTTTTTGTTATTACTTCTTCTGGCTTGCTAGCATGTGAATCTTCCTCTCCCCAAAAGATTCCTGAATCTACTCATTCTTCGAATAAAACTCCGAATGAACTGACATATTTCGGTGACCGATTTTCCAAAGTCTGGGAGTCAGGCTACACGGTTCTAAGTACGCGAAATAAATTAAGTGATATGGCGACCAAAGATTTAAATGGAACCTTGGTAGTGGATACCACGAGTGAGTATCCATATGGAAGTTTATTGAGGTTGGTGAATGGGGAGTTTTTGGGTAATGGTATGATTTTCTTTTCTTTTAAGTTCTTTTCTTTGGGTACTGCGAGCGGTATACTTATGAATAAAATATAGGTAATCAAGCGCGTTTCTGCACTCAAACTCAAACAGCATATACATCTTCCAGCAATTCAGATACACAAATAGATGCATTCAAAGAAGGAGTCCCACTTCGTGCATATATTAACGGGACGCAAAATTTACCAATAGATTGTAAGGAGGTGAAACTTGTGGTTGAGTGGGTTGATAATGAGGGGGTGGGGGAGACGCCGGGGTATGCTTAGATGGGGGGAGGGGCGTGTTTGAGGATTGTTTGAGGGAGGGATGGAGAAGGAGTGGAGAAAGGGAAATGGGGGGAGCGAGGGAGGGGATGGGAAAAGATATGGGAGAGGATATATGGTTGGATGGATATGTGGACATTCGTTTTGAAGTTTATTTTATTTTATTTTGTTTTGTTTCGGGACGAAATTAAAGTAATATTTTTAAGTTGAGGTTTGAAAAACGATAGTAATACTAATGCTGTTGTGGATATGCATATCGATGTGTATGATATGAATATAGTTTATGATATATTCGTGATGTCTGAATTACTTATTGTGGTCTAACCGTGATTTTTCTAATAAGACTTCTTTTTTGAGGGTTTGAATAATTGAGAATGTGTATTAAAAAATAATGTTTAATTTCTGAAAATTTAAACTTGGCTGAGATTCAACTTGAATGAGAAATTTTTAAAATTCGAATATAAATCTTGACTATTAGAGATGGATATACCCAAAGAAATTATTCAAGAAATTGCAGACATACACGATTATACTCGCTATCGAGAAATATCGGCCACCGTAGAATCGAATAAAGCAAGTAAATTCCAAAATCAATTACGCCCCTATACCATTCCTTTTTTATCCTAAAGTTCCAACGCTATGCTATACCATGGTATCATTTTTCCATTTCCCTATCCTCCCGATGCCCCATTCCTTTTGATACCCAGTCCAATCCATCCCATACCATGCTATAACCCTCCACGAAACTTAAATCCCATATATACAAGTACCTCAAAACTATGTATGTGCAATCTCCCCTCGACATGCTCACCGGCACCGCGAAGACAAGTGTAATATCTGATAATATTCACATTGAATCGATGTCTCTTTTCTTCATCTCCTTTGTCCCCTTCTCCTTAGAAGATCTCGTACGTTTCATAACACCATCTTTCTTTCCACTAGAACCAGATCTCAATCCCTTCCTAACCATAACCTTTCTAATTTCCGTCATTCGTCGCATAACCCATGAATTCTTTTCCTTGTTAAAAAGTGGTTCTTGGACAGTAGTAATTGTAATCATCAATATAATCTTCGTAGATCCTTTGGGCGAAACGAAAGTTTTGATAATTTTGGTTCTTTGGGTGGTAACTAGACCTTGTGTTGTGGTTGAGGTGTTTGACACTACTGCTGCGCTGGAACCTGGCTTTCTTGTTGGGAGATGAGTTATTGGATTGTTGGTTCTTGTTCTTGTTGTTGGTAGTGGTGGGAGAGAGTATTGGAACAGAGCGGAGATGCTTGGAAGAGTTATGGGAGGGAGGTTATTGTTATTACACGTAATATTTATCTCAACATCTGGAAGGGTTAAGATATTAGATGATGGATCAGAAGCGGATGAAGAAAGGTTTGAAGTAGAAGAGAGAGAAAAAGTGGGTGGCTTGATGGGCTTCATGTTTTCAATTTTCGTCGTCTATATAAGAAACCAATCATCAATTTTTGCGCCAACGTTGTAGGTGCGCCAACGTTGTAGGTGCGCCAACGTTGTAGGTGCGCCAACGTTGTAGGTACTGTTCAACTGAACAGTAAAGGGTATTGTTTGTGATGATAAAGTCAAAGCTTTGAAAAGTGCTATCGAATCGTTCTGAAGAGTGGGACGATTCAGTTTGAGTGATGGTAGTACTATTGTTTTCGGAAAGATGGCTTATATGCAAGTCAGTCTCACCCTCACCCGCTTTACAACAAGCATCCAACAAGGCTTTCATGACAGGCGCTGTGAAATTTTCATTCCAATTGAGGCATAGCAGCAGAAAAGACCTGAGTACAATCTTTGCTCACAACTAAATTGGCCTCGGGAGGGAAGATACTGGCTAATTATAACTGTAAAGGAGACCACAAGCGCGGTAGGAAGCGGCTGTAGTACATTGAAAAGCATGGACTTATGCCTTGATATCAATTAAACCATTTTGTCTGCAGAAAGCAAGCCATAGGAGACCATTAGGAAAAGATTCGGCGCCGTAAACGCGGGAGAAACGGAAAACACGGCAAAAAGGGTCATAGGGTTGGTCGGAAACTGGTAGATGTCTGGATTTCTCTGGTGGATTAACTGTCTTCAACCTTCGGGTTAAGCATTGAATTGAATACCGAGCTTCTTTCAATATCACTTGAATTTGATTTGTTGATCAAATAGCTCGAAGATCTGTACAGCGGGGTATAAAATCCTCTAGAGCATCAGATTTCCAGACGCGTATCACGCACAAACGCGGATGAATATTAAACGGGAGCCCATAAAAGCTTTGAGTTGGAGGCCTTTAAAGATGGCCGCGTACCCCAACACTCACACTCGCAAGCCTAACCATTAATTCTCTGACCGAAATGAAATACACGGTCTATTTAGGTTTATTTGCTTCGCATTGGCCTTGACGAGGTCGCCTCCCATGATTAAAGGCATGCGGGGGAATATTGATTCGGGACAAAGACTTCCTTCCAGGCCGATTTCAAAATATGATCCGAGTTTCCTTGTAATTTTTCGGGATTTCCGCGAGTGTACACGCATATTGATGGTTTGGCGTGGTAACTTGCTAGAAGCTTTTCGATGACTGTCGTACTGTACCATCATGATAGGTTAGTCATTCTGGTCGCCTTGTGAGTACTCGCAGGCCTGCGCCATGATTTATTGTTCTGAGTGTGTTGATAAGATGGGTTAAAAGCTAGAATGGAAATAGTGATTGAGATAGAGATGGAGGTGATGATGAGTGGAATATGGTTTTATGGAATTCATTCAGAGACTTCTCTGAAGATTGTTTGTTTAATTTCTAGATCTGCTCCCTTCACCGGCCTTGGAAGCGGTGACCCCAAAGAGTATATAAAAGTGAAAAACGTTGGGATGATTTAGAGGTATTTGGTATCAAAAAAGCATTGATTTGAATATTGGAAGACAAAGATGTGCCATCGCACTGCTGCTGCGTTGATAATGTTAGACAGTCCAACATGATGTTTGACAAATCTTGAAGGTCACGTGAATATGTTGAGCTAGGACCCAGTTTACTACAGGCACTTCGATTCGCCTCAGCCATGGGTCATATGCATTTGCACCTACCTCCTGTAAAGATTCGAATCTTTGGACTGGCTTTTTCATGGTATTTCATGGTATTTCATGGTATTTCATGTATTTCATGTATTTCATGTATTTCATGTATTTCATGTATTTCATGTATTTCGTGGAGATTTCGAGTGATTTCTCACCAGCTCTGTTGGCTTGTCAATACTGTACAGTCCCAACAGGAAAGACCTTGTTACCAAGAATGATCTTCAAATGATAATTCCTACTCGAATACACCATTGGTAGATCATTTTAGCTTACTATCCTTGGGGAAGTTGATCCGCAGAAAGAATCATGGTGCATCGTCATACTCTCAGACTCTCAGACTCTCAGACTCTCAGACTCTAATCTAGAAGACGTTTACCCAACTTCTCCAGGTAAAGACTCCATCGTCCCCGAGGAGTTATGCCATTCAATGATCAATGCGTCGCTTTGAATTTCTTGAAATAGTTTCGAGCATTTACATTACGCGAAAGTTTAAATGCCTCAAAGTGCTCTTTACAAGACATATAAAGAAAATTCCGCAACGAGGATGAAGATCATTTTATAGCGCGAAAATCAAGCATAACCTTATATTAAGCTTGAAATAACCTAGTATCTATTGAAGTATCCACCTACCTACAATTTCTTTCGCTGTGCCTCTGTTATCATACGACGGGTTATGACGTTTCCGAGATATTAATATGAAATTATAGCCCTGATCAAGAACTTCTTGTATATATAAACATATCTTCACAATGATATATTGTTGGTTTAAAGAATTAAAAAAAACATTTCCTCTTCGAAAACTTCAAGAGGAAGAGAGTTGTTCCAAGCGTTGGTATGTGGAGAGTGAAGCCTAAAGAGAAGAGTTGAGAGATTACATTCGCTTATATTTCATATGTATGGGGTTAGACATCGGGTAAAAGCCCCTGAACAGTTGATCTACCGATTAGATTCTACTGCTGGACCCTTATTGCACGGGTATGAAGCTGATTGAAGTTTGAGTTTAAATTTTTGATATATCCACTTCATCCCACTTCTGATGAATGACTCTTCGGAATCTTTGCAGCGGCCCACTTTGGTTAAAGAAAAATTGAGCTGAAAAGCAGGAAGAGGAAAAAGATATGTCAAAAGCTCAATAATAAAGGGGAATTCATTGGTATTTGAATCGATTATCGATTTTGCTAGATATTGTGATATCAAGCTATAGAAGCTTAGTTGTGGTGATTTTTTGCTGCATACAGTTTGTCCATCAGCAAGCGATCTATTTGGGTATAGGTCATGAAATCTGGATATGATATACTTCTCAAAGACAGCTTCATTGAATAACACCAATTATTTTATAAATCAAAGGATTTTAGACTTCGGCGCAAACAAATGATAGGGCTGCTGCTATATATTATATTGGCCACGTAGAGAGACATGATCTATTGATTTAGAATACCTGTTCAGACTCGGCATACGGGTAAAGCATCATTTTTGAAGACAGTATCACAAATGTCATGTTCACAGGTGATTACAAGCATTTGGAGAGCTCACCAGGAGTTCGCTATACTAATTGTTCAGGTAAAGTTTGTACATTGAATAAGAGACCATATGCCCATTGATTCCTCGAGCATTTGAATCATAGGCATCACCACATTTATTTCATTGCAGGTGCCCACATGTGATCATTTCCGCTGTCCTTCCTTAAATGGCCAAGTGCCACCCGACAACTCGGTAACCAATTAAATCCCTGCATCCAAAGTATCCAACGTTCGGCTTGACCATACTTCGTACGCCTAATAAGTTCAATTATTACCAGATTTGCACTTTCTTAAAGGATTTCGATGCGTGAGGAATCCTACTGAGAAAAACTGTGAAGTTTTTAGTGGACATGGCTGAGCTTCACCATGCGTACATATACAAGCTCAAGTATATGTATTGCATTTATAGATGAGTTGCGTTGGGTTGAGTTTCTATTTGAGTATGTATAGGTATTTCGATATCTCTTTCTAACTTCAAGCTTTTCACTTGATATTTCTGATTTCCTATCCTCGTTGTAAACACGCATTGCGAACTATTTACATCAGATTTTCTTCTTCATAGTTCCAAAGGTTCCAATCCATTTCCTCACATCTTACCTTACTATCATACCATGTCCTTCGTAGTCACGGGAGCAATAAAATGAATAGCAGCGGGTATCGGTCTAGCCTCTGAAAGCATGAATGCTTATAAAGCTATCCGATGACAATCATAAATTCAATGATCCAATAGAAAGGAAATTCAACTTCCTTCTAACACCGACAACTTGTCTCCTCTCTAGTTCAGACGCTACCACATCCATTTCCTTACCTGAGGAAAACCAGAAACAATTGAGCAATTGGATGCGGCACAAAACGAGTTAGCACCGGCTGACGATTCTATCATTTCCATACTCAACACTCAGTACTCTTCCCCTTCATCAGACGAATCGATCTCTCAGTTCATAAAGCAGAAGCTCACAATTCTCATCGACTACTTGTCTACAAGAAAAGAAAAGCGCACTGTCCTCATATCCCTCTTCATCTCCACTTTATTGTACATGATATATCCACCGCGATACAAGTCGCCATTACGCTCACTCATCATAAAAGCGGCCATCGAGCTCCATTCTCGGCAACGAATAAATCCATTCATAGACGCTATGTATGAATAACCAATTCTTTCATCCGCGCAGTGTACATGAGCTGATATCAACGTAAAATTCGGACGAGCTCGAGGTGGGAAATATGAGTATGAGATTGATTTTGATTTAACATCTAATATTGGTCCACAGACTGGAAATGTGAAAACGAGCAAGAGGAATGTATTTCATACCTCTTCTGGAAATACATTTATGGAATGGAAATTTCGACTTTGAGATTGAGATTGAGGTTTCAGACTCTGCATCCCTTGTATTTCCTATTCTGGATGCAATTTCTCATTTCTTTTAAAAAAAACACAACTTCGAAACCAGAAAAACGAAGAAACCCAAATCTTACAGTAACGGTAGCTAAATGATCCCATCCCGAAAGGATTTTTAGCGAAAGAACCGAAGATATTTATGACGTGGATCCGAATCTGAAATCATGTGGTTAGTACTGGGTTGTTGGGACCCGCAGTGTTTGGTTTTGAGGGAGTGTTTAAGATGGTGATGGGAGGAGGGGAGGAGGGTTCGGGGGAAGTGAGATGGGTTTGGGGATAGGAGAGAGGAGGGCTCAGGGGAAGAGGAGATGGGTGAGAGTTGAGGGGGTACTTGGACTTGGAGAAGGGGGAAGGAGAAAGGTATTCAAGGATTGAAATGCTGGGATAGAGAGACATATGGTGGCAATAGATAATAAGGACAACAACAAAACAACTAACACAACCCAAAACAATCAAGAAATTAAATGTCATATCAAAATCCGAGAACTTGGTAACCCCGACCTCCTAAAAAAAAGAGCACCAGGAGTCAAGAGTCAAGAAATTCCTAGGTTCGCCTTTTCTACATTTCACTCCACTTCACTTCTCTTCACTTCACTTCACTTTAGGATATAACGCTCAAAAAATCATTTCTTTATTAAATGTTTTTAATATAAAATATCGAATATCGAATATTTTATCCTAGATATCTAAAAATTCCTGATAAATATACTGGGCGAAGAAGAAATATTTCATGAAATAGTAAAGGTAGGCTGATGTGGGGATTAGGGGATCAGAGGGTTGGGGGTTGGGGGTTTTAAGTTTAAAGGGGGATAGAGATGGAGAGGGGGAGGGAATATATAAAAAGGAAGAAGTAAAATAAAATAAAGTAATATTAATGGTGGGTTGAGTATAGACAATTATGAATTCACAAAGAATATATTGAGTTAAATTCTTCAAATTTGATTAATAATATCAACATCACACCAAACCTCTTCCACATTATAACATTAAACACACATTACTCTCTTCAACATGGAAAAAAACCACCCCCCCCCCCCAATAACAAAGTCTACCCACCACCCAAATTAAATAACCCAAGTGACCCAACCCAACATACCGGTACTCACTCACCATTAACCATTCACCAACCCCATAAATCCCCTTACTACCTAGTACCTACTATCCATCCTCCCATCCCCCTATCCATCCATCCCACCTCCATACATCCCCCCATCAAATCTCCAACCCTCATGCCCATTCCCCCATCCATCCCACCTCCAAACCTCATCCCCCCATCCCATCCACCCCACAAATCACATGAACAAAAACACGTGGCGCGACATGACCCATGACCCACTAACTCACCACTCACCACTAAAAAGAAAGAACGATACTCCGTATCCTGAAACAGGAGATCAATCTGTTGCATATCTTATTGTTGCACCGAGTGATGAACCTGTGGTGGTTTTTTTTGTGAACCATTGAACTAGCGGTGTGGCGATGTGGTGTGGTGATGTGGATATACCGGAAATGAATGGATGGGTGGAGCTTGCTTGTGTTACATTTCCATTTTGGGGAATTTCAACCATCTTGGTCTGCCATTTTGATCTAGAATGTATTTTTGAATTTCGAAGATTTGGAAATTGGATATCTAGTTGTTTGATTTAGAAATAATTTGCGTTGGCAGTATAATCTCCCTTGGTGCCTGGGAATGCACCAACTAGTGTTCCATTATCATCTTCGTCGGAACTATCGTTTTCTTCATATGTATCTGCTCGATCTGGGGGTGCTCTCATACTTTCTAGGACTTGGATGTCAAGGCTTGGGGGATTATACAATTTCAGTGTATGCATTTCCCGTCCGGATGGTAGGCTTGAGATGAGCGTACCTATGGAAGGTATAAGTTGTGTACCGATCTACGCTCATTATTAGTAGATGGTATGAGGAAATAAATGGATTGTGACATACAGTATCATTCATCTTCACCCATTTCTTTTCCAACATTTCTAGAACTCTACTCTCCTCAGCTTTTCCTGCATCACTTCCCCAATCTTTTCCTTTCTCAACTCTACGATCCTCTCTTTTCTCTGTCCATTCTTTCTTGAATCTTCCGAATCCTATCCCAGAAGATTTCTTTCCATCATCTCCCACCGCTACTCCTAACTCACTCAAGCCAGCTCTTAACCATCCAATACCATCACCTGTTTTCCCACCTAATTCAGCATCCACCCCAAAGAATCTACAAGCTTTTCCTCTCCCTACTCTTCGCAAATCTTCCACATATTTTAACAATTCAGCATCAACTTTTCCTTTTCCTCCATTACCCATTCCACCTAGCATTGCTACAGCATTACCCGCATGTTCAGCAGCAGCAAGACATAATCTTGCAAAGAGATGAGCACGAACTTTGGGCATCTCAGGAGCTTTAATCATCCATTCTTTATCGTTTTTATTGCGATCTTGTTGAACTGCTGCTGGATACGGATCATCTTTTAAGACTGCTAGCAATGTGCTCTCTGCTAAAGCCAAGCTACTTAAAGCACGGAAAACTGGATTCGAAATATCTGGACAAGGGGGCGGGGAAGTTAAAGTTGTTGAGCGAGTAAAAAGATAGTTGTGAATAGAGCCAGCTGATAATAGTTGTTCTGTGGCAGCTTTAATACATGAAGTTCTTTGATCAGGTGATGGTGATGCCGTAGCTGATGAATAGAGGGGATGTAATGAAGATCGTGAAAGAAGAACATGAATATAGGCTAATGTTGAAAGAACAAAATAGATTTCATATTCTAGACTTTGTATCTTTAATCTTGGAGTTTCTCTTCCAGGTATTGCAGGATCTGAAAGAGTTGGACGCCATTCCAGGGTTGGTGTTGAAGTAAGAATGATATCTATGTGTTCTGCTCCCGGTAAAGATTGAGAAGATATTCCAGAGTCGAGAGCTAATAGATATGGGATGTAGTTATTGAGTGCTTGAAGAATGGATGAAAGATTTGAAGATTGTTGTAAAGGAGTAAGTCGTTTGTGTTTCTTCAATGCATCACGAAGAACTCCTCTGTAAGTACTCGCTGCCAGAGGTAGTGATGGATGTGAGTCGCTAGTGAAGTATGTTGAAAACGAAAATGATGATGTTGTAGGAAGTTCGAGTGGGAAAGGCATGACTGGATATCTTAATGCGAATATAGGATGATGCCCTTGACGCGTGAAGATCAAGATAGCTACACGTGCTTTTCCTTCGAAGCTTATAATGAGTATTCGTGAAGGGCGGAATCTTTGTTGTTCGGATGGTAGTTTCTATGAATTGGAATATAGAGTTGCTACTTGGGAGCTGTCCCCAATAAGCGTGGCTGTTCAAGTCACAAGAATGAGGATATAAATTGGTAAATCGAGGAAGAAACGACGTGTTGAAATGTGATGAACATTGAACAATGACCCCGTGCTCCGTTTTGGATTTGGCGGGGCAATGATATTGACTGCATTCAAGGCTTTTCAGAATCACCGTAGCTATCACTTTGCTTTATCCCAAATCTAATCTGGAATTATTATCAAATTCCACCAATTCGTTTATATTTACGTCATCTTTACTAGAAATGCCACTGGGCAAGGTAGGTGATTATATCAAGTCAACGCGTAAATCAACAAGTATTCACTGTTTTATTGATTCATCGACAACCCCATTCCAACCAAAACCATTGAAAAATTAATACTCTGACATATATTCAAATATCTCATACACAAATCTCATACACAAAGACCAAGCATTTATCCAGCTCCATCCATTCAGTCCAAAATGTCCGCATCTCAAAATCAATCCTCCCTCAACTCCACCCCCGCCGTTACAACATTTGGTCCCAACTCCGGCGCACCATCCTCAACAGCAACTCCTGGAATGTCAGCAGGATCAGCCACAGCAATGGGTCATGGCGATCATCCAAAAGACGACGCAGACGACAGTAATGCCAAATTATCGGGCTCCAAATATGGACCTCAACAAGAAGATTTAGATGGAGAGCAAATGAGGATGCCAGGCGAAGGAGAAGTGATGGCTGCTCAATTCGACAAGAAGAATGCTGGATGGGGTGAGGAGGGTAGTTATACAAGTGATTTGGATAGACAAAAGGCAGAGCAGAAGGAGGCTAGAGAGAAGATCAAAAGTCAACGAGCTGAAGGTCTAGATGTTGATGGAGGTGGAGGCGGAAGGCTCGCGAATGAGAACTTGGGATCTGTTTAGGGTTGAATAGTATGGTGGAGGTCCCGATTCCGACCTGATATCATTGTGGTGGTTTGCCATGATTCACCGATCCATATGGCGGCCATTTATTATATCTGTCAAATAACTTAACCCAAACTCCGTCGCCATGCCCAAAAATCAAAATAACCATTCCCTTTTGGCATTAAAACTCCATGTTTTCCATAACTTGATCCCCAACGGAACTTAAGGCTGAAGATGCCTCTCTTGTAGAAGGTGTTTCCGTAATCTGTTTTGGTATTGGTTTCAATCGATCTGCCCATTCCTTCACACTTGTAATTTCTCCTCCTTCAACTTTCACTATTCGAGGTTCGGCAGGTCTTCCTAATAATGTCCCATGATATCGTGTATCTTCATCTGTTGTGTTATGCTTCTTTTTGAGAGCTATATTCTCGTCAGTGCCCATCCAGACTCATAACGTCAGAGAAGAAGAGAAGTAAAACATACCAGTCAAATAATCCTCCCCTCCATCTGCCAGCGCAATCCTTCTAATCTCTTTATTTCCCTCCCCCATTGCCCAAGCCAGAAACCCCTCAACACCCCTCATATCCTCCTCACCGTAAAACTCCTGTTCCTCTATTGACTTCTCTGGCATAAGAGCTCCACAATCTTGCATAGCCATTCGTACATCCTGAATTGTTATATCGAGATCAGCATGATTTAAATCGGCATGCGCTGCTGTTGATTGTGCGAGTATATACATGTATCGAGCAGCTAAGTCGGTAACAATATCAAGAACTGAGGAACGAGTTGAGTGATAACCTGCTGCGCGGAGAATATGTAGAATGCATGGTCGAAGGAGGGCATGATGAAGAGCTTGAGGTGTTGCCATATTAGATTCTGGGATTTTTATAACGAAGAAGTCGAATTTAAGGTGCTGAAAAGATAGATGGTACCATGGTTGTATATCGCGGAAAATACAGATTCGATCAAATAGACTATTCTTTATGCTTCACTACAACTGTAAAAGGTGAATGTTGAATTTCAATTTGTCACATAAAACGCGGTTGCGTGATTGTGTGACAAGGTTTCCGTATATTTCTTAATCTGGAGCTTCTTCCACTCGATGAGTTCAACATCTAAATACCATACAACAGGTTACATCTGATCTCATTTTTTTGCGATTTTGCAAAGACCTACTCCCACCATCATTGCGACACGAATGATCTATTTATGATAAAGTTTACAACCTACAAGAACAATCCACCAAAATGAGCGGCCCATTGAAATTGAAGTTGAGTCTTAAGACAAATGGAGGAACGAATCCATCATCTGGACCTCCTACGCCTACTCCTACCACACCATCAGTTCTCACACCTGGCGGATCCAAACCAAAATTAAAATTCAGCAGTAAATCTGCGACATCACCACCTCTTCCATCCGACCCATCACAACCAAAACTTACCAAAGCAGGACGAGCACCTAAACCCACAAAGAAGCTCACGGAATCGCGCAAGAGAGTGAAAGAAGAAGATGATAGTGGCGAAGAAACTATCTCTGTTACACCGCGGAAACCGAACATTCAAGATGAACCTGCGAAGAAGAAAGTTAAGATTAGTCTTAAACCCAAAACTGCTTCTATGGGTAGTATTTCTGGGCTTCCAGTTCCAAAGACACCGGTTATAATTAAGGCTAAAATGAAGGGCAAACCGCCCAAACGACCTCTTGGAGAAGGGTATGATTCTGAAGCCAGTGACACGGAGAGAGATCCTTCTATTGAAGAATCATTTATTTTTCGAATGCTTCCCGGTGACGATTGTGACTACCTAAGAACCTGTATTGCCGAGAAAAAGATTGGAGTTAATCCAAAAGTTGGAGGAGCAGATATTCAAATGAAGTTCTTCCAAGCAGAAGGAAGACGAGCTGCTGTTACTATTCGTGGAAATGTTTATGCAGCTACTCTTGTCGACTTGCCATGTATTATCGAAGGAATGAAGAGTTGGGATAAGAGAGGATGGTGGAAAAGTACCGATATTTGTCAAATGCTTTGGATCTATCAAAAAGTTGCAAATGAAGATGAGGCAAAAACTGCTCCCTTACCCTCAATTATCGACCCACAAACTTTCCAATATCCACATGGTCTTACCCCTCCAATGCATTTAGCACGAAAGAGACGTTTCCGAAAACGTATTAGCAGGACTGCAATCGAAGCTGTAGAAGAAGCCGTTGAAAAACTTCTTGAAGAGGATCGAAAGGCAGTATCTTCAGAATATAAAGTTATTTCACCAGAAAGGGAACAAAGTAGCCAAGTGTTCAGTCCAGGAAGCTATGGTGACGAAGGAGAAGATCAATACTCACAAGATGAAGATGCCGAAGGCGAAGCCGATGATGGTGGTTATTTCTTTCACATAAATGGCGAAGGCCACGCATCCGGTGATGAAATGGGCGGAGATCTCGAAGCCGACCTCGCAGCAGAAATGGAAGCCGAATTAGAAGCCGGAGCAGGCTTTGAAGATATAGCCGCAACACCCATGTCCATGTCGGGCGTAGCAGCCACACCAATTCTTCAAGGCGACACACCAGCCCCCAACGAGGAAGACGACAGCGGCGACGAATCGATCGAAGAAGGAGAAAGTGCAGATGAAGGAAGTGAAGCGGATGATGTATCCGATGATGAAAAGGCACGATTGGCTCAACTTCAAGAAGCGAAGGAAGATATCATCGATTTGGAAAAACAAATTGAAGCTCTACAGGCTCAATTGGCGGCTCAGAATAATCCGATCTTACGTAGGAGAATCGAAGATAAATCGAGGAAACTTAAGGCGGAATTGGAAATTAAAAAATCGAGTATTGGGGAGGCGGAAGATGATTAGATATCTGTTTTTAATCTTTTGAGGCGGTCGGAATTGAGGTTAGGGGCGAAAGTGTATATTAAGCGTTTCTTACTTTTCTGCAGTAGATTCAAATGCGGAATCAAAGAATTTTTGGCGCTGGCTGGTGGTATTTACTACATAGATTGGTTTGGACACACAATGGGCATTGCATCGCATTGGATGGGTATTGGCTTGGGTTGGGAAATGGATGGATAGATGGATGGACAGGAATAACTACCTAGTACCTACCTACTCAAGTAGTATCAAAGTCGGAGTTATGTGGTCTTGCAATCCAAAGGTAAAGGTGTGAAGGTATTCAAGGTCAGGGAAAATTGTCTTGAGCTATGAGCTACATACCTACTACTAGGTAGAAAGAAAGTAGGTAGCTTTATAATAAATAAACATAAATATAAATACAAACATAAATATCGTTTGAGTAGATCATATTATACAGATTTCTTTTCTCTAGTATCTGGTATCTGGTAATGTGCATGCATGCATACAGATGTGATATAAATTTACGTTTTTCCTCGTTCCTGGTGCCATGTGAGGATAGCTCTAGTTGTCTCCTCTTGATTTTGTGTATCTTCCTCTCTGCTCTGTGTTATGTGCTATGTGTAGCATTAGTTATGAAGGCCACTCCTCTCATGAGACATCATCCCACTACTAAAGCCGTTGCAAGCGTTCGTAAATGCGAATTGAGTCAATTGCACAATGCAAATGCAATCCCGAGAGTAAAACTTCCGGCCCCCATTCCCTCCCCCCCTCTTCCATCCTCTCCCCAAACCCCAACTCAAACCTCAATTCAACATCTACATCTACATCCCCTTCAAATAATTGCCCTCCTTAATCTTCGCCCTTCTCTCCTTCCTCATGGCCCTCACCAGCTCAGTTCGCTGCTCAAGCGCTTCTTCTCCCGATATAGCTAAATCAATCGATTGTTGTTGGAAGGGGATCTTGACTTCGAGGAGTGAGGTGTCTCCGGATATGAGGGCGCGTTCTTCGGCTTTGCGACGGGCTTTTGCGGCTGCGCGGCGGAGTTTTTTGGATTTGGCTTACTCTGTTAGTATAAAATTTGGAAAGGGGGAAAATGATGGGGATTGGAGGAGTGATGGAAGTTAAGGGAAGGAAGGATTTGGGAGATTGGGGAAATGGAGGATAGAAACTAGAAAGAAAGAAAAAACATACAAAATTCATCACCACCCGCATCCCCCGTCCCCTCCACCATCTTCTTCTCATCCAAACACCCCCACAACCACTCTGGATATTCTTCTTCTTTCAATGCGACCGGATCATCGCGCCCTTTGAGATAATTTAATCCTTTTAATATTGTGCCGGCGGGGATACTGGAGGTTGGTATTGGAGCTGTTTTCTTGTGGGAGGAGATGCCTAGGGCAGCTGGGGACGGAGATAAAGGTGTAGAAAAGGGCTGCGCGGCGCCGGTTGATGTTGCGGTGGGAGGAGAAACGGTTCGAGGGGAGGAGGGGGTCGATGTTGGGGGGATGGAGAGAAGGAGGGGTGTACTTGTGAAGGAGCGGGATTGGGCGGGGAGGTGTGAAAAGGGTCGACGGGATAGACAGCGTGAACAAATCATTTTTGGATTGAGGGGCGGATGGCGATTGGAGTGGGAGAGAGAAATGGCTTGCTGCAAGCAAGGGCGTTGGGGCGTATGATGGGGATGGAGAGGGAGATTTATTTTTTTGGGATGCATGGATGGCTACGGGGGCCGGGATGGACGGCGTGTGCTGCTGATATCAAAATTCTTTGGTGGGGGTTTTTGGGCTTGGATGGGTGGATAGGTAGGTAAATGGATGATTATTTGTGTTCATGTTTCGTGAGTAGGAAACCGAGAATTGTGTCTAGATTTTCCTTATTTTTGGAAAGGGTTATTTGTATTTTTGTTATTCGGATGAATTGTATAATAGGTAATCCGAAGATATACCTCTGTTAGATTTAGAAGACCATACCATGTGAAAGTCTATATCGAATATGTCAGGTTTGTTGCACTTGAGATCTCTTTCCATGTTTTGTAGTCAAAGGTGTCGATAATAAAGATAGCCACAGCAAGGGTATTGGCCAATGAATGATGAATACCTAAGGATGAGCCAGAAACACCGAGTCTCTAAGATTTCAACACTGTTACAATCACAAGTTTAGGCAAAAGACTGGTTGTACAATGTTTCATATTTACATTCCCAATAGTAGACCCTTTCTAAGCCTTTAATTTTGGACAAATGCTGCGGAGTGCGCTGGACCTTTGTATATCTTCAGCGTCTCGTTCCAGATATCCTGCTGCCTCAAGCCGCATTAAGCTCATTCACGCCGAAACCTCATCCAGCTTGACACCCCTCTTATTGCCAGCCCATACCCTCTCTCACCCACTCCTCTCCCATCCAGACTTTCATTACACATCTATTCCGGCTTCTTGGTATAATTTTGTTGCTCGAACAAGTAACCTCTAATCTTGGACTCCTTTAATAACTCGAAGTATCG
Organism: Stromatinia cepivora; assembly: GCA_014898415.1. Classification (NCBI taxonomy): domain Eukaryota; kingdom Fungi; phylum Ascomycota; class Leotiomycetes; order Helotiales; family Sclerotiniaceae; genus Stromatinia; species Stromatinia cepivora. The sequence goes on along the minus strand of RCTD01000026.1, from coordinate 339,962 downwards.
ATCTGAGAGAAAGGATTAGCTCCAAGATCAACAAGAAGTCCCTCCTCAAAAGCCAAATTCCTCATAGAATTGTGAGACACAAGTCCCTTCACAAAAGTCCTGTATCTTCCTCCAGCATGCAGATATCAATCCTCACCTCTCAATGCACCACATTTCTCCAAATGATTAACCCCCTCCTTATAATAACATTTTCCCAATTCTTCTCTCACTAAACGTGCCATCATGCTCTTAACCCATTGTTCTCTAATTACCGCATCTTGTGCTTGCTTCAATCGTGATGTATCATCATAATCGACACCATCGAAAGTTGGAGGAACGGTAGGTTTCTTCGCGAGGAATGCGGCGGATTCGGGAGTTGGTGCCATTGTATTAAAGTGGATGAGAGATAAGAGGAGAGTGGTGAGATCGATTGCTATATGATCGGTCGAAAGGTGTGGCTCCAATAGTAAATTTAAGGTGGTCGACGTCCTTCACAAATGTGTGTTCGTCATGAAGCTATTTTGATTGTTTGAGCTCAACATTGAAAGTCACGAGTTATTATGGGTCCAGGCAAATGCTTGTTGTGGGTGGGTGTGGACCGAAGAAGACCCCTCGTCCCACTATCCGATAAAAACCTTTTATCACTTTAGCTCAATTGAAAAAAAAAAAATTCTCGATAAGAGCTTTTCTTCAAAACCTACTTAAACTTTTTTCTTTCCAACCTCTCAATCTTTTTTCCTTCCATCATACATCCTCTTCCTCAACTTTCTTGCATCAATTCATCGTCTTTTGAATAAGAATATTAATTCCTTAACATTCTTCTTCAAAGAAATCAATTAATCAATTCCCTTCTTCAAGAAGTAAATTATTCATAATGGCTAAGACCAAGGATACCAAGGTTGCTAAGGCTTCCAAAAAGACCGAGGTCAAACCACCACTCTCAACTGTCAAGAATGCTGCAGTTATCAAGCCATCTCAAACAACAAAAGCTAAATCTCAACAGACCGCAAAGGCTACTGCCACCAAGGCCGCTAAGCCAGCTCCAAAGCCCGTTAAGAAGGCCGCCACTCCATCATCCGATAGCGGATCCGATTCCGAATCTGGTTCCGACTCTGAATCTGAGGAGGAGAAGCCAGCACCAAAGGCTACCAAGGCCAAGGCTAACGGAAAGACTGCGAAGGTCGCCGAGAAGAAAGAGGTAGAATCATCCTCCGAATCCTCATCTGAATCTTCATCTGAATCCGAAGATGATTCCGAATCATCTGAATCCGAAACTGACTCTGAACCCGCCGCAAAGACTGCCAAGAAGGCTGCTTCTTCTGAAAGCGAGGATAGTGACGACTCAAGCGACTCCGATTCCGAATCCGAGGAGGAGGCTAAGCCAGTAGTCGCTGCCGCCAAGAAGGTTCAAAAAGTTGTTGATGCCGGAAAGGCAAAGGTCAATGGTGCTGCTAAGGCAGTTGCCAAGGCTACCGTAAGTTAAATCAATTCTTTCAATCATCTCATCATGGCATATGTAGTAAACTAATGTTTATATAGGAGGACTCTGATGACTCCGATAGCTCTGACTCCTCCGAGGAAGAAGAGAAGAAGGCATCTGGATCCGACTCTGATTCTTCCGATTCCGATAGCGATTCTACCAGCGAGACTGAAGCTGAAGCACCATCCAAGAAACGTAAGGCAGAGGATGAGCCAGAGCCATCTGCCAAGAAAACAAAGACTGAAGAGACTACTGCTGATGATGGTACCAAGAACTTGTTCGTTGGTAACTTGAGCTGGAACATTGATGATGAGTGGCTCTACCGTGAATTTGAAGAGTTTGGTGAGATCACCGGTGCTCGTGTCATCAGTGACAAGAACACTGGGCGTTCCAAGGGTTTCGGATACGTTGAATTCGCAAAATCAGCCGACGCTGCTGCCGCTCTCGCTGCCAAGAAGGGTGCTCTCATCGATGGTCGTGAGGCCAATGTTGATTTCTCCACTCCCCGTGAGAACGTCGCACCAAAGGATCGTGCTAACAACCGTGCTGCTCAATTCGGCGATGCCAAGAACCCACCTTCTGACACTCTTTTCCTCGGTAACCTTTCATTCGATGCTGATGAGAACGTTGTTGGTGAGGCTTTCGGTGCTCACGGTACTGTTGTCAACGTTAGACTTCCTACTGACCAGTAAGTTCACCCTCATATCATACTGTTCTTGCGCATACTAACACTCACTAGGGAAACTGGCAACCCCAAGGGTTTCGGATATGTTACCTTCGGTTGCGTTGAAGATGCTACCGCCGCCTATGATGCTATGATGGGTGCTGATATTGCTGGTCGTCCAGTTAGACTTGACTATGCTACTCCCCGTCCAGAGCGCAGTGAAGGTGGTGGCTTTGGTGGACGTGGCGGACGTGGTGGTGGCGGCCGTGGTGGCGGACGAGGTGGTGGACGTGGTGGATTTGACCGTGGAGGAAGAGGTGGTGGTGGACGTGGAGGTGCCCGTGGAGGACGTGGAGGTAGCACTAACCGTGGTGGCTTCGGCGACTTCAAGGGAAAGAAGATGTCTTTCGAGTAAGCTGATGGTATCATTTGTGGATTACCATTGCCTGTCCGTACTTTGTCACACTTTGAGTATTCTTCTCTGAAGATACTTTTGTGTTGATCTGTGGGTCGTTGGCTTTGTGGGTTGTTGGCTCTTGACTTCTACTCCTTATGGAGAATGTGGCTTTTGAGACATGACTTGTTCTTTCTTTGAATTCTTTCATTGAAAGAGAAGTTTACAACTTGTGGTCTGGCTTTACGTGGTCGTCGGCTTGTGGCAGTCCCGTTATGATGAGAGCTTTTTGATACGATATTCAGTGGGGCGTTTGGTTAAGGACATAATGACCTTGTCGGCTTTGAACATAATAAGAAGTTGGTATGATCCTTTCTTGTATCTTGAATACCTGAGAGGGGACCGGACTTCATGTGGCTTTTCCGAGGGCATTTTGCACAAAAATTTGTTTATTTCCTTTCGGTTGGGTGGATAGGTTCATGGTGAATAATATTACCTGGTCTTTTGCGAAGTCTCTCGCTGAGGCCAAATGTATCATATGGTGAGTATCTTGCATTGGTATGTACCCCTTGCTACTGCTAGGTTATTTACGAATCAAATTCTACAATACTTTATACTTTCGTCTTTATTATGATGTGAAGTGCTACTAGTGATTATAACTTGATGCAAATTCAGGCCTTTGGTATCTGAAAGATGTCCGGTGCTAATCACATAACCAATCTTCTCACACTTCACGCCTCATTCCGAACTTCTACTTGGTGCTACGGATGGATGTAACTGATGCCGATGCCATAAGAGTATATATTATACCAACTATCCTGAGTAATGCAATGGATCCATGGCCACAGGAGCTCAGCGTCGTTTCCCCAACCAAAGCACATGATATGCCTTTTCTCGTAGGACTCAACCTCTTCCTAACTCTTCAATCAATCAACAAGTATTTAACCCTACCCTACCCTATCATTGGCACTGAATTACATTTTTTAATACCTAGTATCTACAATGATCTCTCGTTTCAACGATATCATAGAAGATGGCCGGTGATTGAGGCCCAAACAATCACGACAATGCTTTTCTTTGGACTAAGTCAACAGATATCTTAGTATGTAAGCACAAAAACAAGTTTGGCTTTTGAACTTCACCGAGTATGCAGCGACAAATAAAATCACTGCTGAGGATTTAGCCTGAATTTAATACAGGTTTACAGCCTCACTGCACTTCTACTTGGATTGGTAGAGGAAAAGCCTCAGCTCGTTATGGGGGATGATACGCTTACTGCGGGATGGTCGCATTGCTTTATATTTTGGCTAACCGACAACCTTGTCGTGATACCCCACTCCAATGTCAAGGAAGGAATATGTATGATTAATCGTCCACATCTCAATCCTCAGAACTAAGCCTTGATAAAAGAGTATGAGAAAGGTGCAGACCACTTTCCAGTTTCTGGATAATTTCCGTATCAAATTTCAATCATGCCTAACACGATGGAAGGAGGAGTTTGGGTATGGAGCTGCTGTTGGTGTAGGGACATAAGTGGCAATTATCGCAGTTTTGGAATGACGGTAGAAATTCTCTCCTGTCCCGAATGCGGCCATGGTCGATGGGACAGCTGTTACGTCGGGTGGGTTAAGATACATTCACCAACTCCAGGAACAAGCAGATCCTTGCCGAGCACTTTTGAGTCTACCAGCTCTGCACCTACTGCATCTAATATATCGAGTCCACCACCGTCGCGTCGTGGAACAGCTTCACCACAGTCAGGCTCAAACCTTGAGTCTAGAGGGGCTGCAAGGTCGATACGGGTGAGAGGTACGGGAGGGGGACATGATGGCGGTCTTGACGAGCAATCAGAAGTTGTCACAGGTTCTATGGTTGATTCCACAGCCCTTACGACGTCGTCGCAGTTTGTCCAGGCATCAGAATCAGCTGGGTCTGGTCCAGACCTGATTCTTCCAGGTACCGCCACACCCAAGCTGCAGAAATCAGGAGTTGAAGGCGTCGATACAGACCAGGGAGACTTGAGATTTATTGACACTCGATTTGAAAATAGGCATATCAAGACAGAAACCATGGAAGTCGAGACTGAATTCAATGTACAACCTGAAAGTCGATACATTCATTCAGATAGAGACTTTACGAATCAACAAACTGACACTACATGTGCCTCAAGTCTAACATCTGCAAATGCCACGGAAGTTTCTGGAAGTTAGAGAAACCAGAACCCCTATTCCAAATTAGCCATCGAATTGGAAACAACGAGGTGGAAAACAAACAAAGTTCGCCGCTCGAGCTGTTCGTCATTAACCCCACTTCATACTCGGAAGAAATTACCGTTCTTGAGCTCAGAATTCTCCAGCTTGGACAAAACACCTTCAAAAACATCGAGCAAGATTATATGGCTAAGCGCCGCATAATTCCATTGCGAAAGCTCGATTTTGGGCTGGAGCCCTCCATTCCGTTTAGCTTATCTTTTGACCAACGGGCCAAAATAAATGGATATATTAAGGTCCAGATTTTGGCGAGCATAGAGACATTATCCTCAATACTGGGGGGAACACAATTGCTACAGAATGAAGGGTTTTCCAACAGCTCCTCGTACAACATTATCGTGGCAGATATCGACCGTCCAAATGTCCTTAATATTCGGCCAGTCAGTATTCCCATCTTAAACCTACTACTCAAACTTCTCCATGAGGTGAATTCATGCAACCAGCAACGGGACATGGTTCTAGAAGATGAAGCAGATTATTATCCCACATTTTTGTAAGCCTTGGTCTAGGCATTCCTCGAACAGCAGTTGTTGCGGATGAACATAACCTAAAGCGACAGCGAGATATTTGCCATTTGTTAAGCTCCGTTCTAGCCGTACTGCATGTTGCATTGATTTCATTTGTCAGACCACACCTCGATATTTCTGGATACACGCCGAGTGGGTCATTAAGTGGCGGCCTGCACATCGAATCACATGGAGGCACATTGTTTTTGGGAGCCAGACCCTTAAATGACCTCGTAAAGCACCAGGTCTGGGTTTTAAGCTTTATATCGGAGAACTCCAAGAACTGGAATGTCGATTACGACGGATTTTATGTATCTTCTTCATCTATAGATGATCTTGCTGAATTATGGGGTCCTTTTCGACTAAATTACGCAAAGGACACGAAAACAGCCATCCTAAAGTCCATTGAAATACGTGGCGGTAGATTCATAGCCATTGAATTAAAGAATTGTCAAGTCCAACCATTAAACGATGAAACTCCTTGTCATTGGTCTACGTGGTTAGAAATTTCCCGGGACCAGTATAAACTTAAAGAAGTCGAAGCAATAGATACTACGAAACGTCTGTTGATTGGAATGTACAGTCTGGACGGGACAGGAAGCAGATTGAACGGTACGGACTGCCAGGGTCAAAAACGCCGCAGAAGACCAAAACTGGAGGTGCTTGAAAGATGTATGTGTAAGGAAAGATATGCTTTAAAATATGGCGAATTCGATCTCAGCACTAGAGCCCCCTCTTGGAAATTGGACGCGAGAACATTTCAAGCCTCCGGAGACCAATATTTTACTGTCACCGTGGGATTCACGTATAAATTTGACGCGGGCTGGACCTTAAAAGACGCAATTTTGGAAAGTTGGATCGATGCCGGGAAGAACGATTCGTCCCATATCCCTGATCCACATTATATGGACTATCTTGTTGTCCTAGATATCAGTCATTGTTCCAGTCATGCTCGGAGAATCAGCTTATGGAAACTTTTTCAATATTCGGATTTGCGTGGATACTTTCGTCGAAACTTGGAAATGGGTATTTGTCAAGAGATCGAAAGCGTCCTTCTACAGCATTCTTCAGACGACTGTTTTGTTACGATATGGCCCACTTTGGACGCGGACAAAAGAAATTTTCTGACGTTGGCATTCACGTTTGTTTTGAAAACATTGAGATGCACTGGTGTAGGACAGGGTGGGTTATTGCAAGTCTGGGACATTACCACGATTCCACGCATAGATGGTAGGAGAATTGATCCTCGATGGTCATCTCGCAGCTAGTAGCCTTCGGGTGAACTTACAGTAAGCCATCTCTCCCCATGCTCAAGTGACACTGAAAAGATTGATTTTTCATTTTCATCATGGCCATTTTGTAGTCCACCATTTCTTCTCTCCATTATTGTTTTGCTTTTCTTCTTTCTTATTCTTACTTTCCATCAAAATCCTCAAATCCTTCCTCATCAAATCCCTCGATTCATTACACATCTGAATGTAATATTCTAAATCGGTTTGCTTCGCTTGTTCCGCTTGTTTTGCTTGCTTTGCTTGCTTTGCTTGCTCTGCTTGCTTCACTTGCTCCACTTGCTTTGCTTGCTCCGCCGCTTGCTTCGCTGTCTCCGCTTGCTTTGCTTGCTCCATTTGCTCCACTTCCTTCACTCCTTCTCCTGACTCTCGTGAAATGACATCCGCAGACGAAAATCCCCCCCCCCTTTTTCCCTCCAACTGTTCTTCCAAAAGTCGAATTTCGGCTTTTCTTTTCTCGATTAGAGTTTCGACATGCTGACGCTCGAAAGTCAACGTTGAATTACGAGGTAAAGGGTAAGAAGGTGGTTCGTCATTTTCGTGAATTCGTTGATCTTGTTGTTGTTCTTGATTTTGATATTGGTGACTGTAGGACGAATTCGGATTTTGAGATGAGGAATAAGATGGAAGTTCATCAGTCGTGATATTTTCTCTTCGTAAAGTTTCGTGATGGGGTGTCTTAGCTTTCTGCTCATTCTCCTCTAAAAACAAAGCTGTATTCGATTTATCATGTGTTTGGGAGGACCGATGCGTATCTTTTTCCGTTCCGTTACTACTATTGAATTGATGTTCTTCCTCAGAATTATTCAATTGTTCATACTTTGCCTCCTGTGCTTTATTTGTATCTAAGATTCGGGCTAGTTTAGAGAATAGTTTGGAAAACATGACAGTCTCTCTACTCTTGTTATTCAACAGTGATTCGTCAAGTGAAAGATGGTATATGGGTGGTTGAGTAGATGGATTGAAGATTAAGATGCTTGAGTGTAATTATGAATCGGGTTTCCATAATCGATAAGAAGAAAAGCAAATGCAAAAGCAAAAGGAAAAGGAAAAAGAAAAAGAAGCTATACTAGTAGTTGAGACTACTAGTTAGCACGAAATCCACAGGTGGTGTCGAGGTTCACGGGCTTTGAGGGGTACATGAACGAACTTTATCCGATCGATATCCGGCATCCGGTGTTGATTAAACCTCACTGACTTCAAAATTTCATACTCCCCTTCTCGAGGATTGACAAGTAAATGGTTGTTTCCCAACATATTCAGATATGACTTCACACGAGTTTATAAGCAATCTTACATGTGTTAGTTACTATTGCATCTATTAAATACTAGTATAGATAATAACCACCCAAGTAATCACCCTCAAATGTTTATACCACGGTATAAATATCCCCCGACGTCAATTATGTCCATAACCACTGGAAAGGACCAAATTTTTAATTTTCGGGAAAACCTACATCAATCATATTAGTAACCGTATCATCCACCCAAAAAAATCCCCCCAAAAAAAGACTAGAAAAAACTTACCGGAGTACCAAAACCCGAAGCCGCATCCCAACCAGCCGTTGCTGGAAATCCATCAGTACCGCAACCACTAGAACTTCCACTCGTGATATCGGTGAAAGCTTTATAACCCTTCTTATATAACCAAGGGTTTAACCAACCCAGTGTTGGTTTTCCTGCTGCGATTAACGCATCGTTAATTAAAGCGAGGATAGCAGAAGCGGTGGGAGTAGCCGCCGAAGTTCCATCGAGATGAACGAGAGTGCCATTCCAGACAGTAATATAAGCGTATCCTTGAGCTGCGATATCAGGGAATGCACGACCGGTTGCATTGAAATACTTTGTGATGTTCTTGGGTAGAGAGGCGAGATATGGTTTGACGGCTGCATCTTGCCAGGAAGGACGAGGGAAATAGCGAGAAAATCCTCCGCCGGATACGTATCCATTTCTGGCATCTGAGGCGACAACTTCTGGGTTGATGAATTTTGTTCCTCCAACTGATGTAACGTAAGGACATGTAGAAGGAAACATGGCGAGGAAAGTAGTGCTGTTGTCGACATTCGAAATACATGTACCATCTGATCCTACACCATTATCTCCCGATCCGAAAAGAACGGAAACACCTCTTGCACCCAATTGGGCAAATCCTTTACAGACGGAAACGGCATAAGAGTATGGGACTGTTTGTTCAGTATCTTGATATGAGTTGCTTACTACTCCTGGAAGATCTTTGTCTTTTTGGTCGAGCATGTATTGTAACCATGTAAGATATGGTTCATTAGTATCAGTAGGAGTTTGCGAATCCGGGGTAAAAGGAGGGGAACCACCGGTCGTATAAGCGATCAATGGAGTTGGATAACCGATTCCCAACATAGTTTCCGAATCCAAATTTCCCTCAAGATCTTTGCCAGCTGCGAGCTCTGTGGCATTTTCTTGTCCTTGTTCGTTATTACCCCCGTTAATAATTTGAACATCAAAACTGTATGCTGCTGAAGCTGCTTCAGGTCTATATTGTTCAAGGAAAAGTTTGGTATCAGATCGATTGTTGGATTCTCCGAGGTAGTCTGTAAGAGCCATCTTGTTTTTGTGGGCAGCTTGAACTGTGTAGTCTATGGTACCGTAAAGAGTTCGAAGACAAAGTGGAGTTACAGATGAGACATTGCAAACATCTGCCGCAGTTTGTCCAACGGTAGGAGGTTTGTAGTTCGATGGTGCTAAAGCTTGGTATTCTGTGACTTCGTTGACTTTCTTCATTGTCTTTGCTACAGCGCGTGGTCTGAAGAAAGAATTGGTGGGCTGAATTGTTTCGATGTGGTCGTGGAGATGAAGAGGTAAAGACCATTCTGGAGTGCGAACAATGTATTCTCCATCTTCGTGTTGATAGGTTGAATATTCGGTATCTAAAAGACTTTCGATATCCTCAATGGGAATGGTGATTTTGATCCAGTCTCTAGCAGGACTGTATTCAAGGGATCCCGCCTCAATATTATTATCTTGAAGCCATTCGTGGACGAGGTTATAAGTTTCATCGGAAGGCTTGATAAGATCGTTCACCTCATCAGCACTGAGATGTTGGCCGTAACGGTGATGAGAAGGATCGGAGACTATACGTTTTCATTAGTCAAATTTCTATCTCAATTGCTTTAAGGGTTTTCAATATTCCGGACTATTGGATACGCTCTGCGCCGATATATGAACAAAGTAAACATACCTTCATAAAGATGCCTTTCCAATTCATCGAATTGACCTTGCCTCAACCCAATTTGAAGATTAATCAAACGGCCCTTAGCCGCAGGTCCCACTCTCTGCCACTGAGAAGGAGGATAATGAGTTTCCTTCACAGCATACGGTGTACGAGCTTTGATAGGTGAGCTGGACACCAATCCAACGGCCAAAAATGCCGTGAGAGTAACAATTGAAGTCACCATGATTATCTTAACTGGGGTAAAGAGAAAAACCTACCAAGTTTTGAGATAGGGAATGAGGGATCATATTTATTCCTAAAAGAATGAGGTTACTCACTACTTCTTACTACTTCATCTAGCTTTGTATTCACTAGGATACAACATCGTACATGAAAAGCTCAGGGGAAAATACGAATAGCATTTCCCCACTTTCATGTTCTACCACAACCTTATCATGAAGATGCGTTGGTATCGTCAATCAACCTTCCTTATACAGTATCGTGTAAGGTAAGGCACGGTGGATAAATGGAGCAACGGAAGATTTCCCCATCTTTTCAATCTTCATTTGGAAGGTCGATAAGTGACCGCTGCTGTGTAAGCTATAATACTCGGGTGGACTACATCAAAGTATTCCAAGCTTCAATTTCGATATGTCATATATGAATTTTGGTCGTCAGAGATTGGTGAGTGATTTGGATCTAGGTACTGTAGAAGGAGTGAATTTAACAGATCACGTGAACTTTAGCTTAGCTTAATCTTTCACCTATTAACCTTAATTACTAATAAACCCAATTGTGTAATATCGTCTTCACTCGAGAGAAATTTGGAATAATACCGTCAATTTTGAATAATACCGTCGTCCCGTTGTAGATATATTTTCACTTGAGAGAAAGCTTGAAGATGTGTTGTATTCACCAGGTCTAAAAGCTAAACCTCGATGACAATTAACCTCACAGACAACTAATATTCCAGCCCCTCAATTCAACCTGCATTGAAACCTAATAGAGGTCAGTGAAATTAATTTCAATGCTTCCCATTACTCCCGCTGACCACACGATTAAAAAATTATAGTAACATTCCCACCACCATGGCACTCACCAAAATCCTCCGATTCCTCCCCAACATCTTCGGAACCATCTTCATCATATTCGGCATCAATGCTCTCATCCGTCCCTCGCACGCCCTCACATTCTACAAGCCCTTCTCCTTACCCAAGACCGCTTCTGATGCCGCACTCGTCGAAGCTCTCATGGCTATCTACGGAGCAAGAGATATCTTTATGGGTCTCACCATGTATGCCGCTTCCTATTATCGAAATTATAAAATATTGGGTTGGTTAGTGATGGCTGGTAGTGGTGTGGCGTTTGTGGATGGTTGGGTTTGTTATATGGCTGGAGGGGGACAGGGTGATCATTGGGGTTATGCTCCTGTACATATGATTGTGGGGATCTTGTTGGTTTTGGGGTATTGAGTCGAGTCTTGATTTTCTCGGTCAATTTGAGAACGCAAGATGATAAATATTCAGTGCGAAAGAGGAGTACAATGTGGTCTTCAGTGTGATGTGGTATCATAGCTAGCTGTGGCTGGACTGCATGATATTCGCACCGTCAGACACGTTCTCAGTTGAATATGTCAATTTCATCATATCAATGAGTATAAGTTTCGTTATTCAGAGAACCTTTAGTAGAGGATAACTTCTCTATGAATAAAAAGAACTGACTTGTCTTAAACAGTACTCTTAATCAATGTATTCAATAAATCCGGACTGCAGTCTGATTTACATACATCAAAATTCTCATCTGTGAACATGCTTGCATTGTTTCTTTTTGAATCAAGCCTCAGATTCTATACCCAAACTCATGCATGAATCAAATTTGTTTCCTTAACTTTATAAAATATCGTTATAGACCTATAATATCCAGATAATGCGTATTTGACTTTTATAAAACTCATATCTTACATCTTATATCTCATCATAAATTTCACTTATCTCAATATCTCACTATCTCCACACTAGCCACCTTAATCATACCCTTTACTACCCCGCCCTCTCCCTCCTTTTCCTCTTGATATAGGTAGTAGATATGATATAATATGATATGATATAAATCAAGTATCTATAGTAATTACCTTGTATATATCTACAAAAAGTAAGTCTTCATAGAAAGGTATGGAGTATTTGTGTAGAGGAAAGAAGAGTCTATTTATCTAATATGTCTATGTCTGTAATAACTTCTTTCACTTCTCGACTTACCGATAATATCAGTTGCAGCAGATGTTGCTCACGATTCTCATCCTCGCTTTCTCAATTGTATTATTATGCAGATTATATTCTCAATATATTAATTTTGAAACATGATTTAAATCTTTATTTAATATTGAATCAGGTAATAGATTTATGAGCTTTTAATCTGAAAGCGGAAGCGGTTATAATTATTAAGCGACCGTTGCCGGTCTATACATCTTTGAATTCCACCACCCCGTCGCCGTTCCATCTGATGATCAACAGTTACTACTTCCGAATCAAGAAAGTTGCATGCTGAATATACGACTTGATTGGATGATATGTATGTAGTCTTACCTCTCCCTCCCCACCATACAGAAATAGAATAAAAGTGGGATATCCCTCAATTAATATTTGATGGCACTTCGATAATACAACTTAAATACTTCAAGTTAATACTTCTCAACAGGTAGTGATTGTTCATTATTAACTTGGGCAATCATGGAGCTTGATCTTATTTTCGGGAGGACATCTCTTTTGATCCTTCAACTGGCGACCATCACATTCATCGCGGTACAGTATCCATTCCCCGCCTCAAGCACAAACTAACAATCCCAGGTAATTCTCTATGCTCTCAGCACCATAATATACAACCTATATTTCCATCCACTGTCCCACTTCCCCGGCCCCAAACTATTCGCCTCAAGTCGAATCTTCAGCATCTATTACATTCTCCAAGGTACACTACCCCAAAAAATCACCTCGTTACACGAAACCTACGGTCACGTTGTGCGAACCGCTCCCGACGAATTATCCTTTACCAGCACGCAGGCCTTTCAGGATATCTACACGAAGAAAAATGGACGGCCGGGATTTCCTAAAGATCCCATTCAATATACGAGGCCGGCGGAAGGGGGCGCATCGAGTATTCTAGGCGTGATTGACGATAAAGATCATGCTCGCTATCGACGTTTACTATCACATGCATTTTCGGAAAAAGCGTTGAGGGAACAAGAACCACTTATTAAGAGATATATTGATCTTCTCATCTTGCGTCTTTATGAAAATGCGGGAAAAGGAAAACAGAATATGGTTCATTGGTATAATTTCACCACATTCGATATCATCGGCGATTTAACATTTGGAGAATCATTCGGATGTTTGGATAAAAGTGATTATCATCCTTGGGTCTCATATACATTTATATCATTTAAAGCGGCTACATTCATGGCCGCCGCGAAGAGATACGGACCGCTTGCAAAAACGGTATTGGATAAACTGATACCGAAAAAATTGATGCAGCAACGACGAAATCATCAAGATCTCACACATTCGAAAGTGGCCGCGCGATTGGAGAGGAAAACTGAGAGGAAAGATTTCATGACCTATATTCTGCGTCATAATCATGATATGCAGAGCGGGATGTCGATTCCGGAAATTAAAGCTACGGCGGGTGTACTCTTGCTTGCGGGGAGTGAAACGACGGCTACGCTTTTGAGTGCTGTTACGTATTATTTATTGAAGGAAGGAAATGAAAATATTTTGGAAAGGTTAACGAAGGAAATTAGAACGAGTTTTAAGACTGAAGATGAGATTCATATGGGGAGTGTGAGTAAATTGAAATATCAATTGGCGGTTCTAGAAGAAGCTATGCGGATCCATCCACCCGCACCATATGGAAGTCCGAGAGTCGTACCTGGAGAGGGACAATGGGTGGATGGATTTTGGGTTCCGGGTGGTGTGAGTTCTTTTCCTTCATTTCTTCCTTGTATACTATTTGTCGATTCTTCCTTTGTATGTGAATCGATTCTACAGCTGTGAAAATTCTAAGAGAAGAAATAGACCAATATATCATGCGTCACATACGCCTCACATCACCACTCACGAAATTTCCAAAATCCCCAGAAATTCATTCCAGAAAGATGGCTAGATGCCCCCGAATACGCAAGCGATGAAAAAGGAGCTCTTCAACCCTTTAGTCTAGGACCCCGAAATTGCATTGGAATCAAGTATGTTGTCCTGTGCATTTTATCAGGGAAGGGGACGTTGAATATTCTTCAGCGGAACATCCTACTAACTCACTCAATCATAGTCTCGCATACGCCGAAATGCGCATCATTCTCGCACGGGTCCTATGGAATTTCGATCTCGAGCTTGCGAGCGAAAGTTTGAGTTGGGGCGAGAATATGAAGATTTTTTTGTTGTGGGAGAAAGCGCCGCTTTGGGTGCTTTTGAGACGCGTGGTTAGGTCTTAAATGTTGGGGATGGGCAGAGGAGTGAGTGAGTGAGGAATAAGGGTTGAGGAGTGAATGAGGAATAAGGGTTGAGGAGTGAGTGAGGAATAAGGCGTAGATGGATAGATATGGGAATCGAATCTTGGGTTTGTTTATTTATTTCCTATAGCTAAAGGAATCTTGGTCTTTTTTCCTTTCTTTTTTTCCTCTTTTTTCCGCTTCTCTTTTCCCTCGGTATAAGGTTACCTAGTCGATGGATGGTATTACTATTTAAATCTATAATTATATTATATTAAAACATTACATCACGCTAAATAAAACTATTTTTGAAAATTTAGTCTACGTTTGTTTGATATGTCTTATTCTCTATTCTTTGCGATGTAAGTTTAATAGATATAATATGTAGAAGAAATTTAACTATAGAGCGAACTGCTGTTGATGTAGATGTAGATATGGGAATAAACGACTTTTACTAAAATTTCAGAAAGAATCATCATGGAATCATTAATAGTTCCGCATGTACTCATATTCGATACGACAGCTATCTTTTATATGCAATGGGTCAATATATGGGAAATATCAAGCAAATCTAGGTAGATCTATCTCGATTATATATTATCTTGGCATTTGCAGGTTTTATACCTGCTCTATCCATATACTGAGCTTCTTACCATATCATCGGTACATTCAGGGCGACTAGACTCAAACCTCAACTTCAGAGGGGCTGCAATGCGAGGTCGAGAGGAGGGGTAGAGTCTAGAGAATTGAAGTAGGGAAAAAGATTTTGGGTTGAATATACTCAGTCCGAGATATCTACGCATGACTTTATCAAATGAATCGCATTTACATCCGCAATTCCGAAGCGGGCAAAGTCCATAGTTCCTCCATAGGGCGTACCACAAAGATAGGAGTATCGAGATGGAGGGGATAGCAGTAAGGAATAGGGATGTGAGTTTTGGTATTTTATATCGTGATCGTGGATATATTTTGAACGGTCCTCGAGTAGATTGTTAGAAGTGTACTTTGTGATTTGTATTTTATTTTCTTCGAGGGTGTATTGTAGGTTTCTCTGATTTGATGAATGATGGTGCGAGAAAGCTACCTCTGTGCTTGAGAACTACTTAATTTGTGATCTTGATAATTTGATAGGAGGACTTGGGACGGAGGATATAATGAAGGTGAAGGGTTCATGTTTTACGAAATTGTGATGCATCATGTATTATAGTTGGGCGTGAGCACTTGAACTGATATTCGAAGAGTTCGAAGTTTTGAGAGTGCAGAGTGGATTGCTTGAATTTGGATACAAATCTTAAAGGCGGAATAGTATGGTTACTCTAAAATAACGATTTGGAATGTCGTCGGCTTGGTGATTCAAGAGAGAGTATTGCATGGAGACACTTTTAAGTTGGACTGAGATGAAAGACACATGCACGAGCTAACATGTAATCTTCCTGGCGGCTCCCAAGATACGGCTGCCAAGATACGACATCCTTAGGCGAAAAGGGAAGACATCAGGTAATTTGATGACTGAAAATTAAGTATTAGTGAGTATTCTTTCTACCTATGCAGGACTTTTTCGGAAAAGATACTATACAAAAGATACAATGCTAGTAAAGAACAAACATGGAAATCTGAAACCAACAATAATAATCAATGAATCCCAGACCTACCACATCAATGAAGGTTGCCCACATCTATTACCCCTACTATATACCATCGGGGGAATCATTGCCTCATATTCCTTTGTTTTCTTATCTCGCAGTTCATTCCGCGCTTCGATAGACGGTGATGATGCGCGAACATCTACCGACAGAGGAGGATAATGATTAAGCCAATCGTCCCCATCATTTTCTGCCCATTTCACCTCCGGATCACCATTTTTTGGTGTAACATATGCTACTACTCCGGTCTTAGTGTGTAGAACCCGGGATTCATAAAACCATTCGGAATGCCAATTATGCCATTCTGTAAACATGTTTGACATGTGACGACATTTAAGGCCAAACTGTCCCACGAGAATCTATGAGATATTTAGTTCGAGAACGAAACATTGGATTGTGGAATAGGTGGATAACTTACACTGTTCACCATCATAATTGTATCTCGGTCTTGCGTTCGACTTAAAGCAAATTTTAGCCACTTAAAATTAGAACGCCAATTACTACATGGGGATTGTAAAGCTCTTTGAACGTGCTCTTCGAAACTGTATTCGAAATTTGGAGCCCAATAAGTCATCCTGTGTTCGCAATGGGAGAAATTTTCGAAATATGCAGCCTCCATACCATCGCGATATTCGACCTTGGCATGAATTTGACCCGATGGTGGTCCCATCCATGCATCCCATTCAGCATAGAAGAGCGCGTAGACACGTTGAGCAGCGTTCATATCGGAGAAGGGAATGGCTGATAGAAAAGTTGGTGTATCTTGTGGGAGAAAGCTCTTGATAGTGGATGGTGTGTTTAACATTATTCGCAACAGCGGGACTGATATAGTTTCCTTTGGATCAACTTTCTCCGGGCAATTTTCGTAATACTTGATGTCATCTTCCGTTACCAGTTTGCGAGGACATACACAGTCGCACTTGGTGTCTCCTAAGGCCGGGTTATCGTTAATCTTTGCTTTGACTATAATGGTTTCTTGCCAAGGATAAGCAAAATGTTCTATCAAACATAACTCCACGATATACTCGTCAAGTGCCGACGGCCAACGTTTGTTCATGACGAGGTAATTCCATATTTCGGTGGAGCTTAGTGTAGGTTGTTTTGAACGCAGCTGTTTGATGGCCCCAATCAGGTCTTTGTCATTGAAATACATGTTTTTTGACATGATGAATATTTACCCGTTAAAGGCAACGAGATAAATCGATGGGAAAGGGTTTGATGTGATGAGACAGTGTTTTAGCTGTGAAGAAGATGAATAAGAACGTTATCATGAGAAAGACTCAACCTGGTAGTCATGGCTACGTGATATAATTGCGTAACAAAGGAAGGAGTGATGGTACTTTATCGTTTCAGAGTCCAGAGCTAAATTTAAATTTTGCATCGAGGAGGCACTACAGTACTATACATCCGCTTGGTTGAAATGACTTCCGTATATCTTCATGTTGTACGCATTATACATTGAAAGCTCCCGAGGTTAGACATGAAATCAAACAGCGCATCGGATTCTTTGAGATGAAAATAATTCATGTGATGAGAGGGTAGGGGGTAGCGCTTACACAAGTTGTGATTTTGTAAGAAAGGTAAGACCACTTTGATCATATCAAAAGTAATCGAGATGGGATAGTACCTTCCAAGCATCAATTATGGTATCCTTAAAAGGCTTGATTCATCCATCTAATACACACCATTTTTAGTCTGATTGTCGCTCAGAAGCGTGCGAGACGAGGAAAGCTCGAATGGATATAGACGAACATCACACTTGCGATGAAGGTATTGCGAGGACGACATTATACAAACATTGGGTGAGCACCAATAGTTGGCCACGGGGAAGAGTGATTTACTATGACATACTCCATCATGCGTCGTGAATATGTGGTTGAGGAATTGCTTTTGATGCTAAGCTAAGGACATCCAAAGCTAGCGGCCGCGAGGACCGAAAGCTGTACCTTGAACTTCAATTGTACCCCTTCATTTCCACAACACAACCTCGAAGCAGCAATAGCCTCATGAAAATCGACGTCGAGTTCAATGGGATCTCATATGTAACAAGTTCATATCTAACTCATCACCTGTGGTCTTTTGCGCATTCATATGGTATCTTTCTACCTCGGAACTGTACTGGCAGAATTGGTAAGAATACAAACTCGTTACTTATCTCACCACAAATCAGACCACTTGTTGCAGGTAAGCAGAGAAGCAAAGAAACGAGCAGATTTATAGAATGAAGGTAGGTAGGAGGCACATGTATGGGCTTGGAATATAAGAACAAAGCCACTGCTCGTTTCCAAAGAATGCTAAACCACAGTTCATTTCATTTGCGATATCAAACAAATATTCGAGCTTCAGCGATAGCAACCATTATTTCCGATCCCAATATAAAAGAAGTAACAAGAAATCATTCTGCGGACTACGAAGAAAGCCCATAATGATATTATTCGAGACAGATACCTCAGTTTTTGAACTGATGTGGGATCTTGGTCTTGCATTCTTTATTATTCGCAATGCATTCATATATTTTATCCTCACATATCTATCGTCCATCTTTTTATCATATATCAGATTGAACCGACTTATACCATACAACCATCTCACGGCACCAGCACGAGAACTCATCGCTTTTCCATCATATATCCTTACCGTGGCATTATGGGCGAGAACCGTGATTGTATACCATGACATTCCACGCGCACCAGGATTTAGGATCGCAATTGGCTTGGTGGCTGGGTTGTTCATGGTGATTACGGAGTTAGTAGGGGGTTTCGTGTTATGGGAGGAGGGGTACAAGGAATGGATATGGGAGACGGATTTACTTGGCGCGGTGTTGGGGATATTGTCGTTGATGTTGTTGGGGGGGATGCCATGGATATTGATGGCGCTTGAAAAAATTGAGACGGGTGAGGCTACTCATGGCCACGGGCAAAAGTCAATCACAGGTGCTGTGTAAGTGATATCCTGGGGTTTGAATTGTGATTGTGAAAATTGGCTGATACTCTTTAGACCAATGATTGGAAAGACGGAGAGGGTAAAAATCGACGACAAAACGACAAATTGAGGTCGTGGCATATAACCTTTGTGATACAGTAGAACCTGGCTATAAGAGACTACATTATAAGGGATAAATTTTTATACGGAACGAATTTTTCAATCATATCGATTTTGTATAGTGTTTTTCAATTTGTAAAGGATTTTTTTACTTATAAAGGATTATGATACTGATTTTATTAAGTCCTATATAAAATTTCTAAACAGATAAAATTTGATAGAAAAATATTCGAATATTAATCTATTATATAATAATTTTGTTTATTATATAATAATTTTCATAATATTGAAACTAAAATAAGGCTGAGATTTAAAATTGATTATATAAATTTCGTAGATGTTTTAAAACCTTATATAGATATAAGGGATTCCTCTTTCCAAGGGATTCAATTGATCGAATTTATCAGTCCCTTATAGCCAAGTTCTCCTGTATATATTTTTTTGTGTTATACTTTAGGGAGGCCTAGGGGACATTATGTATCAATTACTTTTCAATTAGTGAATAATTACCCCAAGCCGGATCTGTATTTAGTTCACACCTTCAATTCTTTATCAAGATAGTTTCTTCCAACAATGCAACATAGCTATAGCTCGCTGCGAAAACGTTCTTCATACCCATTAGAGTGGTCGTTTCTACCGCGCCCTCAATATAATTTCCGAGCGAGCGTTTTGTAAAGCACCGCAAACCGAAAGCATTGCAGTCAATGCCATGATCCTTATGAGTGAAGTGCAAGTTTCCGAGTTTGCTTATGCATCAAGACACTTGATAGACCCAAAACTGAGATCTTGCCCCGTATTTTGCGAGTCTCGACATCGTTCTCAGTCCCTTGTATGCATCCGCATCTTGTAATCCAATCTCACAATGTGCTTTCTGCCGAGGATGGTGTCTTGGCGGCTGGCATTGCATCTCTTCACCTTTTAGATAGTCTAGCATTCTAAGCATTCTAGATGCATTGAAGGGATGTTTAGATTTTTTAATGAGTTTGGAGAACTTCGATATTCAGTATGCAACTGAATGAACCTCCTGAATGCATACGGACGTACAATTGCAATGATGGTTTGGTCTATCGGGAATCTGCTATACTCTTGGATATTGCCAATGTTTTGAAGCATTCTTTTGACATAATGGCCGCATTTCCGGTAGAAATGTCACTTGTAATCCTTGACCGGTTCATTAATGAATGGGTATACAGCGTGTTGTTCGAGAGCTTTAGCCTTGTTAACATTTGATTTTTGTTTCGTACAAATTAATTGACACTTCTTTGGCCATCACACAGAGTAACTAGTTCCTTCTTGGAAGTGGTTGTGGCTCTACAATCTTTCCATCCACCGGCCTCCTTGCGATAATATATTGCTGCTTCTCCGGCTTGCACTTTTCATTATCCGGTTGAAACTCATTAATAGTCTCACTCACAATCTCCAACCCCATACTCGTCAAAAAGTTCCGCTGTCCTTGCTCACTCATCATAAAAGTCGGAAGTGGTTCCCCCATAAATGGCGCACTGTAATCTTCAACATACGTCCTCGTTTCATCATATGCATTATCCTCCTCTTTAACATATGTATCACTTGGCATTTGACCGAACACGAATATCCCCCCCGGCTCTAGTGCACAAACGTATTTGTACACCGCTGCATGAACCGCCGCATATGAAAGTTGAAGATGTGCAAATATCATAAAGACTCCCGAAAACGTATCTTCGACCTTATATTGCACCATATCCGACACGGAAAAGGTACCCTTGACTCTTTGGCGAGCAAACTCGATCATCTTGGGTGCAATATCAAAACCGACAACTTCCAGACCAGCTTCAGCTAACAGCTCTGAAACTGGTACTCCGGTACCACATCCTACATCGAGAACTTTTGATGCGGGGTGGAGCAAGTTTATTGCCTCTTTGATGGCGGCGATCTTGAATGGGTTGTTGCGATAAGCTTTTTCGTATTCGATGTTGAGCGCGTCGAAAGTGTCATGGCCAGCTTGAGACCCTGTTGTTACTGTTGTCATGGCTAAAGCTCAAGAACTCTGTAGGTCTAGGGGATAGAGTTTGGATAAAGTCTAACGTTGTCTTGCTTGGAACTCAACGGCTCAAGAGCTGCACCGTCCTATCAAGATGTGTGGAAGAACAAGGATTTGTTGATTATGTTGATAAGGACTCAGTTCAACGTGCTACGAAATTCGATATCAGGTTTCAATAATAACAGCAGGCGAACTCGAACTAAATTGTCTCATGCAATTTTCCGATGAAAGCAACAATCTCTGTTAGCAGATGTCTAGGCCCTACGCTACGGTGAAAGTTAAATATATATCCTGGCACTTTCATTGCATCTCGCTAAAGTAATCGCGGACGCATCTCTTTTTTTTCTGGTTGGGGGAATGTATGCGAGTGGGAACCGAACAAATTGGACCTGTTCCAAGGCAGGAGGGAAATAGATTAGGAAAAAAGCATCTCCCAAGTTTGAAAATGGGCATCAATAATCGCGGGATATTCCATTTAAGTCGCAAATGTGTCGGGGAAGTTCTTTAGACTCTAACCTCTAAGATTTCGAGGTTCGTTCTTAATGTAAAAATTAATATATATTTTCATTCTGGAACCTGAAGGTAGAGTTTCCGACCACAATGGATGCGAAGTCAACAAGGATCAAAGTGGGGTGACCAGGTTCGGACGAGGACCCGAATATCTTTTTCTTCGTTCTGGATCTGCCCTTGAGACATTACCTAGGTAGATGACATGATGTGCGGAGATGTTTAATTGGTTCGCAAACAGCTTTGAATGATATCCTATGATTTGGATCGATGTTTCATTGGATATGAGATTTACTCCGTACGTCTTCGACAGGGTGGAAAAACTTAAAATCATGTTATTAGATGGATTAATGGATTAGATGTTGAAATTGTCCGGCTCGTACATAACCGAAAATTTGTACATAATGTGTGGCGGAGTTTACCGACTCTTGTGGTTTATGCTAGATGATGCAGATACGGATTACCCAAACTGTCTTCGGTTTTTGACAGGGTTCAAATGTTCCATGCCTGCCTTGCGTCCGTTGAACAACAATGACATGGAATCTTCTACATGAGCCACAACTGCATATTCTGCTTTGTGCAGAAAAATGTGTAGATAATTTTAGCTGTTAGGACTGTTCGTCCACTTCCACTCCACTCTATAGCCAGAAATCGATGGATGAAGATACTGAGCACTGAGATATCAGATCTTGTAAGAATGACAGATGAACCTCGAACTGCAACAAGGTTCGACGGCCACCGTTTGTGGGGTTTTCGACCGATGACGTTGTGCGTCATAATAAAAAACAATCGAAAAAAAAAAAAAAAAAAAGTTTAAATCGAAGCGTATCTAGAGTTTGACCGCTTCCTATTATGCCTAATTCCTTAGAAAAGCGTTGTTTAATGCCATATATTTTTTGGCTTGCTTCCCAATATCCTATTCCTTGGCCATTTCTCTCTCTGATCAATCCATCTGTATCGTCCATGAAGTATCCTTTTTGATAATCATCCGTTGGCTATCACTACTTCCCACACTCAATCCATCGGCCCCTTCACCCCCGGTCTCGTTCCATAACCTTGAACTCCCCTCTCCAGCATTCTTATTTTTCTTAGCACCTCGCCCTTCCTCATTTGCCCAAACCCTAAATTTATAGTCGTCCGGATCTATATCTTCACGTACCCTCCCTTCTTGCTGTCGGGTTTCCTTCCGGAGGGCTGAGCCCAAATTTGAAAGTTGATAGTTCTCGGAATTCTCCAGCGTATATCCAGATCTTCCTCCCAGCTCCTGGCCGTAATATGTAGAAAGATTTTTGACGAAAGGTCGGAGACTTGGTATGATGGCGGAAATGACGGAATAGTTGAGTTCGGTTTGCGTCCATATAATGAATTCGTCCTCGAGAAACATGGGATTTTTGGTCAACCCATTTACATCGAATTTCGCTAGTCGGTAGGAAATGGCGATGATCATACTAGATAGGAACGTTAGCATGCGCTTATACTCAATGAAAACCCGAGAACGTACGGAAGACGAAAACCGAATGCAACAACTACAATTGTCTTATTTGATTTGCTCGTTCGAAGACTCCATACTAGGTAGATTGATAGGAAAACAAACGCAAGCTCGAAAATAATATCAAAAGAAGATATAATCTGCCATCTCAAAAACTAGGTTCTCTGGTTAGATTTGTAGTTTAGGACGAAATCTGATGTGAGGAAGCTTACTACGTTGTCACAGCGCTCCCCTATAGTTTTCCACGGATGCGCCAAATTGCACTGGAGAGCCACAGCAAATGTACTCGCGATGGTCCAAATCACTATTAAACCGATGACGCTCCCGAATATTTTCTTGTGTTTTTGATCTGGCGTCAAACTGCCCAGTAATACCACCACTGAAGCTTTGGAGAGTCCAAGAGATATGACGAACAACACCAAGCTTGTATAACACATCTGCCAAATTAAAATATTAGCCTTTTGTCGGATCTAGTTGGCATTAGTTTATTGGCTTGGATTGGACTTACTTGCTGTATTGAGGCTTGGTTCTTCACCGGTACAAGTTCGATAGATTTTCCCAAGCCTTTGGAACAAGCTCCCAACACTACTGACGATTGAATGGCCGCAAAGAGCTACAATTGTTATCAGCCATTTGATACCATTCAAAAATATCATCCACGGCGGGAAATGGCCACCGCAAATGATATTTCCAAGCAACTAACCGTTGAAGCCGCAAGACACATTTCATCATAGCTGATCCCCTTGCCCAAAGAACTCCTAGCGAAAGTCTTGATCCCACCGAAAACCAGCACGCATGCAAGTCCCAACGCCGTCGCTATAATTACCCACGCTGAATGATCCGTACTCGTCACGACAGCAAATGGTGGTGATTGTCCTGGCGGAACCACCAAGCCAGTCGTTGGCATTGACATAGCACTTATTATCAGGTTCGTCAGTCAAATCAGTTCATGAAGATTCAAGCATCGTTGATTGAAGTGCCGGATGCCGATGGTTCACAAAACCCACTGTGAAAGAAACACTATCCTGGGATTTATCAAATACTATATCTATTAGTTTTGGGAAAAAGTATAGCACGGGAAGAAAGTAAAATATTACGAAATGCCGCGCCCTACAACATACGTTAACGAGCCGCCCCTTGTGGGCTCACTACCAACTACCAAGTCGGAAAAGAGAATAGTCAACGGAGAACTGGCAAAAGTTATTCTCGGATGGCTTGGAAACACGGAAAGAACTTAGAAGGAGCTGAATCTGTATCGGGAGTGATTCCTAAGCTTCTGGGGAACGACTTCCGGATTTCCACTAACTTGGTTATCCTCGCATACCTCGGACAGGGCCACTGGTTGGGATGCAGTGGATCGGCAGTTCATGGGCGGGTATGAGTGTTTTATTTGTGTCTAGGGTCATTCGGCACTTGCTGGGGTATATGGTCGATGTGGATACAAAGTTCGATCACCTTGTTTGCGATCCGAATTCATGAAATGAAGGCAAAAAATTCCGAGACGTTTCAATCTAGCGAAGATACTGTGGTATGGGACGAAGTATTGGAGTAGAATCTAAATGAGGTATTTAGTGAGGCAATAAACTAATTATCTCTTAACAGTTTTCCCCAAATACAGAAAGATGAAAAAGAAATTTGAAAGAGAGATTATTCCTCTTTCGTTTTCCGAAGATATTATAAAATAGATATAAAAAAATAGAATTGCTTTATTATCAAATTCATTTTTTACAAAAATGAAATTAATTATCTTTTAAAAAAGTATAATAAAAAATTGAAAAGAGATTAATATAAAATTTGTAAATATTATTTTCGATCAATTTAGTTTTAGGTTTTCAATATCCTCTTCTTTTCAATTCAATTAATCAATAATGCTTAATAATAATTCAATGAATAATATTATAAATTTATTTTTTCAATCTTTTCTTTTAAATATATCAATTTTTATATAAATACTTTTATTTATTATTCTATAATGGATTTAAGAAAAAAATAGAATTAAAAAACCTAAAATTATTTTTTTATTTATCAAACAAATATTAATATTTTTTTCTTGAATTACTTTAAATTGTTTTCAATTAAGAAATTTATTTGATTTATCAATTCTATAAATCATTTCGATCATTCTAGAATTTTGAATAATATATTTATACTTTTAATAACTCCAATATTAATATCAATAATAAAATCTATATATTTTTTATTTTTACTTTTAACTTTAATAATATATCAATTTCTTTGGAATAAAGAAACTATTAGAGTAATATATATGAAACTTTTTATATATATATAATATTTCAATTCAAATATATATAGAAAATGAAAATAAAAATTGTATTTTATATATTATTAAATAATGTTTTTAATGAATATACAAAAACTAATATTTCAAATAATCAAAATAAAAATACAAATATATAAATTGCTATATAGAAAATATATATATAAAAATATATTTGAGAATTCTTTTAATTCTATATTTAATACTTAGATTGATATAATCGATGATCATTGAAAGATAAAAAATATTTATAAATTCATTACAAAAAAAAAGAAAAAAGAAATTAAAGGAATTATATAATAAAAAATAAACATATATAATATTTTGAATGAAAAATATACTTTTAATAATATTAATAATTTATTGAAAAATAATAAACAAAATATTATTATAAAAAAATTAATTTTTATATATAAAAAGAGATATAACTTTCAAATGAAAAATATAAAATCATTTAAAAAACTTATTGAAATATTAATAGAAAAAGAAAAAAGAAAAAAAGAGAATAATAAAGAACAAATATAAAACATTTTATTAAAACAATTTAATAATAAAATAAAGATATTAAAAACTAAAATTGAAATATATATAAAGAAAATAAAAAAAATTAAAAAGAAATAATTTGAATACTTTCAAATATAAGATTATACAAAAAATAACAACTCTTATTTTATAAAAAATATAATTTATTTATTATCACGGGATAGTATGACTACAGAGCACTTTCAGAGATCGGGGAATTAGGTGGTATATGTGATTGGTAGAATGAATAGAATTGAATGATTTGCTTTTGATCATATAGATCGAAAGCTGTATATATAGAACAAATAAATGATTATCTAATCAATAAATACCTTAATTAAATTAGACTTTTATTTACTAATATATCAGGATTATTTTATCAATCAGAGAGATTGATAAGGTCTAGAAGATCCTTCATTCCGATTGGAAAGTATACCCTTGATCCTTTGTAGGATACAGGGGATCGCAAGGCTTTCCGTGACATTTATTTATATCATTTAACATAAATCTATATTTAAATATTATTTAATTTCAGAAGATTTAATTCCGAAATATTTCATATCCTTTTCTTTATATTATAAATATATCCAATAATTAATTAATATTATTATAATTGAATATTATATATTAATAAATTGATTTACTATTCACAAATCTTTCAAAAAATTTATAAAAATTTATAAAATTTTATAAAAATTAAATATTTATTAAACTTTTTCTTCTATATTGAAATAATAATATATCAATTTTCTACTTTTTTATTATTCACAAAAAAAAAAAACAAAATATATTGTGAGTATTTTTATATATAAAATCTTCTTTCCAAATATAATATTTCAAATCTTTTATTTAATATCACTTCTTTATTATATAAATCAATCATTCATTAATCCAAAAAATAAATCAAATGATAATAATATCAATAAATCAAAAATAACAATAATTTATTATATTAATCTATATATATATTTATACTCCGAATAAATAATTCTTTGATTGTATTATTCTCCTTTTAATTTATATATTTCTTTGAAAATATTATTTATAAAACTATATGGCTTTGTTATTCCAAAAACAATAGATTCGATATTAATAAAAAAAT
Source organism: Stromatinia cepivora (assembly GCA_014898415.1). NCBI lineage: Eukaryota > Fungi > Ascomycota > Leotiomycetes > Helotiales > Sclerotiniaceae > Stromatinia > Stromatinia cepivora. The sequence continues at coordinate 313,113 of RCTD01000026.1, read as the reverse complement.
ACTTTAAATATTATTATAAAAATTCTTTAAAATAAATTTAAATATAAATACGAATATTATTAAAAACAATATTAAACCAATCAAGATCGCTTCTAAAAAATATATATAAAATAATAAATCTTTCTGAATATACTAATCTAATATATATAATTACAAAAACAATAGAAAATTTGATAATAAAGTTTTCTTGATATTCTATAAAATATAATTAGAAAAGTAATACTAATCGTATAAATTTCGATACTCGAAATCTGAAAAGAATTAAAGCTTTTTCAGATTCGATAAATTCTAATTGAAAAACTTTATATTAATATTTATAAAGAGTAATTTCTCTATATCAATAATCAGAATCGATAATAATAATATAAATAATAACTAATAAAAGTATATTCTTAAATTTCAATAGATTTTGTTAAAATATATTTTTAATATTAGAATTCAGTATTACTTATTACTATACTATACTAAATGAATAATAATGTAATAAGCGAAATTGCACTAAAATAGCCCCTTCTATTAGAGATAATTAATTTATTGCCTCATTAAATACCTCTAATGGGATTAATCTTCGTAATAAGTGGTCAGCACTTAAACATCGATCGTGTCATGGATTAATTTGAAAGAACCATGGCTCCACTTTTGACAAGCGATCGAAGACCCGTCGGAGGCTCAAACGTTTTTTGATTTCGTTCCGTTCCTTACTCCGAACACAAGCTTTGCTTTGCTAGTGAAAATCATGAATAGTATTTCGCTTTCATTCTATTCGCCCTTCGCAACTAAGCGAGGTGTACGCCTGGCGGGCAATGGTTTTGGCGTAGTCTAGTTTTACCCAGACCCATCTTTCGCATCAAATGATTTTTAATTGTCCGTCCGGAAAATCTAGAAAACCATTTTCTAAATTTGCGAAAACTGTATATATTATAACTATTTTAATTATTTCAATATACAATATTTTTATTTAATTTTATAAATATATAAATTTAAATTAATACAAATGAAAGTCTTAATATTTATTTATATATTAAATTTCTTTTTATTCAAATGATTATTAATTATAATTTATTTTATAATTTTATTTTTTTGTTTATATATATAAATCGGAATTTTTTTATTTGGTAAATTAATTTTTCGAAAATCGATCAAAAATCATTAAAAGTCAATTATATATCATATAATAAATTTTTTAAGTAAAATATAATTAATATTATTGAAGATTATAAACTATAAGAGAATATAATCGGAAATAAACTAGTGTATTATTAGAAGCTAAGGGTAGTAGAGCTATATATAGAATCAAATATTTATATAATATGAAACTATTATTAGAGCAGTAATATTATTAATATATTATTAATATATACAAAAGGTTCTGTTTTTTATTCATTTTATAAAGGTTCTAGGATCTTTATTTATATTTTTTTCAATCCTCTATAGACTCTATATTACGTTTGTGGCGTTCGAATTCGAATTTCATCGAATTTTACCGAAATTTTGATTTATAATTCAATTTTACAATTTTTTTATTTGAAAAAAAAACTCTTTATTTCGAATATTTTAATGATTGTATAATTGTATAATGAAATTTTTTATAATCACCGATCATCCGTATTAGTACTAGCTCCAAAAGGAAATTTCAAAGTTTTAACAATAGTATTATATTATTTTTTAATAAAGAATAATAAAAAACTTTTTATTTAAAATATAATTTATTATTTCTTTAATAAAGAATATAAAGAAAATATAAAATTTCTTTTAAAATATTAATTACTTTTTTCAATTATATTTTTTAGTGTTTAGAGTGATATTTATTAAAATATAATAGATATTTTATATAATCTTTTAAATTTTATTTATAATATTATTAAATAAAATTTGTAAGATATTCGAAAATGGAATAAGATTTATAAAAAGTAACAATTTTATAAAACATAATTATCACGGGTTCACTACCCGTTCCTAGCTAGCATGGATGCCTCAGACATCCATTATTCTTTATATAATCGAAGATACTTCTTTTCTATATAGAATATTATAATATCAATTTAATATCTATATAATATTATAATAGTATATTCTACTTTTCAAAAAGACTTTACTATTTTGAAAAAACAATTCAGTTTTGCTTTTATAATAAATCATTAATGAAAAAAGAGAGAATTTCGATATTCTCAATCAATAATATATTGATTTATATTATAATATATAAAATATCTTCGATTTGAATTCTGTTTTTGTTTCTATCTTTGGTCTTGGTTTTGTTTTTGTTCTTATCCTCGATCTCGTTCCTATTAATATCCTTGTATTCAAATCTCCGGTATAAAAATTAATATTTGTAATATCTTTTATATAGAATTTAAAATGTATTTATATTTTAAATTCTAGAACTCTGATTTTATATTTGTTCAAATTATTTTTTATAATAGTAAAATTTTTTTTTTCTATTATATCTTTTTTATTTATCATTATTGTAGATAATATTAAAATTTATATTGAAAAGATTTTTAATAATTAATAATTATTTATTTTTAAAGATATGAAGCTCGAAAATCTTATTTCTATAATCTATTTATTTAATAATAAAATTATTTAAGATTATAAAGTTTTTAATTATATAATTTATTTGTTTGATATTATCGAATAAACTTTAAAATTAGTTTATAATAATTATAATATTATTTATATAATAAAGAAGGATTTGTTAATAATAAAAACAAAAAAAATAATTTATTTATTCAAAATATTGAATTTTATAATTAATTATTTTTGATATTTATAATAATTCAATTTGTAATAATTTAGATCAATTTTATTCAACTTCAATATCAATCTTGATAAATTATATAGAATTAAGAATCTATTAAAGACGAAGAATCGAATATCTTGATATAATAAAACGAATATAAAAATTGAAAATTCGATTTACAAATTTATTAAAAGAATAATAATAATATTTTTAATATAGAATAGAAGAAATTATTATATATAATCTTTTTATTAAATAGTATTATATAATAAAAAAAATGAAAAGATATTGAAGGAATTATATAAAATGTTTTCGAATTTATTATAATTAATAATTTTTTTATAAAATTCAATATTCTTTATATTTTGATAAATATTAAACGAAAAGTTATAATCAAATTTGATAAATTTATTATTATCTTTTTGGATATTTTATATATAATTGAAATATTTCAAGGATCTTTATTATAATCTTTTTAAAAAGAAATTAAAAATATTATTTAAAAAGGATTCAGGTTTTTATTTGATTATTGATATAGAAAAATGAAAAACAAATTTCAAATATGAAATATGAAATATGAAATATGAAATATGAAATATGAAATATGAAATATGAAATATGAAATATGAAATATGAAATATGAAATATGAAATATGAAATATGAAATATGAAATATGAAATATGAAATATGAAATATGAAGTATGAAATATGAAATATGAAATATGAAGTATGAAATATGAAATATGAAATATGAAATATGAAGTATGAAATATGAAATATGAAATATGAAATATGAAATATGAAATCAAAATTATAAGAAAAAGAAATATTATAATATTATTCCTTCAAAATTTGTTTTTAATTAATATAATTAAATTTAATCAATATTATTGATTTATAACAATTTTATAAATTTCGATTAAATTAGATTTTGTAAATGGAAATAAAAGAAATAAGAATATTATTAAGGTCTTTATTATTATTATAAGTTTTTTAATTATTTTATTAGAGATTATAAAGAGAAGAAATAAATCGACGTATTGAAAAGTTTGAATAATAATAAAGATATTTATAGATTAAATTATAATATTAATAAAGATTATCAAATTCAATAATATTGTTTTTGTAGTTTAGATAATTAAAATAGTTATTGATAAAATCTCTAATAAAATATAAATTATCGAAAAAGTTTTTAGTAAAATATATATCAATGAAGTAATTATTAAAGTAATTCTCAATAGTAATATTTTAATATATTTTCTAGTTTTATTAAAAAAGGCTTGTTAGTATTTTTTGAAAATATATTTAATATATTTTTATATAATATAATATTATTATTATTGTTTATTTTGATTTAAAATTATTAAAAAAATATTTAATCTTTATAATAAAAAGTTTAAAAAGGTTACTAAGAAATATAGAATTATCACGGTATAGAGAGAGACCTTGGTAATATAATGGTATTCTATAAAGAAGAAAAGAAGTTACTAAAAGAAGTACCGATTATATAATGAATGAATACTTAAAGTATTTATATAGATTAATTAGTGTTACGATGCCTCTCCCTGGTCAGGTGACTAGAGAACACGTGATGGGGTGTCCCATCGATCTCATTAATTATTATCAATGGGATCAATAGGATCCTATCGCTTCTATTGTTTCTTATCAATAAGATTAATAAAACGATAAAGAACAAAGGTCTATATAAGAGAATAGATTTTATTACAATATAGAATTTTGTATTCAAAAACAATTATTAATTTCATTACTATAGTTACAAGAATTACAATTAATTATAACCTTATTGAATTCCTACTTGAAGTCTAGTCTAAATCATCTCGAGAGATCTCTAGCCACTTCCACGTGACCCTAGAGGCAGCTCCCGTAACAATTAGGAATAGATAATGAATTTATAATAATATCTTTTCTTTAAAATCAAGTTTATTTTTGAATGATTAATAAAGTTATTAATTGATTTATTTATAAAACTTAAAATTTTAAATCAATATTTTTTATTATAATAAACAAGCTTTTCATTTTTTAAAATATGTTTTAAAAATTATAATATATTATTTTTTTATATAAATTGTATTTTTTTTTCTTTGGTCAATTTTTATAATATCTAGAATATAAATATTGATATTGATATTGATATTAATAATAAAGATTTCTTTATATCAAAGTAAATCAGAATTTATAATAATAATTTAGGTTTTTTAAAATATAGTTTGTAATATTTGATTAATATCTTTTTGTTTTCTTTTAAATTATTTATTGATTATCAAATAAGAATATAATATTTTTATTTAATTTGATAATGATAATTATCTTCATTATGATTATCAAATATTCTTTCAAAAATCTATTTTTGAATTAATTCTTTGTTTCCGTTTTTTTTAAGTATTTTATTTTTTATAATCTTTGATTTTGATTTATTAATTATATTTTGGTTTTGAAAACAAAATACTGAATATATTGATATTAAAAACGAATAATAAAATATTAAAAAGATTTGAATATTTTTTAATAACTTAATTAAATAGAATTTAAAATAAACTTTAAATATTTTATATAAATCGATTTATTTATTGTTTAATTTTTTTCTTTTTCAAGAAATCTTTATATTTTTAATATTAATATAGATTTTTTGTTTTTTTATAATATAATAAATTTGATCTATTTCTATTTATATATTCTTTGTAATTCGTAATTAATTATTTTATTAGAATTTAAAATTGATCCAAATTGTATTTTATCCTATTAATTCTCTTATTCCTTTTAAACAATTCATATTTTTATATTAAATTCATTTCCAATAAATATAATTTGTTAAATTCGATATCAATTTATAGATTGAATTTATAATTTACAAAAAATAAAGAATATCTTATTGTTTTCGATATCAAATTATTAAAAGTAAATTTAATTAAAAGTAATCATTTTATTCAATTGTTTTAATAAAAATTGATAAATATATATAAATATTATTTTAAGATAAAATTAATTCATTTTATTTATTTATTTATTTATTTATTTATTTATTTATTTATTTATTTATTTATTTATTTATTTATTTATTTATTTATTTATTTATTTATTTATTTATTTATTTATTTATTTATTTATTTATTTATTTATTTATTTATTTATTTATTTATTTATTTATTTATTTATTTATGAAAAACAAAAGAATATTTCAAAATTATTTTTAAATATTCAAAAAATTACATTTAGATTCTTAATATAAGTTATATTTCTTTATTCAAAATTATATTATTTAGAAAATTATATAAAATATAAATACAAATAATAAAAATATTAATTAATTTTTTCATTCTTAATAATTTTATATTTATAAAATATTTCATTTTCATCAATGTACACATTATTATTAATATATATTTGTATATAAAATCATAATACTTATAATTCGATAATAATATAATATAATCAATTAGAATATTAGATCAAATTTTGAAAATAACAAACAATATTTTTAGGAATCCTAAAGGAAATATTTTTGATAATTTTATATATATACAAAATTTATATATTTAGATATATATATCTATCTTTTAATATATTTATAATCATTAATAATTTCGAAAAATCAAATCGATAGTTTTAATATATTCTGAATATCTTATTAATCCGGTGGTATATATCCTATATATAATCTATACTTTTATTTTGTTATTTAATAATATTTATAATTTTTTTAATAGTAAATTATATTATAATAAATCTTATAATTTTGTATAACTATCTATAAATTTTTTTTGAATTCCTTTGATTATTTTTTTATAAATAGATTCTTAATCATCAAAATCAATTACTTTACTATTTTTAATCTAGAATATATAATATCGATAAAATTATCAATAAATTTCTTTCCTAATAATAATATTCAATTTATTATTATTAACAAAACTTCATTTATTAATTTCTTATATAAATCTATATTAAATTTATTAATAAACAGAATAATATATTTATTATTTTTTAAATATTCATTATTCAAATTTAATATATCAAATCGATCTTTATATCAACAATTCAATATATCAAAACAAATAACTTTGAATTCTAATCGATAAACAATCCAGAAATTATATTAAAAAAGAAACTTTAATCATTATATTTATCATTAATTTAAAATTTTTATTATTATAAAATATTCCAGATTTTTATAATTTATAAGAATCTCAAATTCTTATTGAAACCCTTATAATTCTAAATACTATTCTTTCATTGATTTAATTATAATTAATAATCCTTTATTATAAATTTTGTAATTATATTCTATTATAGAATATTTTGAAGAAAAGTATATTATTAATTGTAATATATTTTCATTATTATATTGAAAAAAAACTTCTTTTGAAATTTAATCCGAAATATCTGTTTTTAATATAGTTTTCTTATTATAATCGAAATATATTAATATTAAACCAATTATAAAAATTCTTTTGAGTTTTTCAAATATTAATATATATTTTTCCTTTTATTATTATATAATATCTTTCTGAAATAGATTATTTATAAATAATATATTTTAAAAAATCTTTTATAAACTATTAATAAAAGTTTACGAATTTAAAGAATCGTTATAGATTTTTGATCAATAATAATTATATTTATAAAATAATAATCTTAACTTTGTTTTGATTCATTTTTATATCTTTTATTATAATTATCAAACTCAAATATTTTGTTAAAATAATTTTGAATTTGTATTTATTGATGTGACGCACAAAAGCCGTAGTAGAGCTGAATAAACAGGGTCAATTATGTTCTTTAGAATCTACAATTGAAGAACTATAACTTATAAAAAGCGACTAAATATATATATACAAATACCCATTTGTAAGTTACAGAATTGTATATATATATTATTAAGGTTATTATTTTATTATACTAAATTGTATGAATCGTAATGTATATGTATGGACGATCAGTTCATTAATGGATGTGGGAGATAAGAAGTATTATGTGGTTAGTCTTTTGTGGTTTATAATTCGTGATATTATTTCTCCTTTTGGAAAAGCTTACCCTCAAGTATTTTACTCCTTTATTTCATTGCTATTTCATCGAAAACTAGGTTTTGTGAAGGTTTATAAACTTTAAATCAATTAGATTGGTTATTTTGGTTGATTTAATCAATTTACTGGAAATTAATCAAATTAACCAAATTAATCGATCAAATTGATCAAAATGATGAATGAATTGATCAAATCGATCAAATCGTTTATTAATTGGTTAAATTAATATTGATTTGTATTCTTTTTGATTTGGAGAATCTTTGAAAGGAAAAAGTTTCAATAAAAAAGGGAAGGAGGTTGAATTATGGTATAGTAATGATGGATGGTTAATATGGTCAATTCCGAAATCGATCAAGTTAATCAATCAAATTGATCAAATCAATCAAATTGAATGAAATCGATAGGGGTAATATTATATTTCGTTTTTATTATATTCAAACTTCTTTTTGTATGATTTTTGAAATGATTATAGGTATAAGTTTTTGAAATATATTGTCTTTATATTGTCTTGATGGTGACAGTTTATCTATTATATAGAACTCAAGTTATATACATATACAATCAAATTCTCTTTAATTTGTATGGGTTTTCGATCCTTTCATGATTGTATATATATATATTATTATAAAATTATAACATTTAATCTACTATATTAAAGAACACTTTTCTTTTCTTTGATTTCATAGATAAATCGTCATTTATATAATTATAATTATTCTTTTCGTTTTTATAAAACTTTATCCAATCAATTAATCGATTAAGAAGATTAGGCAATATTAGATTGGCCAGGTGAAAATCGTATAGGAGGTATAATAATGTTTTAAGATTGAAAGCAGGATACCAAATAAGATCGATATCGTTATTAAATTATGAAACTCTATATAATAAAGTTTTTCGTACTTTTTTTATTATTAGGACCTTTTCCATTTTCTATTTCGAATTATTAATTATATTAATAAACAGAAATGATTCGAATATTTAATTAGGAAAAGGATTGTTATATATCTTGTATAATCGATCTGGAAGGAAAATAGGATGAATTTTCATCGTAATCAAAAGTTCGAGCTTGAAAGAACTTTCAAATCGATTAATGATCTTGAATCTTCCTTAAATTAAGAAGTCCAGTTTTTTGGATGATCTCTAAATAGAATAACTCTTTACATTAAGCTATATATAATCTCCGATATCGAAATCGACTTTATGTCAATGAATATTTATGGATTTCGATATTTTGGTTTGGGTATATAATAAACCTTCTTTTGTTTGTATAAAAACTAATCTATTACGTTCTATATATATACAGGTATTATATATATTCATATTGTCTATTGGTTTATTAACGTCTTCCTTCTATTCCTATGCATATTTCGATGTATATTTATATAAGGTTTCGTAGAGTATAAATCCTCCTAAAGAATTGTATAGAAAAATAAATTATGCGTAATCTATTATAGATAGGAATTCTGATCAATCGTCTTGATAATAATTAATAAACGGTCTTAATCGCTGCTGAAGATATTGATTATAGATCTCAATTTGACCATCGATTTGGGGATAATGAGTAATGGATAGTTTGAAATCGGTTCTTAGGATTTGGCTGAATTTCTTTCAGAATTATAATATGAATTGGGGGCCGCGATCTGATACTATAATATCAAGGGGATTATAATATCGATATATATAATAAAGATATAATTATATTTAAATTCAAATATCGATTGATTTGTGACAAGGTATAAAAATAGTTTGCTTTATCAATCGATCAATAATAACTAAAATATTGTTATATTCATATTTATTTTTATTAAAGCTGCAATAATCCATAATAATATATTGCCATATTCGATTAGGAATCGGAAGTGGATACAATAAACCGGGGGTACGATCGTATAGAATGGAACTGTATTTGCAGGCATGACAATTGCGTATATATCTGGTTATAGTATCATATATTCTAGACCAATAATATTATTGAGATAATAAGAGATAGGTTTTACTTGTACCAAAATAAATAATGAAAACGGAATTATAAACTTCACAAATTAGGTAAGTTTGAAGGTTATCAACATCAGGTACCATCAAACGGTCATTGTAGAGCAAAAGGTTATTTTAGAATGATATATATTTATGATCTTGGGTAGTTTATATTCTGAATATTAACAAGCTATTTGTAGTTTTATTTGTTTCGATAATATAGTTAATTAGATCGAATCGAAAAACGATTTCATTCAAATCGATGTTAATAATCGTTGTTTCGTCTGGGTAATGCTTTTATAAAGCTTTTTTTATGATTTCGATATCAATTTGGTTATTTTTAATAAGTTATTGAAAGCGATTCTTCTTTTTGATATGGTTCTGGAAATCCAACTCGTTGATCTGATAGATTAAGGTATCGGCGAGAAGGTTATCTTTTCTAGGGCGGTATATAATGATGAAGTTATAATTGATTAGAATTTCTGTTCAACGAATTTATCGGATATTGAAAGTTTTAGTAGTTATAAAATATTCGAGGGCCTTATAATCGATATAAACCTTGATTTTATATAATGAATCGGCGAATTTCGCTCTTTAATGGTTGAGAGATCGAATAATTGATAGTATTTCTTTATCATGAATTTTGTAGTTCAATTCAGCGGCAATTATGGTTTTGAAGAAATAAATTATGGGAAATCAATCTTCGTTATGCTGTTGTAATAATATATTAGCAATTATTCCATCGAATATATTTATTTCGAGTATACAAGGGAATCGATGATTATAGTGTTGTAGAAACGGAGTGGAGATAAGCTTTTTCTTTAAGATATTAAATGCATTTTGGTATACTTTGTTGAATACGAATTTAATATTTGTTTTAGTAAATTCGTTGAAAGGTTTCGTTATTATATTGTAGTTCTTAATAAATTGTCGATAAAAATTGCAAAAACTGAGGAATGATTGGATCCTTTTCATTATTGTTGGAAAGGTTCAATTCTCAATTACCTTAATCTTTTCAAGGTTCATTTTTATTCTTTTAGTAGAAATGATAAAGTTCAAATATTTGATATATATAATATTAAATTCACATTTCTTGAAATTTGTTTATAAATCAGTGGTTTTTAATCATTCAAGAATTAGTTTAATATGAATTTGATATTTTTTTTTGTTTTTGGAATAGATTAGAATATCATCGAGGTATACTATATAGAAGATGTTTAGATAATCAAATAAAACATTATTTATATAATACTAATAGATTGTAGAATTATTTGTTAATCCGAATAATACAATCTTGCATTTATATAATCTATATTAGATTTGAAAGGTAATATACTCTTCCGAAATAGGATTTATTTTTATATAATAAAAAGTTTAATGAATATCGAATTTGATAAAGATCTTAATATTAAAAAACCAAGAAAGCATTTCATCGATCAAAGAAAAGGGATATCAATCCTTATATATCAAAGAATTCAATAATCTAAAGTTTATATAAAATTTCAAATTACCATTAGATTTCTTAATGAATAAAATGAATATAATATAAGGGGCTTGATTGGATTCAATGAAACCTTTACTGAAGTTATCCATAATATATTCTTTAACGATTTCCAATTGTTTTAGGGATATCTTATAAAGTGGACTGTAATACAAAACTTATTCTTTTTTGTCTTCTAATATGATTTTATAATTATAAGATTGATTAGGAGGCAAAATGTTTGATTTATATTTGGAAAAAGCTCAATGATATTATCAATATTTAAATGGTATTTTAGATTCTGAATCGATTTCGATTAATATTCGATCGAGTTTTTTTCGAACTTTCGTATTCTTGAATTCGGTTAGGGCAATCAGCATTCTCTTTTTTGTATATCGTTTGTTTCATTGGAAATCTATCATATTATCGAATTCTTTCAAAATAATAATAAAGAATTCAGTTTGTTCATTTCTTTTACATTCTAATTGAAATTTATCGGATTTGAATATATATAAATCGAGGACTTCGGGCGATATACAGGGAAGGCATTTGTAGATCTGCAATAATAATATAATTGGTTGGGAAGGAGATAGATTGAATTTGAAAGAAATCAGGACCTCTTCTTTTTCAACAAGAATCTGTATTGCATTTATATTTGAAGGTTTTTATTATATATTATTAATTATAATTGATCTGTTCAATTGTAAATCTTTTCGATTCCAATATTCTTCGAACTGGTCATTTTATCGATTAGCATTTTGTTGGATTAATCGATCAATCTTTTGTTTGTAAAAGGATGATTAGGTAACGAGGAGATTATTTGAATAGGAGATGGTATAGGATCTTTTTTTAAGTTATTCAAAATGTTTATTGAAGCAATCGAACTTTGCTCGAATTTCTAATAATCAAAATCTACCTAAAATAATATTATAACTCCCTAATTCAATAATAAGGAAAGGGATAAAAGATTATTCATAACTATCGATTATTAAATTAAGGAATATGAAATGGGTAATGGTATGGCCTTATACATTATTATACCCTTTAACTTCAATTGAAACTTTAAGCAGTATAATTCTAAATTTAAATATAGGAAATAAACAAATAAGGAATATAATATTAATAAAAACGAATCCATTTGCTCCAAAATCAATAAATACTCTTGATTGATAAATATAATCATTTTTCGAAAGATTGTAAAAGAGTATGAATATTTCTCCTTTTATAAACTTGATTAAATCAAGAAATCTTATATTTTATATAATGCTTAGAATAGAAACAGAATTTAAGTGTTTGATTTTAAATGCTTTTTTTTTTCTAAACGGGTATTCTGTATAACTTCAACTATAGTTTTTGGGTTGAAATCTTCTTCGGTATCCCGATATTCTTCGAATTCTTCTGCTTCTTCTTGTACCATCTCGATCTCATTGAAATTATCGATACAAAACGTCGACGTACATACTGCTCCAAAAGAAAAAGAAGGCGACGAGTGTTTGAAGTTCGAATAATTATTGGATATAGTAAGATCGGTATATCCGGAAGGGGTATTCCAGAGTGGAAATAGTTTCGGGAACATGAAGGTTCCAAAATTGGAACTATTAAAACTCCAAGAAAGTTGCAAGGAATTTGTAATAACCATTGATTTACAAATAATTATAAAAACTTCTCAACCAATACAATATCAATTTCATTCTCATAATGAAACTTCGTTTTGATTTATTCTAATAAATATATTTGCGAATTCTTTTATAATCTTGTAATCCTTAATGAGTATTACTATTATTTACAAAAGAAAATCAGAAATCTTCTATTCAAAATCCCTTAATAGAATCTTATCATTGATAATCTCCATTTGGATAACAAATAGTTTGAACTTTCTATATCATTTTAGGAAATTGTTATATCGAATTATATTAAACATAATCTATATCTTATATTGAAAACGAACATTATCGATTTCGACCGGATTCCAATAGATCACTGCAAATTGTTCGATCAATTCGAATACCGTGAATCAGGGTACTCATACATAAAAAATATGACAATATATTTATACTTCCGATTCGATTTGATCGATTATATATATATAATATTATATTTCATTCTTAAATGATATAATATATAGTTCGAATCGTTCTATAATCAATAATTACCACAAATTAATTTTAAATTTAATACCATCGTTAAGTTTAATAATAAGATTTATAGGTTTTGGTATATATATATCTTATTACAAATTATAATTAACACAGGAATACGATTTTGACCGGTTAGATCGGTTTCTTGAATAAAAGGACCCCTGATTATTAAATAGATTATTATTTCCTGAAAGGGAAGGAGAATCCTTGAAAAGCTTTTAATGATTAAATTATTTAATCGAAATTTTCTTTCTCTAATTTCAGGATCTTTAGATTTGTTTGAATAAAGATCCTTGAATTTCGATTGAAGGAATAAGGGAAATCCTAGGTATTATTATTGATTTGAATATCTATATAAGTATTATTTGGGATTCAAAAGGAAATTGTATTGTTATAAAGTTTGTTGTTATTATAACTTTCAATTATTGATTCTTCTCTTTCAAACTCATAATCATTATATAAAGATTTTGTAATTATAATAATAATTCGGAAGGAGTAATTGAATTATTGGAAGTATTGATTTTATATATTAGAATTTTTTCTTTATTAGTTTTCTTTTTTTCAATGGTAATATTATTCAATTCTATATTCATATTTTCTTCGAAGGGTTGTTGAAATAATTGAGGAAAAAAGAAGGATTCCTTAGAATATACTTTCGAAGGTTTGGAATATATAGAAGAAAGAATTCGTTGTATTATAAAAGTAATGGTATATTTCTAAAAGTGTTTATATCTTCATCGATTAGATCGGAATAGATTTTCTTTTTTTGGGTGTAATGTTTATAAAAGTTTATCTAAGAAGATATTATTAAAGTAAGGTATTATTTGGGAGATCATCAAATAGCTGGATACTTGTAAATGAATTATAGATAATATGATATATAAAAGCCATAATAGAATTGAATAAATAGGATCAATTACATTCTTTAAAATTTACAATTGAAGAATTATAGCTTATAAAAAGTGATTAGATATATATATATAAATATCTATTTGTAAGTTATGGGATTGTATGTATATATTATTAGGATCATTATTTTACTATACTAAATCGTATGAATTATAATGTATATACACAGACGATCAGTTTATCAATGGATATGGGAGATAAGAGGTATCATGTAGTTAGTCTCCTGTGGTTCACGATTCGTGACAATTGATATTTATTTATAAACTAATATTTTATAATTTCTATATTATATTATAAATATATTTTCAATATTGATTCTTGTTTATAAAATATATTATATAATATTTATTGAATTCATTAAATAATATATAATTAATATAATATTGAAAAAAAAACAAATATATTATAAAAACTGAAAAATATAATCAAGGATTCGAACAATCTAAATTATATTATAAAAACAATTTTCTATTCATTATTTTTTATATTATAGAGTTTATTAAATATAATAATAATATCAAATTTAAAATATATCTTTATATTATATAATATATTAAGAATTTCCCTAATTATTAATAATAAATATTAATTCTTTATAATAATATTACCCAATCCCCGATAATTCTAACAAATATAAATTCCTTTATTAAATTTAATAACAAGAAATAAAAATATAATTTTTCAAAATTATAATTTTCAAATGAACCTTTTGAATAAATTATTATCGATCTATTTATAAACAATCTTCAATTTCAAAGAAAATAAAGAATAGTTTTTGAAATATAGTGATTCTTTTCCGAATATCAACTCAATTTTATAATCCCAAATTCGTTATAATGAAAGGTTATTTGTAAGCTATAACAAAAATATTGATAATTTATTATAAAATTATATAAGAAATTTTGTAATTTGATTATCAATAAAAGATTATTTATTAATAAAGAACTTTTCGATATTTATTTTTATTATTCTTTAAATACTTTTTAGGGAATAATAATGATAAACAAAATTATATAATTTAAATAGAATTTCTGTTAATATTACAATTATACTCTTTTTTTTTATATAATCTATCCTTGAAATCTTGCTTTTGAATCAATAGAATTATTATCGCTTTATTCAAATACTTATATTAAAAGGTTTCTTATATTCAATTTAATTCATTCCAAATGAAATATATAATCTTTATATTGTTTTATTAATAAAAAAAATGAAATTAATAATGCATAGCTAATAAATATTATTTAAATTAGATTTCATATTCAAAAAAAATTTAGTTTTTTGGGATAAAAATAAATAATATAAATATAGATTTATTTCATTCTATAGATTTCATTTAATATTGTTTAATTATTTTTTGTATTAATTTATAATAAATTAAATATTAGTTTTGGATTATTTGGATTTGAAAAGTATTTTTATTATTATATATTTTTATATAATAATAATTAATATTATATATTAAAATCTTTTTCATAAATAATTCAATATCCAAATTTTCTATTGTTTTATAATATTTATTTTTAATATTTTCTATAAGAGGTATTTTATAAATATTTTATTTATATATCCAATTTTTTGAAATCGATTTAAAATTTGGAATATATATTTGAATATCTCTTTTTCATTTTCTATCCAAAATAATCAATACAATTCAGAGTATTAATCAAAATATACTTTGATTGAAAATAATATTTTAAGGATCTTATTAATAAATAGTTTTATTTATACCTTTTGAAGATTTTCAATAGATATTAAAGATAAAATTGTTAATACTACTATCGGATAGAAAATATTATATAAATAATAATATATAATATAATATTGAAAACTAAAGAAGAAAATTATATTAATCTAATTAATATAAAGATTATAATATTATAATTATAATAATCCAAAAATAATAAATCTATTTTTCGAAAGTTTGATAATAAAGAATAATCAGATTTTTTGATATTGAATTATTGTTATATTTATAATAAAGTATTTTATAATAATATTGTATTATTCAACAAAAAAACGATCAATAAAAATCTTTCCTGAATATCTATTATTAATTAAATTAATTATAAATTATATTAAATAAAAGAAATATATTAGAAATATTATAATTTGAATAAATAGAGATTTACTATTTATAAAGTTGAATTACAATAATTTTTTATTATTTATTATATATTATATCTATTTTATATCCTTTAATAATTTTTACAAACGATTTATTATAAAGATTAAATTTTTCTTTATTTTTCGAAAATCGATATCGATAATAAAAATACTATATTATTTAATAATACTAACGATTTATTTTCAACAAAACTTTAGAATATATTCAATTATTGATAATTATTATTTCGCAAACTTTCTTTTTGATAACTTTCATAATTAATAAAATCAAATAAATAATTTTGTTAATATTATATTAAATGTTTTTCTTATTAATAATTATTATATATAATTTGATTATTGTTTTAAAATTATTATAATTGATATTTATTATATTGATATATAATATTTTATAATATCGTTTTATATCTATTTACTTTTTATATAATATCTATTTGTTTTTTTGTTTTACAATTATATATTTTATAATCGAATTATTTATAAAAATAATAAAAGTTTTAAAAGCATTCTTATTCTTTTTATATTTATTTTTATATCTTGATAATATCCAAATCCATAGAATTATTTTGAATAAATAATATAAACAATATATAATGATGATTATAATCTAAAACTAATTTCGAGGGTTATAAATTATAATAATTATTATTCTAATAATTTTGATTTCAAATTTAAAACTTTTTTTTTATTCTTTAAGATTTATAAAATTATAAGGATTTGAATTATATTTTACCAATACCTTTAATTCATTTATAATTTTTTTTTATTATTATAATTATTTTTTGAGAAATCTTATTATTAAAAATTCCAAGGTATTCTAATTTTATATAAAAGAAAGCAAATAGTATTTTATTCTATATTTTGAATTTATTGAATTTTATTATAGTTTTTCGTTTTATATTAATAAATATATAAAAACTATCGAATTTTTTTTAAAAAGGAAGTTATTATAATAAATTTCGATATTTTATTTATATTCTTTTATCTTTTTTATTATATTGATTTTTTTAATAAATTTGTAAATCTAATTTTCAATTCTAATTTTTATTTTATTAAATCAAATCTTCTATTTTATTTTTTTTGAATGAATTGAGATTCTTTATAATTTATTAGAATTAATAAAAATATAAAGAGATATTTGTATTCATATTTATTAAAATTAAATATTTTCGATATTCAATATTCTAAATAAGAAATTATATATTGTTTGATTTATTCATTTCTAATTCATTATATAATTTGTAAATTTCTTTATAAAACAATTCTATTAGAATAAAGGTTTCATTTATAAAATTATATAAATATAATAAATAATTTGAAATTTCTATATTCTAATTATTATCGAAAATTTGGGAAATAAATATAGAATTTATAAATTTTATATTATTGATAATTAATAATTTATATATAAGTTATTATTATTGATCGAAAATACCTTGAATATAATTATAAATCTTTATTAATAATTTGATATTCAGAAAAACAATTAATCTAAAGAAATTTATTATAATGATTGAATTTTTAAAATATATTTTAAAAAACGAACAATATTTTATCAATCTATTATTTCTATTTAAATAAATTCAAAATAACTCTATAAATATATCAATAGATATCTGAATTATAATATCTGGATTTATTTCGAAGTATCAAAATATAAATCGTTCATAATTCGGAATTTCTTTTATTATAATTTTGTATTACAGAATTTTATATTTCGTTATTGAAATAATTCCTTTTTTATATAACAGAATTGAATTATTTTTTATATTGAATAACAATTTTTTTTAAAAGATAGAATATATTACTATAGTATAGAAAAAAGCTTTAATAATATAATGATATTTTATAAAGTAGGAAAGAAGGTGTTAGAAGGAGTATCGATTATATAGTGAATGAATGTCTGAGGTATCCATACAGATTAGCTAGGAACGGGTAATGAACCCGTGACAAGAATACATATAATGTTATTTTAAATAATAATGAGCTTTTATAATTTAATTTTATAGATAATAAATCTCTATTTATTAAAATCATTATGTTTTTAAAATATAATTTTTCTTTTGATATTATTAATTTGATTAATAATAGATATTCTGAGAAATTATTTGTTAATTGTTTTTTTGTTGAAGATTAAAATATTCTTATATAATTTTTATTATATCGATAAGAATTCTGTTCTGTAGATAGTAATATTATTAATATTATTATTGATTATTTTGTAATGAATATAATAATAGAATAATATTAAGAAATCTGATTATTTTTCGTTATAAAATTATTCCTTAATATATTTATAATTTTCGATTTATAATGGTTATAATATTATAATTTATATATAAATTAAATAAATATAATATTTTTTTGTTTTTGGTATTATATTTTATATTGTTATTTTTGGGATATTTTTGATTCGATATAAGTATTGTGACACAACGGCCGAATAACTTGAGCATCTCTTAGAATTAAAAGCTACAGATCGAAGGTAGAACTACATGATTATATATATACAGGCCGAGAGCTCACTTAGTCTATTTAGGGAATGCTGTATTCCGATTAAAGCTCGAATCGATTATATTATATATATACATAACATTATCCCCTTTTTATATAAAAGTTCATTCCGAGTACTTTAAACGAATAATATAAAAGAATCCGAAAATAATTACAATTACAAATTATTAATTTTATTCGTCAATTCAATTAAATATATAAATTCAATGATATTCATCGCTTCTTTTATTCGATCAGAAAAAGTATGTTCATCAATTACATTTTCCAAATACGTTAAAGCTTTCAATTCCTTTTTTATTCTTTCTTCATTTCATTCTGAATTTATATTATTATTATTATTATCCAAAATAATTAATATAAGACGATTAATTGAATCAAATGAATCATATATATTATTATATGGATTCAAATGGCAAGTACAAATCTAATGGTATAGGGACTTATATTATATATATCTGTTCTCTTTGCAAAAGCGAATTCGTTTTTGTAAAATGAATTCGGGAGCTTTCAATCGTTGAAGCCAAGGGGATGCCTTTGATAATAACACTAGGGTAAAATCGGAATCGAATATACCTAAGGTATAATTGATACTAGATATATCTATTAGATCAGAACGATTCTGAAAATGAGAATTAGAGTATTATAATATATAGGGAATAAAGCTAGTAATTCTATTAAGAATAAAACTATTGATTGAACGAGTAATTAATTATTATATAACTTATATAAATTCGGGATAGAAATAGGATAAATTAAATTATTAAATAAACCGATTATATAAAGTTGAATTGAGTTTATTACGGAAAATCGATATCTTATTCGAATCGGGTTAATTTTGATCATGAATTTTGTATAAGGTCCTTTCGAATTTTGTAATATAAATGTATAATAAATCAATACTTTGTTTTAGAATATAAAAACAATCTTCAGTTTTTTAAATCTTATTAGAATTATTATAAATTCTAGAGAATTGATCAAGGATCATATTATAATCAAAGGGAATAGCTTAATCGATAAACGAAAGTTGTAATAATACTATAATTTGAATTTGAGATTCAAGGTTAAAATAAATATAATAAAATTGAGTAATGGAATTACCGATTTTAATATTATTTATTTGAAATTTAGTTTTAATTAAAAAAAATTAGGTATCGAACTTTTATATATTTCCATTAAACTTTTCTGAATTAAGAAAGCAAAGTTTTGGAATAGGATTTGATCGAATTAAGAATAGAAAATATAAAAAAGCAATCTTTTCATATTATTATATCATTTCGATTTATAATTCGCCGATTATAAAATTGATTGATTCTATTGCTAAAAAATAAAATAAAACCAAAAGGAATATCGCTTAAATATGAATACCTTTAAAAAATTACAAAGAATTTTTTCAAAAAGGATTTTAACAAAGGGAAAACAATTTCACAAATTGTATTATAAGTATATATATATAAATAGGAATATAAATGTATATCTAAAATTTACAGAATATATATAAACTTGAGTATATATATATATTACTCGATTTCTTATTTCAAGGAGCTTTTAATAATATAATACAACAGCCGAATAATTTGAGTATTTTTTAGAATTAAAAGCTACAAATCGAAAGTAGAACTATATGATTATATATACACAGGCCGAAAGCTCACTTAGCCTATTCAGGGAATGCTGTATTTCGACTAAAGCTCGAATCGATCACGTTGTACGTATACATAACAAGTATCTATAATTTTATCCCTGATATGGTTTGATAATCTGTTCAAA
Organism: Stromatinia cepivora; assembly: GCA_014898415.1. NCBI lineage: Eukaryota > Fungi > Ascomycota > Leotiomycetes > Helotiales > Sclerotiniaceae > Stromatinia > Stromatinia cepivora. Next base: position 292,418 of record RCTD01000026.1, on the reverse strand, counting down.
AATAATATTTTATTGAATAAATAATTGTTATCAATTAATATTATTTTTCATATATTATTTTCTATCAAAATTCTATTGATTAATAAAATCCTAAATGAAATCTTTAAGAAGGTATTATAGAAAATAATATTCTGTTATTATTTATTATATATAAAGGATTATAATAAAAATTATTTCAAAATCTATTTCAGGATGGAATATTGATAGGTATAGGTTATTTTTTGTACAAGATATTGAGGTGAAGATTATGAATCTTTTTTAGATATTGAAAACGAATCGTTAATTAAGAAGATTTTGATTTTCGATATAAATTATTATTATATAAAAAATTATAATTACAAATCTTAAATTCAAGTATAGATGATATTCAATTAGTATATTGTGAAAGAGTTAGGTCGAGATACGTGCGTCCCGATAATACGCTGCAAGAGGAAATGAGAATTGGAATTGATCAGATTATATTATAAAGGCTTCAAATAGTAAAATTAATAGGTTTAAATAACAGTTTAGATTGAGTATAAATAGTATATAAAAAGATTAATGGAAAAATAATTAATTTCTTTGAAGAAAGAGAAATAAAGTTTTCTTTTAGATCTAATTACAAAGAGTTATATGATTATATAACTATAAACTAGTTATGTATTAGGCCTTGATATCCCAACTTTCTCACAATATAATCTATTTCAAGTTTATATAAAAGATTATTGGTAATTATAAATCTTTAATATAATTAAGAAATAAATCTTTATTATTATTATTAATTTCAATTTTAGAAATACGATTTGATTGAAATTTTAATTAATTTTCGATATAAATGATATTTATTGATTTCAAATCATAAATATTATTTTCTTTTATTAACAAAATAAAATAAAGATTATATATTATGTATAAAAGAATTTGATTAAATATGAAAAATGTTACGATCATTAATCTATGTTTTGAGGCTATATAGGCGCGATTCGTGATCGGGGCCCAAGCGTAGAGATAGCGGTACGCTATTTTGTTATTTTCAGAATTTGAAGAAACTCTTTTTGTATAGTATATTGATAACGGGGATCGTCGTTTCGATATCATTTATTAATTAATTTTAAAAAGAGAGTGATTTCCTTTATAAAAAGAACAATGAAAAGTTTTACAGTCTAATTGAGACTAGTTGATTCTTTGCTATTTGTGACTCTTACAAAAAATTATTTATTAGAAATATCTTAGAAAAACAAGAGTAGTCTTTTTATTGCAAAAATAAAATTTCGAAAATATATTAATTAAAAAAAATTTAGATCTTTATAATTTCATTTATAATTATTATAAATCTATATATTTATAAAAGATTATTAAATTCGATATCAAAAAAATTCTTTTAAAAAAGTTTTTATTCAATAATAATAATATTCAGAAACAATTTCTTTTTTAATTTTAAAATAAAATCTTTTATTTTCCTTTTATATTATAATATTATTTTTTCTTTATATTATATTTAAGATTACAAAATAAAATTAATATCAAAAAGAAGTTTCTATATTTCAAAAACTGCTCTTTATTTTTATTAAAATTAAAAATAATTTATAAATAAATAAACAATGATCTTTTTGAAATTTTTATTAAAGAATTTAAATCTCATAATTTAATAATATTGAAATCTATACAAAGTTTAATATTATTATAATTTTCAACAAATTTTAGATTACAAAAAATAACAAATGAAAAATAGTTTTTATTATTTAATTTAAATTCTTCGGATTGTTAATAATATTATTCGATTTTTACAATATTTTTATTTCGTTTTAGTACTATATCAATTATATATTATTCGATAAATTCGATAATATCCTTATTTACTTTTTTAATAAAAAATAATATCGAAAATATATCTAGAATATTATACAAAAACTATTTGATATATAATTACAAATAAATATTAATAAATATAAATTCAAAACGATTTTTTATAAAATATTTGGAATTAATTATTATACTAAAGAATATTAAAATAAATCAGAATAAAATAATTATAATTATTTTTTAAAAATAATTATCTGTTAAAAATCTATAGTACTTTTTAGATTTTATAAACTTTTATTATAAATTTATAAAAGATTTTTTGAAGATTTATCAATCTTTGAATAATCTTTTATAAAAGAATATCATTTAATAATAAAACAAAATATAGATCATTATTTTCGAAAATCTAAAATATATCTTTATAAATGTAAGAATCATACAGCAAAGAATCGGCTAATATTCGAATAATAGTAGGTTTGATTATAGAATCAAGACTTTTCATTACTTTTTCTAATATTATTGAAGAAATCACACTATATATCACAAGAAAGTTGAGATATCAAAGTCTAATATATAGTTAATTTATAATCATATGATCATATAATTCTTCATAATTAAATATAATAAAAAGTTCTGTTTTTTTTTCCTTAAAGAAATTAATTGTTTTTCTATTAATCTTTTTTGTATATTATTTATATATAATCTAAATTATTATTTAAATCTATTAATTTTATTATTTGAAGCCCTTACAATGTAATCTAATCAATTCCAATTCCTATTTCCCCTTATAGTGTGCTATCGGGATGTATGTATCTCGACCTACCTCTTTCACAATACAGATGAAAACTCTTCAATCTAGCATCGATATCGGCCCGCTTTCGGCCAATCTACGAAATGCATTCGTATTCGTAATAATAAATATATCAATTTTAATTTATTTTGATTATAATAAAAAGATAATATTAGAAATGAATAATTTCGATTAAATTTCAAAAGAATCCCATTTTAATATAACGATAACAACATTTTAAAATCTATTATATATTTCTTTACAAAATATTCTACAATCAATTACAATTATAAAATCTATAATAAAGAATTATTAATTATTATCAAATGAATAAAAAAATAACAATTCAAATTATAAAGATTATAATGAGAATTTAAAATATTTATAAATTATGAAAATCTAAAATATTTTATAATAACGAAAATATTGAATCGATAATAAATACAATAATCAGAATTTCTATTCCAATATAATTTCTATATTATTTATTATTTGAAAATCAAAACAATTTATTTAAATATTTTAAATCAATATTACAAAAACTACCCCGATATCTCTAATTTTAATAATAAATATTTGAAAAACAAAGAATATATAATTGTATTATTTAATAAATTCGATATAGAATTATATAAAGAATTAACAAATCAAATATTATAATTTTTAATAGATTTAATAATACTATTCAAAAATCAATCGATCAATAAAATTATCAATACTATTTATATTAAATTTAATATAACAAAATAATTGATTTCTATAATCAAAAATCTATTCATTATTCAATAATTAAAAAAATTAAAAAAGATTTTATAGATAACTATATAAAATTATTATATTTATAATAAAAGAATCTATTATCAAAAAAAGTTTTAGACCTTTTTCAATAATAAATTCAAAATCCAGATTATATATCGATTTTATTTATCCGATTTGAGCAGATGTTCAGGTTATGTTAAAATTATCGGTTTTATCTTTTATAATTATTAATAACTAAATATACATTAGAAAATTAGTTTTATATCTAAATATACAAATTTTATATTTATACAAAATCATCAAAATCCATTCCCTTAAACTTCTTGAAATCTTTATCAGTCTTTTTCCAAATTTAATTTAATATCTTCATTGATTATATTATCCTTATCAAACTATAAATACTTTAATTCTTTATATAAATATATACTAATAATTATATATAAATTAATAAAAATTAAATATTTTATAAAAATAATATTTTCGAGCTTTTGTAAACTTTTATTAAAATGATTAAAAATAACAATTTCTATTAATTAAATTTATATTCAATAATATAATCTCAGAAATTATTAATTATTTATTTTTTATAAATTACAATTTCAATCTTTATATAAATATAAAATCAAATAAACCCTATTTTCCAAATATAATAATAACTCAAAAATATAAATTCTTTAAAAACAACAAAATTATAACTCAAATAAAATATATTCTAAAATACTTATATATATTTATCAAATAAACTATAACGAATTTTAAAGAATATACAAATCATCAATATTCTAATTCGTTATAATATATTATAGAATAAAAAGTATATATAAATATAAAAGATATAAAAATATTCTATAAAACAAAAAAACTGAATAATAATAAAAAATTAAATTATATAAGGTTATAAAGATTTACTTATATATATATATATCTAATTCAATTATTCAAAAATATATAAATATTTTTTATTTTTCATTATTCATTATTAATATTAATATATATACAAATCATATTCTCAAAATAAATAACGATTAATAAATTCGAAATAATTATAATTTGTAATAGAATATTCAAAAAAGAAAATAATAAAATAAAATTAATACAAAAATAAATCTTTAAAGGCATATTAAATAATTATAATAAAAATGAATATTATTATTTAATTAAATAAAGATATTACATATCTATTTAATAATTCATAATAAATCTAAAATATTATCGATTACATTCAAAGAAATCTAATCCATCACTATAAATACTAATTTATTTTAATATTAAAATATCACTATCACTATCAACATCAATATCTATAATACTATTAATAATATTACAATACTTTATAAAATATAAAATAATATAATTTATCTAATCAAAATATAATCAAATACCTTTTTAAAATCATTTTAAAAAAACTTTAATATACAATATTATATCAGAAAAAAAATTACAAAGAAGATCTAAAACCCCAAAAAACCGTTTTAAGAACCCCTGAAAGCCTTCCCTAAACATAACTGATCATCCAAAAATAAACAAAGCTCCGAAAAAAGAAGCACTATTATAAATTCACTATTCGTTCTTAATTAATATAAATACCTCAAATATCTATTATTTTTTATATAATCAAAATACTCTCGTACTCTTCTTCTCTTCTATATAGAATATCATAATATCAATCTAATACTCATATAACGCCGTGATAATTATAATATTAATTAAAATAAACTAAAAAATAATTCAAATAGATTTTCTAAAACTTTTTTTTTTGATATTATATTTTAAATCTTTTATAGCTTCAATTTTCAAAAAGTTACATATATTATATATAATTTAGAAAACGGTTTTCCAGGATTTTTACAAAAAATTCGGTTAAAAAATCAATCAATCTTTAAAACTCCGAAGAAATCAGTTTTAAATAAATACTAGATTAGCTTTTGGCGATGCTTTCCTCCATATCAGAACCCTTAGATATTTTCTGACCTTCGAAAAGGGGTTTTTGTAGACATGAATTTATTATAAGAATGCTCAGCTTATCTATACTTCAACTTTACTCTATTCTTATCACCAAACATTAAAGTGTAATTGAACTCTAAGAGAACTAGAAATACTTCCCCTGTATACTCTTCATGGTTTTTCATAAAATGAAGATTATAATAATCTTAATGAAAGAATAAATAGATTCAAAATCAATATTTTTATAAAGAATATTATACTCTTTAATTCTTCAAAATTTGAATTAATGATTTTAGTTTTTAACTAAAATTATTAATTTTAAATTAAATCTATATATATTTGAAAATGAATATATTCTTTATAAATATAATTTTCGTGGTATAATAATAAAATAAATGATTTGAATAAAAAAAATTCAAAAAATGAATGAGATTAATAATAAATAATTAATTAATTATCGATTATATAAATTATACTTGTAATTCGAAATAGTAATATTTTTATTTTTATTAAATTCAGAATATATAATCTTTTTATATATATTATTCTTCAAATATTAAAAGTCTAGTTTTTTGATTTTTGTTTAATAAATATATATATATATAATATTCTTTCTATATAAATTTGGGGTTCCGTATAGGAAGTATTTTAAGGTCCCTTAGGGAAGGTGCAGGATGAATGTATTATTGATATCTGAGATGCGAGGTCGTTCTATCCGCATCGCCTAAATTAGCCGAGCATCAAAAAAAGGAAACTCAGTGTTGCAACCCCACTATTACGGGTCTGTCAATCTTCATCCACGCGGGAGTGGGACTTCCAAGAAAAACTTTGAATCTCCATCTTCCTAAATAACCTAAGAACGGATATTCATCCATATCGGTGGGATGGCCCGCCGTCGGATACCACCCTGAACGGTTGTGGCGTTACTCATGTCGCCAGAGAATTCGATGATAGGAAGACTAAACTAACCCTTGATTTTATAACACAATTGCTCGAAAGAAGCAATGTAGAATGTAGATCAATTAAAGCAGCTGAAATGGAAGGATTTATTGGCTGGAAGTGCCCGCTATGCTCATATATTCAGAATTTTTGGCGACATGAACATGTCGGATAGAACCGAGGTAAAATAACATGGGGAGTATGAAACTGTAGGTCTGGATTCCATGAAGTAATAATGCATAAGTCGCGGCTGGTCGGCAATATTGAATTGAGAACAAATTCAGGGCACAAGTCGGTAACACGATGTTACACCGATCGCATTTCGCATTTCGCATTTTGCATCTCTTGCACTTTGCTTTGTATTTAACTTGCATTCCTTTTTATTGTGAAGGAATCCGTTCTGTCTTACAGTTGTGTTCTTGCGATCACAATTCTTTCCTCCCTTGCCCTTCATCGAGTCACTAGTTTGGGTGCTTGCTCGGGTGTACCCTCGCATCTCTTATCAACCCAATCGCCCTCGGGTTCACCCACTAGCCAACATGTCCGCAGAAATTCAAAAAGATAGAGATGTTGTATTTGCAAGCCGAGAGTCGGGCGCTGCTGGCTCGATCGATCAAGATGCTGAGAAAGAGGATTTCGAAGATGAAATTCCGGGTCAGGTCGCGAAAAAATGGCGTGGAACCCGAGCAGATCAACAGGATATGGCAGCGTTAGGGAAGAAACAGGTTCTGCGCGTATGTTCCTCTCAATATTAATAAAGTAGGAACAATGACTGACGGAATGATATGCAGCGAAATTTCAAATTCATAACTATGTTGGGATTCGCGAGTACTGCCATGGCGTCCTGGGAGCTTTTACTTCCCCTCTTTACGTTCGTCATGGTAGATGGAGGAACAGCTGATCTTTTCTGGGGTTTTATTGTTGCTGCTTGCGGCATGTCGTTGGTCTACGCTAGTATTGCTGAAATGGCTTCGATGTGCGCACTTTTCTTAGAATCCGGTCTTAGTCCCCCCACATTCTGATAACTAACATGCGGAAATTTACAGATCTCCAACAGCAGGTGGACAATACCATTGGGTCTCAGAATTTGCCCCTCCAAAGGTCCAGAAGCTCCTTAGTTATACCGTAGGGTGGCTTTCCGCTATTGGATGGCAAGTATATCTCGCAGGTGTATGCTTCATGATTGGTGGCATTCTTCAAGGTCTTATAGCACTCAACAAAGCCGACTATGTCCACGAGTCATTCCACGCAACATTGCTCGCAATCGGTGTTGTGACCTTCTCAGTTGTGTTTAACACTTCCTTGGCCGAACGTTTACCATTAATTGAGGGTATGGTTTTGATCCTTCATTTGATCGGCTTTTTCGTTATTATCATTCCACTTTGGGTCATGGCACCTCGTGGCGATGCATCTACTGTTCTCATGGACTTCACCAATGATGGTGGATGGTCTTCTAAGGGGTTAGCAGCCATGATTGGACTAACGAGCCCAATGAGTGTGTTGATTGGTTATGATTGCTCCGTGCATCTGGGTATGTTTTCTCCACTGAAGGATGTTATGAATAGGATACTAATATATCATGTGTGAAGCTGAGGAAATTCAGGACGCATCATGGGTGGTTCCAAGAGCCATAATGTGGTCGGTGGGCCCCAACGCTACTATGGGATTCCTCATGGCAGTGACTTTAATTTTCACCCTAGGAGATCTCGACGCCGTTCTGGACACTGTGACTGGTCAGCCTTTCATGCAAGTATTCTTCAATGCAACCCAAAGCTACGCCGCCACAAACGTCATGTGTGCTGTCGTCGTCATCCTCCTACTTTCCTGCTGTATCAGTGAAGTCGCCGCCGCATCACGACAGATTTGGTCATTTGCTCGAGATGGAGGTCTACCAGGTTCGAATTGGTTGTCGCAGGTATCGCCCGGGTGGAATATCCCGCTTCGCAGCGTCTGCGTCTCTATTGCCGTCTCGTCCCTACTTTCTCTCATCAACCTAGGATCTTCCGTGGCACTCAACGCCATCAACTCGCTTGGCGGTGTTTCAATCCTATGTTCTTATTACATCACCATCAGCTGTCTGATTTGGCGCCGTATGCAGGGCCCACTCCCTTCACATCGGTGGTCCCTCGGCAAATACGGCATGGCTATCAACATTGCCTCTTTGTGTTTCTTAACGCCCATTACATTTTTCTCGTTCTGGCCTCTCCAGACACCTGTTACCGCCCAAAATATGAACTGGTCGAGCGTGATGTTTGTAGCGACATTGTCTGTAGCGTTGATTTATTATTATTTCAAGGCAAGGCATGTGTACACTGCACCTGCCCTTGCGATTAAGAGAAGGGAATGATGAAACAAAACCAGGCGGGCTTGCGTTTAGTAATGAGATATTTTACTGGTGTATATAGGCGTTTCCATTTGATGCAAACAAAATTTACCGATTCCTAATTTTTAACATGATCCTGACTTCAAACGTCATTCATCTCAACATACGAAAATTCGCCCTTAGGTATAATCTATCTCATGATTTACGTTGAAGATCGTGTTTCTCCACAGGAACTTGGAATCTCACTGGTGATATTGAACACTGTCGCAGTTCAAACAAAATATTCAAGCTTCGAGAAACATGCCATCACGTCAACCATGTGCGGAAATATTCTCAAATTGCAACGTCTAAATGCCCACTTGTATAAATTGTGATCACCATTGATTACAACAATGATTTATGGAACCGCAAGCAAAGGCTGGTAATCTAAAAGACAAACGAAAGCTTCTTCAGTGGGTCGTTGCACAAGAGCTCGAAGATCCAATAAATGGCCCTGAGATGCACTTCACACGTCTCAGGACTTAATAAACCCCTAGACAATGATCTGCAGATTGTTTGACGACAGATTTATAAGATCTAATTTGGAATGAGGCTGAATATAAACAAGTCCGAACGCTCTTCGCGAGAAATAAACAGAACGAACTCATCCGCAAACCGGCATAATTGACTGCTCAATGAAAAATTAGAATTTCCAACATCGAGTCGGCGTGTTGTATATATCACGAAGCAGAATTATTCACACACGAGGCCTAAGTTTCATCAACTGATTGGTAGAATTACCCCAATGATTCTTTCGATCAAATATGTGAGAACTTCCAACAAGCTTAAAGGCCCCGTGTGGCAGTGGGATGCCAATCTTGAACGCGGAGCTCTTGCATTCAGGGCTATTTGTACCTTGGTGCAATATTAACAAACTGGAAAGCCTCGAAATCTTGGCTGTTTACTTTACTGCGCGAAGATGCGACTTCCAACATCTTTCGCTATGCCAATGATAATAGTAAGCAGCGAATCAATGGAACCGTGTACGGGACAGAAGGAATGAGATAAATGTCAAGGGAAACGATTAGGCAATGCTAGGGTATTTAAGAAGTATGAACTGCATCCAAAAACCAAGCTCCAAAATATGCAATTCGAGAAATGAAATCTCGACAGAAGTCTGATATCAAAGCCCGTACGTTTTCAATCCTCTCCTCGCTCGTCTTACCTCACTGCGGGGTTGGCATTATCAACTCTCTCCTTTGCGGCCAACAATCCTTCTTCAAGATCCTTCACCTTCTCGATCCTATCCTTCAATTCTCCGTCTCTATTTTCTTCTTGTAATGGATTGGTTCCTCTTGGCCCTCAACACCTCCCTCCAGCTTTTTATGACCTTCATCTATGTTTCAGTCTCTTGGTAGCACACTCCACACCAACATCTTGTGCAAATACATCCTCAATCTCTCGCCTCTTTTCTTCAACGCACGCGAGCCGCCTCAAGGAGGTTCAAGTCGAATTTATGTGGCATGTGGAGATGCCTTCTTGTGTGCCACTTCTAGGTCCATCTGGCTACAATTCAGCAGTTTGCATTTACTCGTGGATCCGCGAGGAATGGTTATTGCATGTCGAAAATGAATCGATCTATTAAGTTAATTGTCGCGGTCTTCACCGAGTTTGATGTGCTGTGTGGAGGGATCGCTGTTTCTGTTCTTTGGAAATTTGAATTGCATTATGGAGGTATTGACCAGTTCAAACAGATTCTAGAGATGACCGAGATGTGTTTTGGGACTTCTTCCCGCAACCCCGGAGATGTATTCTTCATGGAATTGAAGTATATATTACGAATGGATATACAAGAAGAATAAATGCGAATGGGCAAATGATTGTCGTTATCGATGATTTTCACTACGCCACAGAGTCTGCACTAGCCACATTTTCTAGCCTCCGGTGAACTTCGATGCATCATTGGATTCATCTTTACAACATCACGAAACCACTCCTGAGCCCTTCAAAGCTAGGACATACGAATCATCATAATGGCAATCAACACCCTTTCAATCTTTCCTAACGGCCTCCCACAGAGTTTGAGATGCATCCATACGATTCTCAGGTGCCCAGAGATTGACGAATTCCAATCCCGCAGCTTCCAATAAAGCCATCCATTGTTTCTCGGTCCGTTCCATCGCTGCGAATAATGCCAGTAAGGAGAAGTATTTCTCTGCATTATACAAAGAACAGTACTTCTCAAACAAGAAGTTCTCGTTGAGAAGAAGTATAGAATCAGGAGCCATCGCTCCACGGATTGTTTGGAGGACTTTCACGCATCGTTTTTACGGCCAGTCATGGAGCACGATTCTGATGTAATAGATTCGGGCTCTTTTAACGGGCTGGGGTGTAAAGAAGTTGTGCTCCATTTGTCGAATCGAAAAATTCAGCTCATTACGTTCTCGATGACGGCAGGAAGGTCTTGTGGGATGAGTTGTCCTGGAAGTGAAGGATATCGCTCTTTGAGTGCTTTCAGATCATGCCCGAGTCCTCCACTGACGTCTATAAGAAGTGGTTTATCTGGATTTCCAGATCTAAATCGTTGCTCAATGGGGAAACAAGTCAAACCACATCTCTCCATGCTCCATGCGTGTTATTGTCATGTGTCGACTGAATGCTTCTTTTTGCTCCGGAATTCCTTCAATCCAGTCAAAATAAGTAGCTTCGATTTTTATGGCGATTTGGAAAGGGCCATCATGAACTTCGATGGGATTTTTGTAGTCTCCAAGTTTCCGGAAGTATTCTGGAAGCTGGGCAAGCACTTGGGAGTGTGGACCCCTACAAACAAATGGTTGGCCATTGTTGAAAAGATCTATTCGTGTTGGCACTTACATGTGTACTATGGCGTTGCCTAATGGAGATCCCGTTGCAAACATTGCTGTTCTCGGTGTAGATGTGAAATGACCAAAATTGAGTTCATTTACGAAGCCCGAAATTGTGAGAAATCTCACGATACAAACTTTCAGAATCTGTTAGAATTGGAGTTGTAAGAAGATTGAGTGATCACTCACTAATCCACATTTCGTCAGATTTTGTCTTCTTCGCCAGATCGTGCGCATTTATCTCGCCTTCATCCAATTCCATGAAGATATCGAAAAGCTTCATATCAATCGCGGTACTAATAACAGCTTCGCGATAAATTTACTATGAGACTAGCGGGTAATTGATAATTACTACAAATGGTTTCTTCAATATATACCCAGAACAATTTAAGAGTGGTATCTGGCGGTGTTTCTGTCGCAGCTTGTAACCTTTTGCTAGCGGCCAATAACTCTTGACGGTAGGTCAGAGAGCCATTGCCTGCTTCAAGAAGAGCAATTGTCTCATCAATGATTTTAACAAGTTGCAAAGCTGGAAGAGCCATTTTTATTGCTGACTCCGTGATGTGCCTATTGGCAATGACAGCCAAGTGAAGATTGAAATAACTTTGAGAATGATAGGTTTTTGATTGAGAAAGAAAGTATTTTTTCCCGATGTACTTTAATTCATTTTGGGAAATAGCTCAGTTCACTTAGCATCAACAAACCAACAAGATCTATGTGGATGAAGTATTGAAATGACTATGAGGAGTAAGATACAACTGTACCGCCAACATACTAACCAACACAGCTCCAAAACTATCACATCACCAATCTGTATGTTTGCCTTGGTCACATTACAACCAATTGAGTCAAACCCCCCCCCATATGAAATGTCAACTGTGTGCATTCTTCTTGGACAAGCTCTAGCAGAGATGGATGCCCGTCTCTTCCGCGAGACCCAACAACCCATTTTGTCATTCACTGGTATTCTTACAAACCAGCATTAAGCTCCAGATCACATCACATTAAATGGTCAAAATAAAATCACTCACTACTATATCAGTTTGTATTGAAGGGGATCGAAGTCTATACAATATGCAACACATCTCTTTTAATCCATGTCCAGTAAGGAAACATGATATTTAGATTGGTAAAACCCTTTTCATGATGCGGCTTGTCATATACCTAAGAGTTACCCACTAAAACGGGATTTTATTTCTTAGTTTTGATTAGTCTCCCATCAGATAACATCTGTGTCCAGTTGGAAAATTTCCCTATCGTTGTTGATTTTCCGAGACTCTTGCTGTTACATCTCAGCTTTTGTTCCCTCAACCTTTCTTAAATAATATTTTGCTGGCGCCGGATGGAATTAGATGTCTAGTCAGGGAGCAGGGGATTCCATCAGTTAATTTGACGTTTTTTCGGCATTTATATCCGTTTTCTATTTCGATAGTTCCGAGTAGTGGATACCTTTTATACTTCTTGGTCTAAGAACGGTTTTCTATGTACATGAATCGGTCTTCATGATGTCTGGGATACAGCTCCCTTGCCCGTATCTTTAATTGTTATGTCGATTTCAATTATCTGACTGGCTACTCAACTAGGGAGTATTAACTCGGAGGGTCTGCGAGTCTAGATCCATGAGTTCGAAGTGGTGAGAGACCTGCAGCATATAAACTCCATCCACGAACTGCCAGATCTACTTAATCACGACTTCACTTGATGATGGTATCCAGCTCAAGGGGTGAGCAAAAATCCCGTCCTTCTACTGTACATTTTCAAAAGTATGTGTGTTGACTATCGTCCGATTTAACTCGTGGATTTCGGTGTCCGTTAATATTCTTGCTGTCACTAGCTCCACATTGTTGCTTTCATCATTTGTCAGTACTGTTGATATTATCTTCTTAAAGAGCAAAGGGGTATTATTCAGTCAAATTCTAAGGGAATCCTCTAGATGAATTGTGTGCAAATTCTAACTATAACAGGAAATGGAAAGCACATGGCGCCGATCATTGACTCACCACCACCATTTTCCCACACCCTGCCTTGGAGTTCTTCGTTGTTGAGCTGATAATTATACGTGAAAGATGCCTGGTTACAGCCCTTGTTGATGAAGTTTTCTAGGGAATCGAGACTACTAGCGCAAAGTTGAGCTTGTAGAACATGCAGTCGAGAAGGATAGCATGCATTGACTAGTCTGTAGATGTTAAGTCTTTCTGGAAGATTTATAGAGAGACCAAATTGCTTCAATAGACGGGCATTAGAAATGGTGGCATGTAGTCAGTATACTTTTTATTAATCCGCAGATATCCAAATTGGTCTTCACACCAGAACTATACCAAGCCCCCGATGCTACTAATCTAATTACACAATTGCCTTGAACACATATCCATCGTCATTACCCAACAATCGCTATCTCCAGTCTATTTATATCTCTTCATCCTCCCACTGTCGCTATTCCACAATTTTCACTATCCGTAGACAAAAGATAGAAATGGATGTGGTTAAAGAACCATGAGTCGGATGTCCAAGATCACGAGATGAAAGTACAGATTGCAGGGCGAATGGTTTGAGTGAATGATGCCTTAAGCGAATGATGCACTACAGTAGAACCTGGTTATAGTGATATGAAAAATTCGACCCTTTCATATCACTATATCCAGGTTATCACTATAAAGAGGTCAGGCATTAAGGCAATTACGCATGTGGCTTAAAATCTTCAACTTCATTTTATATTAAAATAATCTAACAATCTTTTTTGCTGTAGATTTTCAGTCTCTTTCACTACTAGCTCTCTTTCTTTGTGTTGCAATACTCTCAAAAACGTTATATCTGATACCCCTTGTTGCTTTTGATATTGAATTAGAGTGTGAATAGCTTCAAGAGCTTTTTCATCCCTTATAGACTCCAATACTACCATTTCTTTTTGATCCTCTTTATCCTCCTGCTTTCTCTTTCCATAGGAATCATCCTGCCACCAAGCCCTTAAAACTCTCTTTTGTTCAATAGTTGATATGATTCGGAGCCCATTATGACCGGCTCTTTTCGGCTCTTTTCGACGACGACGACGAGATGGAAGCTCTAAAAATAGAATTGGACGAATCAGAAGGCTCCATTTTCATATAATAAATCCTTTTTATAGTGGTATTGATAAAAACTTATTCGTATATCAATAAATAAAAAAATATCGATATTCCCATACAAAAAGCGGTGTATCTGAGAAAAAATATCACTATAACCAGGATATCACTATAAACAATATCACTATAACCAGGTTCTACTGTACTTCATGTTTTGTTGTTTATGAGTTGCCGAGATCTCTTTGCCGAGATCTCTTATGTCTTCAATTAAGACCTCAACTCGAAATCGAACTGGTGGATTTGGAACTCAGGAATAGGCAAAGCTGATTTATTCTATGGCTGTACCATTCCACTTATGCATCAATATAATCACACATTAAAACTTCGCTTCTGCATTTAATGTATCAGCAAAGGACTTATTATCTAAATGGTACAAATCTTGTGTCCGGCTTCGGTGGCCCATTTTCCGTTATATAAAGTGGTTCGCGAGCCCTGAAAATACGAGATTTGAGCATCCTTCTAACTATCTATTGTCCTAGCCGAAGGACATTTGACGGAGTTCTTGTTTTCTT
Source organism: Stromatinia cepivora (assembly GCA_014898415.1). Classification (NCBI taxonomy): domain Eukaryota; kingdom Fungi; phylum Ascomycota; class Leotiomycetes; order Helotiales; family Sclerotiniaceae; genus Stromatinia; species Stromatinia cepivora. The sequence continues at coordinate 277,407 of RCTD01000026.1, read as the reverse complement.
TCGAAAGTATTTTCTCGAAAGTCACTGTGGCGCCATTTCATATTTACCTCCATCAACCTGGGACTTATCGCAGGGCTTCAGAATTCTATCTTCTAATCCAAAGTCCTCCGGCCTATCTCATCTCGCTCTGCGGGACAACTATTGTCATTCATCACAAATCACCATCTATCACATCCATTGTCAAACTTTCAGGATCTCTGCACCTAGCATAATATGCACACCGGTCATTGATGTCCGAACTGACGAAGACCTAGCCGACCATTGTGATAGAATTACTGGTACAGACGGCAAGAGTCCCCACTGTATCCAGGCTCTAATGTTTCAGTTATTGGTTGAAGATTCAGAAGTCTGCAGAGAAGCATCCTTTATGCTTTCAAAGTCGAAAATCTAGCGCTGTTAGATGAGGGGTAGGGGATCAGGTGAATCAAGTACATGGAGTTATGTAGCGTAAAACTCCTCCGCTTTCAAATTTCAATTCTCTTGTGATGCCCTTTCTATTCACTCAGCCACATAAAAATCATATGTACTCTATCATCAAACGCGTCTTTTAGTCTTACTTAAGAACTTCTAAATACCAAGAACGATTATGCCAAACGAGACAAGGACTATTGAAAACTTTCTCGAGGTGTTAAGTTGCAGTTGAAGATATAACACATTCCTGAATGCAGTCAAAAGGTTGCATTTTAAAAAATCATGTTGATATATCGATTCGTCTGAGGTTGTCAGTCAAAGGTCTTGCACTGGATATTATTGGATTCATCCAAGTCATAATTTTTGACCATCTGGGATAGACTATAATCGATGATTTTTGAAAGCCCCTATTGTCATTATTTTCAGCTCGAAAGGAAAGCCTAAACAATATGAAGAGACAATTAGTGAAACTTGTCAAAATTATCCCAAAGTTACGTTCTTTCGCTTGAATTTACCCAAAATCTTCTCATCATGGACTATCTACCTCGACAAATGCGTAATGGTAACGGTTTAGGCATTGAATGCATGGAGTTTCAAGGAATGTAATCATCCCCCTTTCACTCTACAGTGAGATTGGTCTCTTACCACTTCAGCCAGATATCTCATTCAGTGTACAAGATCCTTGACTTGCGAAAATAGATTCACTGCACGGTCAATGGCACCAGCATGCGCTCATCTTCGGGCCACATCTCTGCTCTATGTAAAGAGCCACCGTCATCGAGACGACCCCGAAAGTTCAATGGATGTTAAGAAACCAAACCGGATGCTGGAGTTAGGTGGGGAGTAGAAGATCCTCCACGAGCAGAATACCGAGCATGGATGTGATGGCTCACTAGTTTGAAGCTTAAAATCTGGCAGGCTAAGAGGAGGGTTCTTAGTATTTTTTTCATGCGATTTCTCGAGGACGTCCATTACAGAGGTATTTCGCCGGGCATTTAATGAGCATTAGCAACCCTCCATAACCTTTCTAGCGGAATCAACAAAGTCCACACACAATGCAAGGCTTGATGGATCGAAAGGATGCATAGTAATTAGAAATTATCTATGACAAAAGCTTGTCTATTTATCGAGTTTGAGTAAGACTTCGGCAAGCGAGTTAAATATTGAATATACAGATGCAGCTGCAGAAAGTGAATTCTCTACCCCATTTCGCTTATCCACAACGACCCTTCTTCCTTTCCCCCTTAAGTCCCTTAGAAATACTCTGGGCACGAGATGATATCATGAGATCTGATGTCGTTGTCGCGAATGGAAGAATGGAATTGCTATGGGGGGGGGAGATAGTTATTGACAAATACCCCAAGTATACCAGGAGAGTGGGTGTGTCTAGAGTTTATTGTTGCGGGATGTGTATATTGTAAACGAGATATCATAGGAATAAGACGCAGGTAATAGTGCCTGCCATGCTCTTCGCATCTTCGAAGAACTTTCGTGGCACAGAATTTTGTGAGTTTATGAGTGGTATCCAGCGTGCTTGGTTTTCTGGATGTCTATGTAGCAATAGAACGGAGCATCGACGAAAAATCAAATTACAAATGTGTATACTTCTAATGTCTAGTTGAATCTATAGATGGAACAATGCTCAAGAATTTGCTCTATGCAATCTGACCTGTACTCCATTTTTACTGCGGTTAGTAACAGTATGATGATATAGAGCCGGGCCTGGCTTCTCCAAATTCTCTATCTGATCATACTTCTGTAGAAACCTTACGATGATATATGAAGTCTCTGTTAGGGAGAATTGTTCTGCACATGACAATTAGCTATCTGTGTGTTTTAACATCTCAAAAGAGGGAGACTTACGGCCAATGCACTTCCTTGGGCCTCCACCAAACGGAATGAATTCCCAGCCAGCCCTTCTGCCTTCCCACCTCTCGGGCCTGAACTCATCGGCATCTTCACCCCAAATATCTTTCCGATATTGCATCGCATACGTCGAAACCAATATTCTCGACCCAGCTGGTAAGAACATAGGTTGTGTACCATCGGGACCTCCTCCGCGCGGTAATATTGTATCTTGATTACATGTGCGGTCATTCAATGGAACGGGTGCACCCACCCGTAGCGATTCATCAATCACGTATTGTAAGTATTTACAAGATCGCAAAGATTGGAATGAAATATCCGAACCCTCTGGTCCAAACTCCGAGAGAATTGTGCTTCGAAGTTTGGAGTAGATAGCAGGATTGCGTGCGAGGTAATAGAATGTCCAGCCGAGCAAGGAACCAGTTGTATCGCGACCAGCGTTGAGTATTTGCAGTGTTTCGTAGCGAAGTCTAACTGGATCCTGATTTACTTTTGCCAATTCATCCAACAACGAAAATGGTTTTTTCTCTGAAGCCGTTTCTGGGCTTTTTTCCTCGTCTTGGTTTTGACAAAGACGTCTTTCGACAAATTTGTCGACCATCCGATGAACTTCATCGCGGTGATGATCGAAGTTGCGGCCTTTGACAAATCCATTCCATCGACCAGCAATGCCTTTCAGAAATAAGGTTTCTTTTCCGGCATCAAGATGACGTCCAAAGGTACGGAAATCTGTGGTTTCAATGTCCTTGAAGGGGTTTGGACTTGCTGTTTCGATCTTTGATGAATTACCTGCATCTTGAGAATGTACAGATTTTCCATAGAGGAACTCAGTAGAGACATCTAACGTTAAGTTAAGAAATAGAGGGGCGAGATCAACCTTTTCTGTCCAGCCAGTCTGAGTGCTTTGGAGTTCTTGACGGGCAAACAGTGCCTGGACGTGGCGCTCTTCGAGGTCGAGATCTGATACTCTATCTCTGGAGAATTGCGGTCGTACAAGTTGCCTGGAATGCTTCCATGCGTCACCTATTCTCTTAAAGTTAACATTCTGTGACCCGGGGGGGGGGGGGGGGGGGGGGAACAAAACATGAGTTTCAATATTAGAATAAAAGTCACATACCCTGAGCTGTAAAAATAGCATCACCAAGCAGCGGACTCCAAATCTCCTTCCTCTGTGGTCCAATGTCCCACTTATGTGACTCAGTCTGTAGAATAAACTGCACCAAAGTTGGATCTCTGGTGATAATAATCTCAGTATCCAAAACCTGCCCTCTCACTGTCAAAGTATCCGGTGATACCCTGTCCATAAGTTCCATAAACCATCTTGGACTTCTTCCTTCGCGATTTGCTCTCGCCGCTTCAATCACACTCATGATACCGAATGGATCAGATCCAGAAACTGTCGGAGGAGGGGCACAACCATGTCGTTCGGCATCTTGACGACGCCTTCGCTTGTTGTGGTATATGGAGATACCTTTAAAAAGCAGGGCGCAAATGCCAATGTATAAAAAAAGAGAAAAGATATACATGATTTGAAGATACCTGAAGACCTGAGATGTTCAAAATTCCTGTCAAAACAAATGGTTCTTGTCGATGGATCATAACAGAACGGTATTTGTTGAGAGGAGCTTAAGTCCGAACAGGGATCGAGGAGCTATACTTTGAACTGAACAATGCAAAGATCTTCATTGGGAGACTGCAGAGGATCATTTGTGGTTTTGTTTACGGAGTACGGTTGCTAGAACTATTGTTGCAGTGACGTTGATGAATAGAATAAAGAATTTTTGCTGTTGACTTCATCACCCAGCTTCCGTCATTCCACTTTTTGCCCCTGCTAGTCTTATCACCACGCTGATTATCAATAGCTGATATACCTTATTTGGAAATGTGAAGAAGTGATTTGCATTGAAGTGACTTTGAATTTTGACACTAATCAGACTCCTTCCTAAACGGGGTTGAATTTGCAGGGAAAAACTCCAATTTGGCCAATGAAATCTGCTAGTTTCCTTCGTTCCACTTTATTTTCAGGAATTTTCAGGAATTTCCAGGAAAATGTGAAGAAAATGCTCGCTTATATTCACTTTTATACCGTCTAATTTACCACCTTGCTATATTGAGTATATATATATAAGGCCCATACCCCTTTCATACAGAAAAGATCCTATTTAGGAAGGGGTTCTGTACTTACTAGCCGCACGAGTACTTTGCCATTTAATTTTGAATAAATTTCCCCGATGACACACTTCTTATTTTAAATTGTCCCTTGCTGGAGATATTTCTAACACTTGTATGCCGGGGTCTAAGCCCTGTTTTCGTTGCCTGAATTTTTAACTGACTGAGGGACTAGCCAAATTTCAGTAATATGTTCGTACTTTCCTAAATTTTATTGAAGTAACTAGTCAGGGGTAGCCCTAGTGCTGCAAGCTGTACCTGCTGAAAAATGCCCACTATTGGATAACCTCGTCTATCACTTCCAAGTCAATCAATCTGCCAAATATGAAGGATCAGCAAATAAGGCCGTCTAGCTGCTAGAACGTGAGATTCCCGACGGGGCGGTTTGCGTTTCCAGCCCGTCGTCAATCGAATCTCTATAAACTCGCGATAAGGTCAAGAATCGAATAGAGTATTTTTATCTGGCCTGCATTCAATGACATGTCATTTTATTAATCAAACACTTGCTTCTATAACTCGAATCCATACTCTGCATCAAATACCATGAAGTGGAAGCCATACCCACTCTCCCCACTCGACCACCTATCACCGCGAGTCCATGTCCCGAAACTACTCTATTTTTCCTCCAATTCAAACCCAGAAACTATAATCCAAACACTACAAGATGCGCTTTCAAAAACAATATCAGCACTACCAATCATTGCCGGATCAGTTGTTTCATCCCAAGAAGTAAATTGCCAAAAAGGATCCCTTGCGGTACAGGCTCCTTATTTTGGGGTGAACAATATTCTCTCGGTGAAGGACCTCAGCTCCAAATATGATTTTGAGAGCATCCGAGCCAGAGAATTCCCAACTGATGCAGTCGATGGAGATGTGTTACCAGATCTCTTGGGAAAAAACACTCAAGTCCTCCTTGCACAAGCAAATATCATTCATGGCGGTCTTGTGTTGGTTTGTGCAGTGCATCATTGTGTAATGGATGAAGCGGGAATATTTAACTTACTGAAATTGTGGTCTACTTTTTGTCGTGGAGAGAATGGTGATGAATTGGTGAATGAAGAATGGATTGACAACTCTGCTCTATGGCAGGGGGATGGCACGGGTATATTGGAAAATCACCCAGAATATAAACTACTACCAGATTCTGCATCTACAACACCATATCTTTCACATGCTTCAGATGTGGTGGATACAGGTCTATTTTTCTTCTCAGACGATTCTCTGCGGCGCCTGAAAGAGCTCGCTAATGAGGGTTCGAGTGATTCATCATGGGTCTCTACAAATGATGCTTTGGTTGCACTTATTTGGTCCAGGATAACATCGGCACGAATAGCTACTTCAGACTCCGTTATGCCTTCTACTGTATCAGTATTCGCCATGACGGTCAATGGACGCAACCGTCTTCTGCCGCCTATGTCTCCCAACTTCACTGGAAATGTCGTCTTAATCTCCAAGTCCGTCAGCAAATTCTCAAATCTAACATCAAAATCCTTATGTCCCACATATATTGGAACCATCGCACGCATCGTTCGCCAATCAGTTTGCGATGTTGACAATGCAAAAATCAGGGATGTAATTCAAGCAATACAAAATGTGTCAAATCTCGACAGACTGCAACCAAGTGGGTATGAATCTCATCAACGTAACGTCGGGTGCTCTTCCTGGTCAGGACAGCCATATTATGGTCTGGACTGGGGAGAGAAGCTCGGTGGGAAATGCCGAAGGCTTAGGTGGAGAAGCTTGAAGACTGATGGAATTTTTATTATCTTTCCGAGGATTCCGGGTGATGACGGAGAGAGACTTGGGAGGGGAGGTTTAGAAATTTGCATGGGGTTGCAGAGAGAATGTTTGGTAGCATTGAGAAGAGATGAGACTTTTAGTCAATTTGCAGAATGGAGATGCTCTTGAGAGGTTAGTTCATGTTAAATAACGCATGTTTCCCTATCAGGGAGTGGCTTTGACAATACAATTCCCGTCGTAATGATGCATGCACTGCATGTTCGTAAATTATTTAGACTCTGCAATGCATGAAACTATCCAACCATTACTCTTGACAGCGTTGTATCAATGCAATGGTGCTGTCTCACCGAAAGCCACGTTATAACTGAATCCTCCCAAGGTGGAAGTCAAATCTGACTGCACAATAGAGGAGCTACTGACTCCACCTTTGGTTAATGATATCCCATCGGAGTAATCACAATGACGATCAGCAATCGCCATTAGTCCGACGCGGTAGAGAGCGCCTTGTCGGACCCACCTAGCTAACCTCAATTCTAGCGCAGAGGTAACCCTACGGAGCAATTTCACATGAATTTTTGACAAAATATTGTTTAACTCTTCAAAAATTTATAGGAGTAGTGTGAACCTTGTTTACATCTGAACACGTGTCAGGGCTTTCATGTAAGCCACCGTATCATTGACCCGCACACTAACGCAAATAGAGCTAAAATGTCTTGGGTCTTAAAATCTCCTAGTACTTCCGGATAATTTGATCCGGTCTTTTCTTTGGACAACAACTGCTTTAGTCCAGCAAAAGAAAATTATAGCACGTCAAATTGTGACATGCAGAGTCTTTCCCCTTTTGATTTGGCCCGCCCAATAAAGTGTATCTTAGGTAGTTCTTCTCTGTCGTACAAGATTTCCAATTGGCGTTTAGTATGGATAATAATAAAGATATATGCTTAATTGAAGCTTAACAGACAGACTGTCGGTGCTTGGTGCTTGTGCTTTCATGGGATAGCTGATGAAAAACTGCCTGTAGTGTTCCTTGACCGTACTTGGCTGGCTTTCGCTTAACCTCCTTGTCGATCCCAAACTGCTATGACTAGGATCATCATCCAATAATTAAACTTTATTAGGCTGGTTTATTCAGGACACCGACTAAAGACAATCCACTCTGTAGAATTCCCTTCTGCCGGTCTATGGCATCTTCCGATATGATCTGCCGGTCTTATATTGAAAATGCTAAACAGGTACTAGTCGGATAATTGGACAGCCACTATGATTTACAACATATATCTTCATTCTCATTGGCATTGCGAACGACAATCACTTATCAAACTCTCAGTATTCAAACAGCAAACCCAATCATTCACTCATCCCTTCGTACGAATCGATATTTCACGCCCAAAAATGCACTTCTCACTTATCAAAAAACTCCACCTTTACTATCATCGCTGTCATGGCAGGCTTGAGCAAAGCTCTTCCTATCTCCACTACGGTTCGTATCAGTCCATATTTGGCGATTACGGAACTGGTTCTAACAATTTGGTCAACAGATCGACAATCGAAATGCCGCGCCTGAAGTTGAAGGTGGCGGTGACGGTTCATTGATTGGCCTGACCGTTCCTATAACCATTGGCCTTCCCCCAGTATGCTTGGGGGTGGCTGTCTGCAATCCTGTTACAGTGGGGGAAGACAACAATTAGGATGGGACGGCAATTCGGAACGGAACACAAGTGAGGAGACGGGGCAGTTCGGAAGAGAGAATTTGAGATGGTCATCATGGACGAATGTCAAGGTTGTTGATTCGAGATTGTTCAAGGGTGACTTTATTGATGCGGAAGTTTAATTTTAATATACACTGCGTTCCTTGGAAAAATCTTCTGCCTTCTCGCTGAAATGTTCAATGTGCAGCTTTCGGATAGTCTTGATCATGCACGTGAATGACTTGAAGGGAAATAGAAATAATGAAGCTTTCAAATTTACTAGTATGAATTTGAAGGAGCCGAAAAACGAACGGGATTCGGTTGAACAGAAACTCAGCAACCTTTAGCAGAAAGAAAAAATTCATTATTGTTCAAAAACGTATCAATTACTCTAAAAATCTATGTAAACATTACAATTGTTCTGGGCCAATGACCAGTTTTCCTTTTTCCTTCGTAGCTAATCACATCTTTACCATCTCATCTACATCCACCAAATCTAGATAGCAGTAACTTTAACTTGGACACCATCCCTTGGTCTCAAAACCAATCTCCACATCTTCAAGTCCTCCGGATTTTCCACACTTTCATCACGCTCAAACTTGTACATACTCAACAAGCAACACAACAAAACCTTCATTTCAGTCTCTGCGAATTTGCGTCCAATGCATCCTCTTGGACCTTGCAAGAAAGTCATGAAAGCATTGGTCGTGAATGATGATGGCAATTTGTCCCAGCGATCTGGATCAAAGACGTCGGCTGTGGGGCCCCAGTACATAGGAAGATGATTGATAGCATTGGCCAGAACATAGATGACTGTCCCAGCTGGAACAGTGTATGGACCCAATTTATCTTCTTTGAGAGATTGGCGGACAGTCATTGGAATGGGTGGAATGTAGCGAAGGGATTCACGACAGACATTGTCTAGGTATGGTAGAAGATCCGCATCCGTCTTTTCTACTGACTCGTCATAACGGGAATTGGGATCGAAAAGGAAGGGCATGTGCTCGCGGATTTCTGCTCGGAGTCTTTCTTGGATTTCTGGGTGAGTTGAGAGAAGGTGAATTGTCCATGCTACACCTGTTGCTGTTGTGTCGTGGCCTGCACCAAGGAAAGTCTATGAATCAATGCATGTTAGTCTTCTGCAAATGTGATGGGGATACTAGAAAGTCTGCTTACCATGATCTGGTCGCGCATAGTCTCGAATGAAAGGCCCTGCTCACCGGCCTCTTTCATCTTCAAGTTGTCTTTGGCAATCAATGCGATAATGTCCTTATGGTTGGTTCTCTGCGTAGCTTGTTCCTGCTTCTCGTTGATAATATCCGTCGAAGTCTTGAGAATAATGCTACGCGAAGCCTCCATATCACGGTTCATCTTGGCCGGAATCATCTTGGTAGATGGAATAAATGCCTGCAGGCCGTGCAAAATACGGGATCCGATATCAAATGCAAAGACAAGTCGGTAAGCCTCACGAATTGGGGTTTCAGGGTGTTCGAGAGAGTTGATATCGACACCGAAGCCGGCAGAACCAATAATATCGAGAGTGGTGCGGTTCAACCACTCTAACACCTCGAAAGACTTGGTCTTTACGGACGCAACTTCCATCTCTTCCTTCCATAGCTTGGTTAGAAGTAGAGACTTCTGCCAGAACACTGGGTAGAGAGCTCGAATTGATTGGATAGAGAAACCTGGTGCTAAAGACTTTCGTTGATGTACGTGCTCAGCTCCTTCAGCTAGAAGAACACCCTCTCCGAGGATTCTGACCATCCACAACTTTGCACGCACTGGTTTTGGGTAGTTGTATGGATTTCTAGTTGTCATCTGTGGAGTTGATATTAGAATGTTATGCGAAACCGAATTTCAGCATTGGCGAAGTCTTACCTGTTTGATGGCATCGTCATCTGCCACAGCTAGACGCTCAGCTCCAAATGGAAAGAAGTATCTAATAATTGGACCGTGCACTTGATGCCATTTGCGCTGTGGAACACCACATTCATTGGTAATAATCTCAAAAAATTGGCCCCACAGAGGGAAGCCGGGGACTGTAGGAACATGTCGAAGCTCGGAAATGTAGAATGGGAAGATGTAACTGAGGTAAAAGACATATGATGGTATAAAAATTCCAAAGACAATCGAAAGGCAGTACAAAGTACTCCACGACGAGGTCTTTGCTATTAGGAGTGCGACTAATGTCGCTGCTCCAGAGAGGGAGAGAAAAGATGCTTGGATAGCCATATTGTCGCACAAGTGTAGTTGAGGTAAAGAAAAAAAAAGATTCGAGCAAGGAGAGCATGAAATAATATCACTGATGAAGAAAATTCTAACACTAGTAAAATTCTTGACTTGTCTCTATCTGTGGACCTAGAATCTCATAGTTTACTTGACCAATATGAGTGAGCCACAGGGCTGGGGATGTTGATCTCGCTGATCCTCATCCAGACTAGTCTATCTAGCGTGCTCCACAACATCATGATGGCAAATTTTCAAGAAATTCCAAATTCCGTGAAGGTAGTCAATACTTCCTGCTAGCACTGTTACCATTATGCCACGTCGAGTGATTACGTTCTCATCCCTGCCTGGCAAACCTTGCTTGCTAACTCTACTTAGACGCAGAGTTACAATTATGGAGTGGGTCAAAGCCCTTTTTCCAATAATATGAGCTTTTTTTGATAATTAGATTTTTCAGTATGTGATCATCAAATCCCGGAAGCATTCATGCAATAGCTGAAGCGCGCAGTGAAGATCGACAAGAACTAGTAAGCTTCTTAGCGTAAGCGGAAGCTGATAACCGAATCGGGTAATTGTACTATATTTTTGACCCATCAAGATTCAAGATAGCCGAAAGGTACCCGTAAAAGCTTATCTCTAGTTGATTTTTTTCGGTCGACAGGAACCCGACGCTACATCAGTTGTGGGTCATTGCTAGCTAGGTGCACGTATTTCGGGGACATTATACCCATGCGCGCGAAGACTCGATGATTGAGACGTCCCAAAACTCAATTCGATACCCTAAAACGATTGCTAGGCTCACTTACGTCCCTGAACGCAAATACTGCGCATGCCCCATGGTAACAAAGCCAAACTTGACAACAAAAGTTGGTGGGGGCTTCGCCTCCTCGAGGCTGCGGACCCCTGGATTGAATAGTAGCTGTCAATTCCAAGTATTCAGCTTCTTCATCATCATTCGTCCCGCCATTTTGGTTGAGATCGTCGATGATACATACCGTAGTCTTGATTATGATCTTCGTACTAGTCCTTAGCAGTTGTTGTTAAACTTTTGAATATACGGCAAAGGTGTATTTCAATCAGGACTATCATCGGATCTTTTCTCAGAACAAAAACTCTTAAGATATAATTCCTGACCCCTACACTACCAAAATCTTTCTTGGACATCAGATTCCTCGTTCACAATTTCATTCCTATCTTAATAATTTTTTCCTTTCTACGAGTACAGTATCAGACAACATGTCGAGCAGTACACTTCTCGTTCCGTTTAACGGGGCTGTAAAGTTTTCACCATGGGAAGCCTTCGATAGAGTTTGGACGTCAGTAGCAGGATATCCTGCTGAAGACTTCAAGTTTGTTCCTGGAGAGACTCCAATGGCTACGCTAGAGGAAACTCTTGGCATGGTTGTACTTTACTATGCTGTGATCTTTGGAGGTCAAGCATGGATGAAAAATCGTCCAGCATACAAACTGAATGGCTTGTTTATGGCACACAACTTGATGTTGACTGTCGTTAGCGCTTCATTGCTTGTTTTGTTTGCGCAACAGCTCATCCCAAGTATCTGGAAACATGGTTTGTTTGATGGTATCTGCGGTGGAAGCGGATGGACCAAGCCATTGGTTACTCTATACTATGTACGTCGCTCGAATTGGGATTTGAAAGGAAAAGTTTTACTAATCATGAGAAATAGTTGAACTACATCACGAAATACGTGGAGTTACTTGATACCGTGTTCCTATTCCTTAAGAAGAAGCCTTTGAGTAAGTAGTTATGCTCAGTCGAAACCTCAATAGTGCTAAATTGTGATTTAGCTTTCCTTCACTGCTACCACCACCCAGCAACAGCACTTTTGTGCTATACTCAACTTGTTGGACACACTCCAGTATCTTGGGTTCCGATCACTTTGAATCTATTCGTTCACGTTGTCATGTACTGGTACTACTTCCAAAGCGCACGTGGAATTCGTATCACCTGGAAGGAGTGGATTACCCGCCTTCAAATTACCCAATTTGTCATCGATCTTGTTGCTGTCTATGTAAGCTTCGATATTAGTCTAGGCACCTTATTCTTACTAATTCTTCTTCTAGTTTGCCTCATGGAACTACTGGACTAGTACCTATCACAAGTCTCTTCCTCACGTTGGAAAATGTGCGGGTGAACCATATGCTGCTGTCGCTGGCTGCACAATTCTCAGCTCATATCTTGTTCTTTTTATCTCTTTCTATATTGCTACGTACAAAAAGTCCACAGTGAAGAGAACCACAATCAAATCTCAAGATATGAAGACTGGAGGAAAATCATAAACCTTGAGAGTTTGAGATAGAAAGCAATTGTTGAAAACCTATCTCCTTTGGGGTATCAGTGTAGCAAGGGGAAGTGAGAAGCATTCCAGGGAGAGAAATTAGAAGCAGTCTAAATCGGGTTTAATGGGGAAATTTTGTATCTAGTCGATTTATTCAGTAGCATAATGTATTTTTTTCCTATCGGAGTTTTTAAGGAACAGAGGATAGTGATTGTAATTGGTGGAATTGCGGATTCAGTCACATTTAGATACACTTTTTGTTCGGTCAAAAGTTACGTACTTAGATATCAAATTTCAGAATTTCACCGTTTGATAAAGTTATTCCTGAATATACTTCATAGAATGTTGAGACATCCCCAATCATGCACACAAACGTTAGCAATTAATTATGGCTAGCACTGACCCAGAGAGCTTCCCGGATTTAGGACATTTTCCAGCCCTACATCTTGGCCACTACACGTATGGGCCCTCTGTGGAGCCATTCTATGATTCGGACCTTTTTTAGATTGAAAGTTTCCTCTTCCGTGTGCAGATCCCATGCGTAGCACTTTTATTGTGGAAACCCAAACTAGGAAACTTGTGAGTCTAGTCCTGCGCTATCCGAGGCCTAATCTGACGTAGCAGCGCAAGTGGCTGGCTGCCATTCTCTTCCTTGGCTTACCTAGCGTGTATGACGATTGTTGGTAAGGAAGATCTTTTGATAGTACTTTTGCAACTAGAAAGTTCGCAATTCCGAGACTCTAAGCATTACTGGAATTTGGTAAGCTACGAAAGGACTAGGGTGTCTCATATTTTTGACTATTGGGTTTTTGCTGAAGATCCAATGTAACCGATTCCCATACCGCGGTACTAAACTGATAATCTCAGCGATCCTATTTGAGAGCCAATCTTCGACATGGAAGCGAGGACCCGTCCAGTATTGAGAAAGAGTAGAAGTTGACCGTCCCTCGTCCCTCGTATGATCCCACGCAACATTTCACATGTCAATCTTCTCAGAGTAGCAACTCCTACGACAGAAATCTCCATCTTCAGTACGAGTTTCCACCTCCAGAATTTGATATGGATAATTTTACAGGTAGTGGTCCCGAAACCACGCCCATATACACGGAATATGTCACGCAGCATCACTCGCATCACTCCCCACGTCAGATTCTTTTTCTCAGCATACTCACATACTCTTTACGCGTTCTTTTGCAATGCTTAAATTATATTTGTACATGGTCGACAATATGGAAACTCGCTTTCGTTGCTCTAGCGATCGGAAATCTCAAGAACTTGCCATTAATATGGCATTTACGTATCGTCAACGCCTTCCGATTCTGTCTTCGCTCACAGCGTCCAAAAGCCAAATGTGGGCCACACCAAATTTTTCAGCCAATAATTACGGAATCCCACGCTCCTTTGATGGAAATTGACTTCAATCTTCACAGTAAGTCGCACATTTCATCATACCTACCTACAGCTACTGACTTCTTCAGAAACCAACAGTTCTTATTTTTCCGATGTCGATGTAGCCCGCACACACTTGTTCTGTACGCTATTTTCAGAGGGAATCGAGCAGATGAGAGGAGGAACAGCAGCAATTACAGGGTCGAAAGAACCTACCTTTGGTATTGCTTTGGGAGCAGTAAACTGCAACTTTAAAAAAGAACTCAAGCCATACGAATCCTATGAGATGTGGACAAGAGTCCTATCATGGGACGAAAAATGGATATGGCTTGTCACACATTTTGTGCGAAAGGACTCTTCAAAACCGAAGTCATACACCCTTTATCCACAACAGAAAACAGACAAAGGAGACGAGGAGTGCAAGGAGTTGGACCCTAGCGCTGGCGTCGTGGCATGCTCTCTCAGCAAATGTGTTTTCAAACAAGGTCGCAAAACGATCAGTCCCGAATTCATGTTGAGAGCCTCTGGTCTATTACCAGACACTCTTCAGGAAGAAGAGTTGCATGCGCAACAGGGTGAAGATACAAATTCAGCCGATGCTGAAGAATGGACACATGCGAGGATAGAGGAAGAGAGATTAAGGGGAAAGAAGATTGCAGACACTTTGTCTGTGGAAAGCCAGCAGGATTTGGAGCAATCATTCACAGGGGCATCAGAAGCTTTGGGGAGACACACTGATGGTACAGGGATAGTTGGTGTCTTCTCTACTCTTGCTCAACTGGCTGGTCTGAAGAGGGACCAAATCCTGTAAGAAATTGATGCTCATTCATTCTGGAAATTAAGTTTCAATGAGAGCAGTATATAATGTAATTTTACGTACTCATGGCAAACTGATTAGAGAAAATATAGTTTATTATTACCCATTGTGTTGAAATGAATTTGTCTTTACAATTGAACATGATTTGTGTGTTCCATGTCTCCATACACGAAGAAGTTGTTCCCCACAGGTTGGCCAAGCGAAAAGTTGGTATAGGATCTACATAACCTAAAATGTTTAGCTGTACAGCCACGGACACGCCTCCTATTGAAGATCTACGGGAAGAACCTTCTTTTGGAAGCAATTGAGCACTTTATTAGTTAGTAGGTTGGATAATCTTGGTATTATTTATCCGATATCGTAGTAATCGTCACCTAAAGTACAACACAATACCTATTTACCGCGTCGTAATCCTAATAGAAGAAAAAAAAAAAGCATTAAAACGATTTTAAGTCGCGATCAACCTCATAATAATTTCACGAAACGCCATGCTCATGCAACTATGATGCGTTCAGACGATAAAGCGAGGTCCTCAATCAAAAATGCGGTACCAAATTTGGATTTAGTGGATGAATTTGACCCTTCACGACAAGGTTTCTCCCAAGAATCTTCATCTCAAACTTCGAATGATAGAGGAAATCAGTCGGCCTCAGATGAGGCTAAGGTTAATAGGCAATCCGATATTCAAGAAGAGCCATCAGTAGAAATTAAGTCTGGAGATGGAGATTGTTCCTTTCCATATCTTACAGGAGGAATTGAAAATCAACTAATTCACGACAGAAAAGATCCTGAGGGAGTTTCGGATGCCAAGACGGATGAGCAGGGAAGTTTTCAGTATGCCTCCAACGGAAGCAATGGAGGGTTTTCGCAAAATATGGAGACCTGGTTGACGGATTCACAAAAAAATGATCGAAAGATAGAAGATGCAACTCGTTCGCAGCTCTTCGATGATCCGGCTAGAGGTTCCAACGAACAGCCACTCCCAGATCACAACAAAAGCACTTCACGGGAGAGTTTTAATGCTCAGGAAAATCCTGGACAACCAGAAGAAAATGAGCCTGAGAGTTCGCAAACCTCGCTACAAGACATGAAGGAAAAATTAAAGGATATCGATTCGAGTTCGCGTCCCAATACCGACGAAAGCACTCAAAGAAGCTCAAGTTTTTCGAGATTCGAATCATTTTCCGACTTACGAAAGCCATCACTTGACAACGAAAGCTTTGCAATTACACATACCGAAACTCGGGAGTCACAAGACACCAAGACATCGCGAAATAATATAGTCCTCAATGAAATTTTTGCAGATATTGTACAATCTACCGAGCCATCGCTTCGACATCTAGCATCTCAAAGCACGCTTAGTGACTCATCTAGTACTAAAATAAGTAAGACTACTGGGCGATCGAAACGTATCTCAACTCCCGTAGAAGAACAGAGACATCCTGGAAAACCGGGGTTATGGAGTGATAAGTTCATGAAGAACATAGATGAACTCGTGGAATGGGACTCTGCAGAGCCAAGCCCAGGATCATTGACCTCGACTGGTAATCCGGAAACTTTTGGTGCTCCAGGAAATGATGATAATGTTGTCTCCTCGCAAGAGCTGGATATTGAGTACCCAGGGATTATTGCTTTGACGTTCCTTACGATTGGTCTTTGTCTTTCAGTGTTTTTGATTTCTTTGGATAGGACGATTATTACAACTGTATGCATTCAATGTCATTTCTTTTCTTATAAATCATCCTAACATTCCTCCTAGGCAATTCCATACATTAGCAGAGAGTTTCAGTCATACGCAGATGTCGGGTGGTACGGAAGTGCATACCTACTCACCGCATGCGCGTTCCAACCATTCTATGGAAAAATCTTCACTAGCTTTAGTATCAAATGGTCATATCTAGCCGCGAATATGACGTTTGAGATAGGATCCTTGATTTGTGGTATTGCGCCAAATTCTTTAACATTGATTATAGGCCGGGCCATCGCTGGTGTCGGGAGTGCGGGTATTCTAACCGGCTCTTTTGTTGTTGTCGCTCACAGTGTACCTATGCACAAGCGTCCGGTTTTTACGGCTGCTGTAGGTTTGATGTAAGTACTACAGGCTTTCGGTTCAGCGCCTCATCTAACGAAACTTTAGGTTCGGATTGGGAGCTACCGTGGGGCCATTGCTTGGAGGAGTTTTCACCGATCTCGTTACATGGAGGTGGTGCTTCTATTTTAATCTCCCGGTTGGTGGTGTAACTATCTTGGCCATGATTGTATTCTTTAATCCGAAGAACAACATGAACACAAAACGATCGTTCGGTTCCAGAGTCTTGGAGCTAGATATCATTGGAAATATTCTCTTGCTTGGTGCTTGCATTATGCTTTTCATAGCTTTCCAGTATACCGAAGAGGTAAGTCTCATCTGGATATTAGTTTGATGGTTTCCAAAATTGAGTACTGACCATCAATTAGGGGGGATCTTGGTCCAGCTCAAAGGTCATTGGTCTTCTTGTCGGTTTCGGCGTAACTATAGTTGTATTTGGACTATGGCTTTGGTACCAAGGCGACAAAGCCCTTGTTCCACTTGACATCCTCAAACAGCGCAGCGTACTAGCAAGCTGTCTCTTCTCATTCTTCATCTACTCGGCCTTGATAATCCACAGCTACTATCTACCCCAATGGTTCCAAGCAATCAAAAATACTTCAGCTATCACATCCGGCGTTGATATGATCCCCTATGTCGTCTGCAATGCCTTTTTCTCACTCGTGGCCGGTATTGTCGTCTCAAAATTCGGATACTTTACACTTCCTACTATTCTCGGTACAGCAATCGCCACGATAGGTTGTGGGTTGATCAGCACACTCGAAACTGATACCACCTCAGCTCAATGGATTGGCTACGAAATACTCAGTGCAGCGGGTTTTGGCATTGCAATCCAACAAGGATTCACTGCTGTTCAAACCGTCTTGCCTTTGGAGAAAATACCCATCGGTACTGCTGCCGTGGTTGCATCGCAGTCTTTTGGCGGTGCAATCTTTGTTTCTGTCGGTAATACTATTCTCCAGAATCAATTGAAATCCTCTGCGAACAATGGACAACTGCAAGGAATTGATATTCAAGCTGTTTTGGATGCTGGTGCCACTGGCTTTAGATCCGTCGTCGATGCGGATCAATTACCTGCACTGTTAGTAGCATATAATGGGGCATTGCAGAAAGTTTTTATTGCGGCGATTCCTGTTACCGGATTGGCGTTTGTGTCTTCCTTATTTTTGGAATGGAAGAGTGTTAAAACGAAGGATTCTACTGGACACGTTTGAGACTTTTTTGATATGGCGTTTTCTGGGGTTTGTTCGGGCAAAGTAAATAATACACACACACATAATACTTTAGGTATATAACGAATTGTAATTAAGATAATTCATCATGTTTAACATCAAATGAATTGCATGTCAAAGGCCAAGCCAGCGTAGCCAAGTTATGATAATATTAGATGATGAAATTTGGTGCGTCGACTATTTTGTTCTGCTAGACCTAGATAACTCATAGATACGTTTCAGTCACATGTGTCTTTTGTCTATCCCCAAGCCTCTCATAGCTCAGCGATTTTCAGCACTTGAAAACCGCCTCTATCAGTCTTTCCCATTTATCCCAAATTTCTTGTCCGCCTCTCATGATATCATTCAAATCTCTGTCCATTGCACAGTCTTCCACGTCCATCCCCGTAACCAATTCCATCCATTTATTTCCTTCGTTCCTATTTGCGGGGTTCTCAATGGAGATTATGTTATTGTCCAGTCCTCGAGAGACCATATTTTCCGGCTGTGGTAGGACTCCTATACTTGGAGAGGAGGGGCGAGATTGGGATGTTGATATTGATGTGGTCCGAGTGAGTTTAGGTTGGATTTTTTGATAAAGTAGGATAAGGATATCTTGGCGAGGGCGACCAAATGACTCGTAGGATATCGGAGAAGCAGAGCAAGAGCGAGTAAACTTGGGTGTCCCGGAAGTGGAATGGCTGGCAACAAATCCGTGGGTAGATAGTTCAGTATTGAAGGCTTTGTCCACCAGGGATTTTGATAATTTAGCATCGGCGTCTGAGGAAGCGCAAGAGCTGAGGTGCATGAGAAGGATAAAGATAGCGTGGTTAGGTTGTATAAGACCAGGAATAGCCCATCCAAATTGTGCTTCGCAATATGCATCGAATAGATAAAGATAGTTTTGAAGAGATGAACATGCAGCTCTGGGTTAAATATGTTAGTCAAAATACCGGGAAAAGCAATTTCGGTGATAACAAACCGGACAATATTGTTGCGCCACCTGGTGTCCTGTAATTGTCTTGCTTCACAGAAGTTCAAGCCAAGCAGGCAATATACATTATCAATCAACAACTTCAGATATGCACGCGGTCTTAGGTTTCCTGCGTTTTCTTCTGGCAATAGATCTCGAAGATTCTCCATCATTTCGACAAAAAGAATCAAATCCTCTTGATTTGGCATCTTTCTAATCCAGTTGCGCATACGGTGTACCCACTGACATTGACCTTGAAAGGCAATCATCATTGACAAAGTTGAACTTTGGCTAGGGGCATGACCGACGATTTTGTCAATAGGTAAAGAAATACTGGTTGTGTATCCATTCCTAGGTATTATTGAGCGTGCGCCTGTCGTAATCGTTGATTGGAGATCTAAAAACAACAAATGCCACCAAATTCTCTTCTCAACTTCTTTTTGAACTTCAAAACTATGGCATGGCTGCTCGGAATGGAGGTATAATGAATGGGCGATTCGAACTGCAGGAGGTAAGAATCCATATCCGAATTGTGAGGATAATGTGCGGGCTTGAAATGTATTTACAAGAAGGTACGCTTGTAGGAGCTGAATGGCCGATGATCTCCTGTGTATCTGATATGTTGGAAGAGCAACTATATCCAACAGCTGTTCGTATAGATCGTGTAATGTCATCGACTGTGAAATATTTATGGTAGAATTGGCAGCCCCACAATATAAAACAGCCAACATGAGTAGTGTGGATTCGACGGAAGTGTCAGACGAAATATTGGTCCAGAAGCTGGTGTAGTCATCTATGAGAGTATCAATATGGCATATAGGCACTGTAGATTGTATGCTGAGAAAGATGTCCAAAAAATGGTCGCAAACTTCTCGTGCCGGAACTTTAGTCCGAAAATAGGAGATAAAATCGTCGCCAAGTGCCCTGAGGGTAAGGGCAATATTTTTAACGGGTCGATTGAAAGTAGTATCGATGTCATTTATAGGAGTCTTTTTGAGAGAATGAGACGGTGGTATTTGAGTCACTCCACGCACTGGCAGGTCAGTCGCTTGTAGTTTGATTTCGAATTTTCTCTTGATGATTGGATTCAATACATCAGGTGATGGTGTTTTAGTGGCAGGAAATCTCGGCACATTCACCTCGATGAACTCGAATTCTGGTATTTCGCTGTTCAAATATTTACAGGATCGTCCTCCTTTTTTACACTGTTTGCAGGATGGCCTCTCACGGCTACATTTCACCTAGAATTGTCAAATCAGTACAATGTATAATCGTGGTCGAGCAATAAATACTTACTCTTCTACCACGACATGTTGTACAGGCTGTCGTCCTACGATATCGTCTGATGCCATTAGAACCTAGAGTATGTGCAGTTCCTGGAGGACTTGGTGACATCTTCGGTGTATATGATCTTGGCTGAAAGTAGGTTGTAGATTTGGGTGATTGAGGGCAGCAGGAAGTTTGAGAGATTTGAATGTCGAGTGGTGTCATATTTGAAGAAGTGTGGTAGTTATCGATACAATTTTTATGCCGACCCAGAACCAGGGAAAAGTACAAAATTTAGACTTCATTACGCAGGGTTGGTTTAAACGTCCGGAATACAGTTGTCTACCCCAAAGAGATTAAACCTTATCGGCAAGTAAACGACCAGGTAAAATCATATTATAATCCTACTGATGCGCATCTTTGCCTGAGCCACCATCCTTAACCTTGGTTCGTGGATGCATTCACGTTTATAGCAGGCTCCAGAACATGAATATGGTACTCAACGCGGAGGGATTCCAGGTCCTTCATAGGCCCACTATGGTCATAACAGCGGGGATATGTTCCAGAAGATCACGTTTAGATAGCCTCAAATGGGTTTGGTTACCTGCTATGAATGATTGCCCGATCAAGGTATCTGTCCCGAAGTCTTAGCCCAACCTTAATCTCAAGCTCAAGCATAAAAATAGATATTGGTATCTTAGCTGTTGGCATTTGTTGTTGCCAATTTTTTCGACGTTGAAACTATGAATGAAGCACAGATGGATCTTGCGTTTTTTCATAAGAACCAACAAATTTGGTACTGACTCTTTCCATCCTTGATCATCATAACCCATGGATTTTGACACCTTTTGACCATCATATCGAAAATTAGCCCCCATCTATCCATCTAGATGACGACCGAAAATGAATGGACTGCGGCCAGGCACTTTCTGGATGATGCATTGGCAGCATGGATATGTGGCTATTGCTAGTATTTTTTTTTGGGTCATGCCTTGTAGGATGAGCACTAACGGGTCCACGGTAAATACCCGATGAGTCTGTGTTGGCACTTTGATTTATATCTTCCAAGGATCCGAAAATGAATCCATATATTGCTGGCGCTTAACTCAAACACAAATGGGCTGCGAATCAAGAGAGTTTTATCCTCTGTTGAGCCAAGTCCAACGCCAGTGAAAGTGTCACAATCTTGTGCCTCGGAACCCTATTTCAGGCCCCTAAAGCGGACCTAGTGTCTGAATAAGAGATATGTATCGCCGCGGGTGGCTTGTTGTGTTGGAGTTATAAGGTTAGAAGGCCCTTTAACGTTAAACGATTGCGGGGTAGAGATACTACCCACATTGCTGCTTAGGTATAATGTTGCTGTTATTATTCAATAAAAGAACACGGATTCATCAATCCAAGGGCTCGCGTCGAGCGAGTGCAGAACCTCATGAAGACAAATACCATATAGCATAGTCAAAAGCAGTTCCTGTATTTAATCACCGTGGAAACAATCGCGGCTAGAGAGAAAGATGAGATGCTGTTAAAGGTTCAGATGCTCGCTGTTATGAAATGTTATCAGTTTGATAATGATGGATCTTCGGCAAGAGAGAAAAATATTTCGGAACCGGTAAAAATTTGGCGTGAAATTTTGCAAGTTGATTGTAGCAAAGTATATAACAACTTCTCGATTGTTAGTTAACTACTATGACATGTTGCACGAAAATGATGCAAATTACATATACAGAGCCATATTGGTGTGGAATGTGAACGGAATTTGTGATATGAGTCGAGTGAACGGACACACCAGCGGAAGTCAACCGAACACTCCTGAGACTCCAAATATCCTCGGAAATCCTCCGGAGGCAGACCTTCTTTGGTGATTTACAATGAGCTAGATATCATTCCCTCAGAACTAATAGACTCTTATGGCATTATGGCCTCTGGTTCTCCTTGTTTTCGATATGTGTCAATAGTATATATTTCTTGAATTGCGTGAGTATCACATGATTGGCACTTTGGCGGAGTGGTTAACGCGATGCCCTGCTACTGTAACACATAGAGTCAGGCATTTCCTTCGGGAGCGAGTGTTCGAATCACTCAGGTGTCGTTTTGATAATTAGCTCTTTTGCTAATTTTACATTTACATTTTCATCCTTCAACTTTCCTTCCTTCTTTTCATTGACATAAATAAATAAGATCAAAACATTTATTTTTGTTAAATCCTTTTATTTGAGGCATTACTCCTGGATAAGTGGGGGTCTTGCGGGACAAGTGATTTGATCAACAATGGAGCGAGACTGAATTCGCGTATAAGAAGCGAGAGAACAGGGTGTCATGTCAGCACTAGACATTTTTTGCTACGGGGCATTGTTCCGTATGTTTATTTGAACTTTGTCGATTCTTGCTTTTCACTTCCATCCAACATGGCTCCATCCGTACCAGTCTTTTCATATTCAAGAAGCTTGGAAGATAAGCAATAATTTACAGGGACGTCGAGCTGAAGCTCGGGGGTCATGACATACATCAGTCGAATGCTCACTAATTCACGGAGTGTATCAATACTATGTAAACGAAATGCAACTGTCTTCCCTCAGGTGAATCGCGCGAGGCGAGGGAGTGCTGCCTTCGGTATTATTTTATGCAGATGAGGAGGCTCTTTACTTCTCTTATCTCTGTTGGGTTAATACAAGCGATTCATCCAATCCATCTTCGATTTGCATGAGCTCCACTTTCCACAATGGTTACCTGATGATACACAGTTCCTTTTGGACTGCTCGCGCGAGGTTGCTGTGTCTTGGCGCATGGAGGCTAAAAAATGATGATCGTCATCTTACAGCCCAGCGGCTACTCACCACTCTTCCTATCATTCTTTCCTTTGCAGCACCTTCAGGATTTGTACAAGGCAGACAGACATATGTGTTGAGGAAGTACGCGCTACTCTTTCACTTGGTTCCTATGGCACTTTAAGGCATTCAAAATGTCCGGGCTACATGTCCGCGACGCAAGATGCCTGATTTCTAAATCGGTTTCAGAAATCAAACTTATTTGATATATTCAGATTCATTGAATTGATGAGCCCATTTGATAGGTTAAAGGTTTACCTGGAGTATGAGGTTATCCCGACACACAGCTTTTCAAACATTAAAATTATGAACGCAGTCCGGACAATTAGAAGCCCTGGCGTCTTGTTCTCCCCGTTTCTCATAAGATGCGCACAAGTGGATGGCGCTAAGACTTTGATGTCTCAATCAACATGATTTTAATGGTGATATACCTGTTCACCGCAGTCAGCCGATTCTTAGCTATGATTTTGCGTTCGCTAATTACGGTACTTTCGGATGTTCGGATATAGGATTGTTTGGTTCTGTGCTCATGCCCCACCCAGAGTTATGCGTTCGATGAGTCTAGAATGGGTAGTTAATTCTATCCTTTAGTGAGTCATTACATATATATCCTCCTCCAGGATGTGCTTCGGTTAGAATTTCGAGCATATTATTATATTCTTGTGGAGAGATCAGCCATGGAATCGAGTGACCGGGTGATTATCCCACAACTTGCGTTGGTACTCAAGAAATATTACAGCTGTACCAGCAGACAATATCAGCGGCTTTAGGCGGACACCTGCTATACCACCTAGTATAAAGCACAGAACCATGTGAGATCGTTTAACCCTGAGACATACACTCAAATTCGATGGCCAATGCCTTCGTAAATTATGAACTGAATGACGGTGGTGTTCCGCGAGGAATACTTATCTGTTGCATCGAGTAAAGCCCTAAAGTATGTCGGCTCCATGACGCTATTTCACCATGATACAAATGCTTCGCTGATAGCAACCAAAAAACATGGCAATTACCGGAATTGTACGCTAGCGAGACGGAGGTCCTGACCTGATCGATCTAAGATGATTTCATAAAGATTTTCACCTTTCGAACAACAGGATACTTATTTACGGTCAAGGAGTTGGGAGGGTACTGGGCTGGGGCAATGAGGCGGCTTTGTATACCGCGCAGTAGTACACTTTCATCAGTAGGCTTTGGCTCGGCTGTTATCGACATGGGAAAGCTATGCATACGATGCCAGGCGCGATTCTATGTGAAGGCTCAAGCACAGGATCTAGGGACATGGAGGTGGGTATAGGGAAGAGGACTTGGAGCCTGCTAATATGGAGAGGGGGTCGGCAAGTGGCTGGTGGCTGTCATGGTTAGGCTTGTGATTAGTTTCAGAGTTTTCCGTGAGCATCGTGGATGATGATGGATAGACTTGGAGATTGTCGTGTGTTTGGGTTATTATTCTTTGGTATTCATTTCCAACAGCCATGAGGTAGGTTTTCAAGGGGCTTGAGAAATGAATGATCGACTATTTGAGCTCGGATGTTGTCATGCTTGCTTGAAGATATCTATCGTTTTTAGATATTGTTGAATTTACTACCGGATAGAGTTGTAGTGCAGTTTAATCCGGTATTTTTATAATAATAATTACAATTTTATTAATAAATTTGATATATTTTTTTATTCTAATATTTATTATTATAATATAATTTGAATAATGAAATTAAGATATTTTGATTTATTTTGTGTATTATATTTTTATATTATAAATCAAAAAAAGAATAACTCCCACAGTAATGGTACGATCAATCAATGCTTGCATCTTGTTTAAAATATTGTGTTGCATTAAGATGCATGCGACACTTCTTAGATGTGTCTTACGTTCTTGATGATGGTTGTAGATGGGACAGGTTCCAAAACGGGGTATCCGGTAAATATCGTATTCGGTAGCCTACAGCTTTCTCCTTTCCCTAAGAATTATCGCTACCAGTATGCCATGCCTAGAACCTATTATACGAATTGGACCAATCAATTATCTTTTAGTAGCAAGATATCTAGAGTTCCGTAGGCAACACGCAGGAATCCGACCTTTACGCCGTATACCACTAGTTTTTCAAAGCCCATCTTTCTTTACCACCATTAACAAGAAGTCCACACGCTCAAGAGGTTCTGTAATCCTTCCACCGCTTATGGATTCAGAGCTTTAATCATAATGCGTCGGATCTATCAAAACACCCAGCAATTTTCCGATTATCTTCAAGAAGGCAACGCGGGAAAGCATCCGCGCGAATGGACTTAGCCACTCGATCTTACATTAGCTTTGACTCATCAGCAAGCAGATATTATGGTCGATGTGACATTCAGTGGTAATTTGGGGATTTTGAACGATGAGAAAAATCGTGATTCGTCATATGACAGACCTTCTGTCTGAATCAGGTCTTGCAATGAACACTGTAAAGTATCCTCACATTAAGTAAAGTTACTAGATATGCAGAAACAAATACTAACATAGTCGCAAATAATAGCTGGGGCACATGCGTACCATCGAGAAACCTGATTCCACCATGCTTTATCCATGGTACTGAGAATTTTTCTACTCTCAGCACATCTCAGACAGATTGGCGCATGAATGAAGTAACCGATCTACCCATCCCAGACATATCTGCTACAATTCTTGCAACACAGGATCAAGATATTGGACACACTTTCAACTAAGAAACTTTTACTGCTGAAGCTGGTGTTCTCATTATTGCAGATATACATACCGCTATATCAGATCCAACAGCAAAATTTTTCTATGTTCTTCATTATCCGCGTGGTTACGAGCGTATGAAGGAGGGAATCAGAGAGACCTGGACTGATGTGGGTGCTATCGAAGTTGGTGGAAACCTAGATATCTGTATTGACGAGGCAATGCGACTTTTGCCCGGCGTCGGAGCAAATATACCAAGGGAGGTCGTGAGGAGTGGAGAAATTATTATTGATGGTAATACAATTCTGCCGGCGTGGCATTCGGGGTTCTCCGCCTACAGTTATTTACCACGGGGAAAAATACTTCGAAGATTCATTCATCTATTGGTTTGAACGGTGGCTTGAAAGAAAGGGTGAAAAGATAGCATTTCACCCAACAGCAGTCGCCCGTTTGGAACTGGAAGAACAAGTTGTGTAGGAAAGGAATTGGCACATCAGGAGATGGAGCCGGTAATGGCGCGGTTGATTTGGAGATTGAGTGAGCATGGAGTGGATGTTGGGAAGAGCAGGAAGGGAATGGACTGAGTTAGAGATGGACAAGGAGTTCCAAACTTGGGAACGATAAGATCTGTAAGTCGGCGATTGTGAATCAACAAACTCCTTTCCTCATTCCTCGATTCGTGTCTTTCCTTCTTACTTAGCCATGCATGAAGAAGGTCTGATGGAAGTTAAGATTGAGAAGGCGGAGTGATTTTAGGATGGAAAGATATGGAAGCCTTTCAGTTGCTTTTTGGCCGATATGTGTAATTTGGCCATCATGCTTGATCAAATATAAGCTTTTCTTCGGTCTGGCTGGACATAAATTGGCCGGAAAGAGGTCTTCCGTACGTAACACCATTCTTTGGCATTCTCGGTGGCAGATACTGGATGACGCTTCGAGTATGTTAGTAGTTTTAAATGATAGAATATCTTAAAGCATCGATCTGAACGTATTCAGATAGCCAGAATCACTCGTAGGTGGATTTGTTCTGTGGCCGGTGGATGTCACTGATCCAGTTGACACATAATCACGTGACATATCCATTTAACTCGAAATCTCTGTTATCGCCTTATATCTTATATTTTCAGATTTCCAAAGCAGTTTTACAAAACGCATTGAGTGATTTTCAATTGAATGATGTAAAACAACCATCGTTTTTGTTCTGATCATGAGACCCTTCCGAACTCCTCATTCGTATCCTTCATAATCTACCAATTGAAACCCTCTTATCCTGCCACTCAGTTTCTCAGCATGTCGAGTTGGGCAAACGGCAGATTTGTCGGTTTCAATTCCGCACGATTTTCAACACTGAAATTATACGCACGACAAAATCTTCAACTTTGAACTTCTGGGAACGAGGCCAACCTTTCCGGAGGCAAGGTAAATATTCGAAAACTCTTAAGCCGAGTCAAACCTTTCCCTTCATCTGTCATATCACACCAGATACGGCGTAGGAGCAATCACGTCCGAGGTCTTGAATATCCCATTGTGGGATTCGAAGAACTACCTAGATTCAAAGGTTAATGTTGATCACAATAGCGTATATAACACATCTCACGTGTGACAAGCCCTGCTATTTGTCGTACTTACTCTTATTTCCAATGACCGTCTTATTTATACACGCTCGATTGCCACTCTTATCGGAGGTTGTAGTACAATCAGATGTATCAATGGAGGCGGCGGCCGGCCCTTACTACCTTACGAGTGAGAGTGAATGCACCTAATCCACGCCACCAGAGAGATGTCTTTCAAGCCAACTTTCGTACCTTCCATGATGACTCGGCACTACTGGATGGCCACTCCCGGCATAAGGTACAACCCAAGGATATTAGCTTGATGCTGCTAGCTTTTGAGAAAGGTTCCTTAGTCCAGGCATATATTGCAGAAATGGTCGCGTGGCTTCGCAAACTCTATAGCATACTAAATAAGAGGAAAGTAAGACTTTGATGTGGGTAAGAATCTTGGGGTGAACTTGCCCTATCGTTCGTTCTTTTGTTAGGATAGTGTGGTATAAGTAAGAGTTCTGGTGCGGACTCATCACACATTAAACGAAATCATATCAAAATTGATGATTTTTCATTTTTTCAAATTTTTGTTATTTATATGAAAACTTAAGATAATTTATTAAAATCTGTATTTATATAAAGATAATTATTCGAAATTTATTAAATATTAGATAAAATCTTTTTATATAATTTTGTTTCGAAGTTATATATATTCGAAATCAAAAAAGCAAAAAAGTTCAAAAAATAGTTTATTTTGTATTATATATTCGAAATTTTAAAATAGTGTAACTTTTGAATAAAAATTATCAAAAATAAAATATATTATATTTTATAATCCGATTATAATTAATTATTATATTTCAAAATTTCAAAATTTCAAAATTTCAATTATTTTTATTTAGTATTGAGAAAGTTATTCGATATTTAATTTTGTATGAGAAAACATGGTTTTTGCAGGGATTTTGTCACGAATTCGAATGATATGCGGTAAGTAGATTCCGAACTCTTACAATATTGGGAAGTTTGACAGTTGTCAAGGAGTGCGGGCACATTGCCGAAATCACCATATGGCTTGACATTATGATATCAACTCTTGTGGAGCGTTTTTTTCGGCCAAATCTTGATGTTTCGAGGAAACATCGAGGAGCTTTATATCAACCGTTGTCACCTTAATGACTCAACTTCCAAGATAATTGATATGGGGTGTCAGTCGGTAACTATTTCCCTGCAGCTTTGTATCCCAATACACCTTTCCCACGAACCAATGGCAAACCACCCACATTTCCGGGTAACGCAAAAGTTGGGTGAAGTTCCGCGTATTTTCCCCGCATTCTTGGCTTCTAGTATCAAATGCATAATTTTATTTGATACCGTATGTCCGTGTGCTTCCACTTGACCGGAAAGCTTATTTACCACGTATAACCCAGCATATACACGGAAATGAGACGATTCGCACATGCCATACTTTCCTCGTATGACGACGATTTCAACGAGAAGCACAACTCTTTCATGATTATCGCATCAGTCACTGATGGAAAATCAAGCCCGCTTCACACAGATAAAGTAGGTGGCAATCAGATGTTTGATACAATTCGGGGAATTGTATATCCTTGTTTAGATACGCCGTGTAAGCAGTTAGCTATACTAATACCGATCTCAGCGTTCGTACCTTAAATGTCTATACACCAATAATATCTTAGCTCAAGAAGCTTCTTTCCAAACTTGCCGCCCACTCGACACCCCTAGTGTTCACCCACTAGTCTGGACCTGGACAGCTTCTCCCAAAATCTACAAGAGTTTTAAGAGGCAAGTGTGAAGCCTTCGACGAGTGCGGGGAAAACTTATTAGTACATGTTGTAATATGTACATAATACACGACTGCCCATATTCTTAACTTACTTTTATACAGTCTCATTGTCTTTCCTTGCATCATTCAGTGTCATTTACTCTTATTTTATCAATCAATACTCTTCTGTTATCATAAAACACTTTCAGCATGGCAACCGAGTTGAACCCCCAGGCAAATTCAAATGGTGTTCCACTGGAAAAGGATTTTTCGCAGAATAGCAATCCCTATGGAGACGGCAGCAAATCGTATCATATGAATGATATTTCAATGGGTTCAGATGACGCATTAAAGAGGATTAGGACAGCTGGTAGTATCAGTATCAGTCCGGAGCTGTTCGAAAAGATCTATCTCTCTCCACAAAACACCGTGAAAGGTGATTTAAGAAAAACCTTTGGAAATCCTACTCCAGTGTATGTCCATCCCCTGTAGCTTTGAAGTCTCCAGCCTAACAGAGTATGTAGTGCAATAATTGGTTTTCTAATCTCCCTCTCGCCATTATCATGTGATCTCATGGGCTGGCGTGGAGCAGGTGGTAATGGTGCGGCTGGAATGTAGGTGTCTTGGTTATCTTACTGGTCCTACTTTGACATGTCAACTTACCCATCCTTAGTGGTTCCTACTTCTTCTTTGGTGGACTCCTTATGATTGTTGGCGGCTTTCTCGAATTTATTCTCGGCAACACTTTTCCCTTTGTGGTCTTCACCTCCTTCGGTGCCTTCTGGCTTACATTTGCTTCCACACTACAGCCTTTCTACGGCGCATATGGTCTTTACGCTCCTCCCGGCGGCAGTGCAGCGGATGGTCTCCAAACAGTTGGATTTAACGCCTCCTTCGGATTCTTTCTTATCTTCATGAGTGTCCTTTGTCTCATCTATCTCGTCTGTTCTCTACGCACAAATGTTGTTTTTGTAATAATCTTCTTTACATTGGTTGTCGCCTTTGCACTTTTGTCGGCAACATATTGGCACATTGCAAATGGTATCGGCAATGCGGATGCAGGTCAATTGGCGCTGGCAGGTAGATTGAAAATTGCGGCTGGTGCGACTCTTTTTGTGACATCACTGGCGGGTTGGTGGATCTTTTTTGCTATCATGCTGGCGGCGCTAGACTTCCCATTCCAAATCCCAGTGGGTGACCTTAGCACTTTGATTAAAGGAGCGAGTGAGAGACAGAAGTCCAAGGAACAAATGGCCTAGAAGTGGTTTTAAAATTAAGTCCTACGTACCTCGATGAGACTCGCCATGCTACGAGTAACAATATATGAAAAGACAAAATTAGCGAGAAGAATGGATCGGTGGCGACTGTCTGGTAATTGGCGTCGGTATTAGGATAGTACGTAAGCTACTGAGTGGGCTGTTGCACTGATACTCTATTGGGTGCGCACACTTAATGTATCATAGGTTTTCCCCGAATATGTTCAATATCGTCCCATATGTCAGCATGTTACCCACCAGCGTTAGAAGTTTGCTCGAGCAAGTGGGATGCAGTACACAGTACCTTTTTCATGAGGTCGTCTTGTATTGTCCACTTACATGGAAAACAATGGTAAATTATCTGGAAAATTACATTGATATCTACCCAAACGGAATGAAAAATATGGCTCCAAAGCACTCCTACAGTCCCAATCCCTCCTGTGTCAGCAGTAATTGACTGTGACTGACATTATCAATTTTGAATTTCCGATGCACAATTTCATTTATGCATCAAATGACACTCCCTTTCTTGCAGCTTTTTCTCCTATCTATATTAGCTACACGAGAATCGGAAATTTATGAAATTTGGTTAAATGAAAATTCCCCTATCGGCGCGATACTTGTGTGATGTATTTGAGGTAGGCCCATGTGTCTCCCTTTGGGACACGTGATGCTTCAGTCCCACGCGGGTTTCTTTTCCAGGATATTTTGTGCGAGCTGGGGACTTGATGCGGTTTGGTGGATATTTTAGGGATTATGAGGATGGAGGTTTTGTGTACTTACTTTTGATGGGGTTGTGTTAGGTTCTTATTTCTAGAGAGAATATGGCTAAATTAACCATGGATGCTATGGTGCCAGTGTACTCCCCTTCTGGATTCAGGATATGAGATAACTTTTTGAACCTATGTTTTCAGCTGGATTGGAAATATCCAGATGCAATGCAAGAATCCAAGGTTGAATTTTTTTACATAGTGGACATGTCCACTATCAATCCATCAACCCATCGCTCCACGAAAAATTGTTCTTATCTTGCATTTATCATCAAAAGTCTCGATGCTCTTTCTTGCTGAGCCTAGTTCTCGGATATGATGAGTGAAATGTGGAGATATCGTATATATGTTTGCGGATTGTTCTATTGAAAGACTTCGCGGCTTTCCATCCATTTCATTGACTTGTTCCACGTTTGCAATTCTATCATTGGATCACCTGCATCATGGTTGGGAAAGTCTCTCACACTCAGAAAACTTTAGTCAGGATTCATGAGTTATGCATCAGTTGCCCGTTCGGAAGGAGCTTAATGTCGGCGTTACGCACTCTGTAACGTTCTCGCTGCGCCTGGCCGGTTCGTACACGTTCAGTTGACGTTTCAGGTCATCCCGCCCGCCGCCATACAAAGCAAAGATGTATGCTTACTTGATCGTTAAGGAAATGCAAAGTTCAAAAAACGTGGGTGCAGAACTTTCCGTTCCAATCAACATCACAAATTTTCAATACTCTGTTCAGTAGAGTGGTCATGAAGCAATTTTTGCTTCTTTAATGTTTTCTAAAAGTCTCGCATTTACTAATCCACATTTCCAGGTGACGGATGCCAGCATTTGCCATGCGTGAACATGGGTTTCTTCTCAATTCTAGTGGCATCCTCGCCAGTGATAGTTAGGAGACCAGGCAAAGAAGATTTAATCATGATGGGGCCTTTCTTTTCAGGTTGCTCAATTTTGGTTTCGAGCACGGCGCAGTTCTTGTCGTAGAGTATTAGCTCCTTGGGCAACGCCATGGTACCGGCTTTAAGACCGGGTGAGCCTGCCGACCATACCATCCACAGGATGCATTTCTCGTGTTGGTTAAGACAGTTCTTCGCAGAGCCGTTGACGACGGATACGAGGAGGGAGAAGATGGTGAAAAGAGTAGTAGCGAAGATTTGCATGATTGTTGAGTTGGGAATGAGGTTTGGGTGGAATGATCTATGTGGGTGGTCAATAAATATATTTCTCTTCTTGGATATCTTACTTACTGGTAATTGTTTCTTGATGTGGACGAGGTGAGGGTTCTCGGAGATATGCAGTGATACTCGAGATGTACGAATTTGATTTCCGTTTGTGATTTTCTTTGATATGGGAGATGTATGGTTTTGTGGATGTAAGATGTTGGAAGGCTCGAGCTGAATGTCAAACAACTTTTATTCGGGCGGGGAGATAACAACGATGCATTTCCTCGCCACCACACTTCTCCCAATCCTCTCTCTCATCTCTCTCGTCACAAGCGGACCAGTTCAACAATCCGTGTGACGGGATAAAGCTCTGAAATGCGAGGGCCACCACCAATGCTGGGAATTATACATGCGCTGGGACATTCCCCCCAAAGATGATCTCTACCACTTCGGATATCCCATGGGTGAAATGCAACAGCCCAAAACCCTCACAATCGTCGACAAAGACTGCAATATCATTAAGACGACCATGAATCAGCCTGTCCCCAGGGGACCAATCACCGTGTACCTGGAGGGAGTGTCTCCTGGTGATTTGACCATACATAGAAATGCTACACGGGGCTGTCCGGTATTTACATATGGTAAGACTGAGTATGGTGTTGAGAATGATTGTGGAAGGGATAGCGGAAATGATTTTTTTGCATTTACATCCTTGTTTGGTTGTGACCAGATCCACCGAAGGTGAATTGATGAAGATTCCTGTTGTGCTCTGGAAGTACCGCGAGGGATGGGTATGACTGTGATGGAATAATTAGAGATATATGCTGGACATAGTACATGCCGGATAGAAACAATAACAAACGCCTGACTCTACAAAAGATCAAATATCGCGGCTTGCAAATTTTGCCTGTGTCCCGTGGACCGACTGTGGTACGACACAGCAGAAATGGTTGGGCTTGATTGATGTATGTGAACTGAAAATATTTTCCCGGTCTGCGAGACGCGCCACTTAATAATTGGTTTATAGGCAATAATGAAATGCATGAGTGGCAGCTATACTGATGACTCAATCTTTTCCATTGAACTATACCTGACACTACACTTGTTTATTTCAATGTATCCGATGGAATATTTTACTTCGTCAACTTATCATAGAAAATCATTTACATCGCTAGATAAATTGTTTTTCGACTATCGTGTACGAAGAAAGCAAAGAAACTCGCCATGCAAATAAGGAACATATATGTCCTTGACAGAAACTTCTAAATATACCATCAGTGATCTCTTTACGATGGCTATCTCCACCGTCCTACTCTCTTGAGAGTGATGGTTATGTTTAACGGCGATATAGAAAGATTGGAGGCATCTTAAATATACGATTAATGGATTGAATCGGCGTCATGAGTGAGTAGGATCGAATAGGAAATGCGAGACTTGTAAACACAAACCCTCAAAACGTGTCGGGAATCTTCTCCACGAAGCAAATATTGAAAAGCCATGAAGGGTTAGAACTCCTGTATGTGAACAAGGTGAATTATGAATGATTCCGCGATTCTTGCAATGAGTCAAGAGACTATTCACGAACAGTCATATACGCAAATTATGAGTAACTGTCATACCAAATGACTCGAGCTTCTTTGCAATAATTGTGTGTACAAACTTTCTTGATCAAAAGGATCGCTACTGTAGATCCACATCTAAAAATCGCTAAAATCACTACATCAACTTCATCACAAAAATCACAGATAATTTCTTCCACCAAGTTCTCGACACAAAGACCCATTTTTGAATCAACAACCAACCAAACTCGCACGAAAAAACTCTTACAGACAGACTTTACCCAGATACGTAGCTTAAACAGAGCCGCCAATTCAGCAAATATGAAGTACATCACCGTCATATTCATCATAGCCATCTCAGCATTAGTTTCCTACGCTATGCCAACGGCCGTTGCCGACCCACTTCCCGATCTCCTGAGAATAGCCGGTTCCCACACCGATTCGAAACCAAGAAAAACAAAAACACCAACACCACAACTCTGTGCTCAAAAAGCCCTAGCTTTCGGCGACAAAACCTGCACCTTCGTCTACCAATTTAACGGCGACAGCGCCACATCCTTCATCGTTGATACTGACTGTGTTATTCGTACACCGGGCCAAGTGCCAAATGAAATCTCTACTTCAGATTGGCACGATCAGTTCAGAACATGCAATGTGGTGAGATTGAATGAGGTTATTCAACGGACTTGGGAACCTACCAACACGGAGTATTTCATGCCTCTTTATCAGAGCGACGGACGAGCTTTGAAAGATGGTCAGCGTGGTCCGTCGGAGAACGGTCATGTTGATCCGAGAGAGGCCTGTACTTTGAAATACAATGATCTTCCAGATAAGGGGGCATGGTATGCATGGATTTGTCCGTTCAAATGCGACTGTTAGGGCGAGGAGGCGAGAGGCTAGGGAACGCAGCTTGGGAGAAATGTTCCTTCTGAAGGTGCATTTGTTTTGCTAATGAGAATGGAATGGTTTTTTTTTCAGTGAAGGGTGGATCTTTTGAAAGGGAAGAAGAAGGTTCTCGTAGGTGTTTTAGTATTCCATAAATGATGCAGGTGGAATGGAATATAAATTGAAATCGTTGCTTCACATCAAATTGCTACCGGCGCCCTATGACTAAAATCTTCAGAAGAGGATTCCCAGGTATCGCTCTTATCTCACGACTTGTGTAGACAATCTATTGTGTAAATTCTACTTCTTTGACGAATTTACCTGTTAATACCCACTACAAAACCTTTGTTCTGAACGTCCCAAAATAGTTGAATGGACTAATTCGTAGACCCAATCCTTTATACAGAGAACAATGTTCAAGAGTTTTCGTATAAGGATCACAATGCCCCGCACTCATGAATGTGATTATTCCTTTATACAAAACAAACAGAACACTCGAAACAAAAAGAAAAACAAAAACACAACCAAACAAATCAAAACAAGCAACAACAATGAAACTCACAACATTCATTCCAATCTTGGCGGCAACACTCGCTACCGCCCTTCCAACAGAAGTCCTCACCGAACGCGACAACAAGTACTGCGTTACTCAAGGTCCAGGGACCTGTACCTTTGGCTGGCAAGAATACATAAGAAAAGACGGATTTTTATCCTCCGAGGCCATAATTTACGATCACAACTGCATCCAGAAAGGAGGTCTTATCCACCCCCAGGCTGACCAATATATGACAGTCACATCTGAAGACCCTCCCATGAGCGTTTCGATTAACGGATGGGCTTCACCCCCTCAATTTAATACTAGAGCAATTCCAAAGTTTGCTTACAATGGTAAGACTTGGGGTGGAAAAAACGGATGTGCTTGCGGGGAGGGAGTTGGAAAGAATTTCTGGGGGTGCAGATGTGCATTTGACTGCCCTTAGATTAGAATTGGATGAAGAATAATAAGATACCACTTGGCTATCTGTTAGAAAGGGGAGGAAATGTATATTCATCAGATTTATTCATAGATAGATGAACTGGAACAAAATACGGATTCTTATCGTATGTTCGAGAAATCAGCTGATGTGATGTGATGTGAAGTGAATGAATATAACATAGTAATGCAGAATTAAGCCATACCTTTTGGGTGTAAAAGAACGGCTGCTCCATCTACTCTTAGAATGATCGATCGCAATTGAGCAAATTTGTCCGCGAATAATTATGAAATGAGACGCGGTACATTCCCAGGCAGCTTGGCTTTTCATTGTCTATGTTAAAAGAGAAATTCAGCCCATCGAGCGCTCCTTTCACGAAACGCGACGATTAATAAAGGAGGGTGAGATTGAAATGAACGAGTCGAGATTCTTTCTTTGAGGCTCTGTCAATGAACAAGAAGACAGAGTACAGGAATCAAAACTCTCATTGTCGAGTCTGCATGTCTTAAAGGTGTATGTTTGCAGGATTTAATGTCGCTGCTCAACACAGTAGTATCGACATAGTGTCCCGAGGTAAATTGTGCTTTGCCTCACATTACTACACTACACGTGTGGGTCACCTGACGAAAGATCAGGGCTTGTCATGGAAAAACTTATATCGCGTGATCCTGCTAGCTCTCCGTTGTTTTGTTGCATATCTCAAAATAGATGGAGGTCTGTTTCCCTTCGCATATGGTATGGAGTCTCCTCCATATTCCTAAGTTCTTAGGAATAAGTAGTCGGAAGGTAAACACCCCTGTGCGACATTTCTCCACATGGATAAAACCATGAGAATCTTCATACGAATTTTCTCAATAAAATAAAATCATAAGAATCTTCAAAATGAAAAGGTCACCTACAAAAATTAAATCGTGTGATGTCTGGTGCTTGCTGTGATTAGAACAGCAACCTGCGTGCACTGCCACGCATATTATCCCTTCTTAAACGGCACTTCATTTGAAGACTGAATACCCAGTCTTTCGAATTCGTTCCCGTGGATATGTATTCAAGGGGTCTTTCGAGTATATCAACGCGTTTTTTCTTCATGGCGCGGTTAAATTGATATATAGCCTCATGATTTCTTCGTATGTAAGTGAGGATCCCACACAGAGGAGAGACCACACACAGAGCGTTAATTTATTCTGGAGACAGGCACGCGAGCGAGCTATGGGTGTTTGTTGAGATGTACTTATGACATTCTTCGATAATACTCGGTCGGAGATATTTGATAAGTCGCCAATTCTTGTGTGACTGTATTTTTACTCGGTATAATTACATACCTGCTTGGAAATGCAGTCGTCTTTTAAATCTCTTCCCCTTTTTGGGCATCGCAGTATGTCGCGCATAATCATCAACCTTGGTCACCGTGTTCCAACGTCCAGTGATAGGTCTGAGACTTATGGTATGGTATCGCGTGGAAGAAGTTCTCGCCCCTCACCTTTTATCATAATATGCATCCATATAGTGCACGCGAAATCCGCCAGTAGTCAACTAATACTTCACACTAGACATTGCGCAATGATGTATCTAGGGATGAATTCTCCATGGGTTATTGGCGGCGACGTTCGACGCACAAGCGGTAGCAGAAAATCTCATGGCGTTCCTGGCTATATATCGAGACGCTAAACACGATGTTCTTCTCGCTGTTATGGCATGAGTCGAGAATAGCACAAGACCTCCTGACATCCTCGCTACCAAATATGTGAAACCCGATGGTGGTGTATTGCGACAGAGACCTTTTTGTGCCTATTCAGTCAAGCTATGTATGATGGCACAGGAGATGTCAATGTGCCAGAAAACTGGAGTTGCAAGCGGGTATGATTCTGAAATAGTTTTTCCTTTTAATATTAACTTTTGGTTTTGGTGTTTCCATGCGCCCCTTCCATCTTCGATTTATCAAAGCTTCTTTCGTGAACGTGGCAAGTGCAGCTTGGCACGTCAAATACATGAATGATTTTTGGGGGGGAATTCTCCTCTTCGACGTACTTAAAACATTGTTCCTTATCATTCCAAAAAGGAAGATTATTCGTTACACCCAATCTTGGTTTATCCTTATTGCTATGCATTACAATCATGCCTTTTCGTCCATTAAATGTATCGGAGCTCCCCCTCACAACTCTAGAGCCATCACCCCGTGTTGTTGACGTTGAACGTTACATGGAAAGCCGACCAGATGTGTACATAGCTCGAAAGACCATGGCTCCGCTTGATGCAGTGGTCACTTGTCTCTGGTTGATAGATCCTCGGATTTTGCATCAATTCCTCAATCGTCGTTTACCGTTATTTATATTCCAAATCAAGCGAAATGATCCTGATGACGCAAATCTTCGTTGGGAAACTACATTCATGCGACAAAAGATATCAAATTCCTTGCACATAATACTAGTGAGTAGGACGAGTAGCTTATTTGAAGACATCATTCATTCTGATAATTTATAATTCTAGTTGGAAGTCACCTTGTTGGAAATGGACGAGCACGAAAAATGGAATCCTACAACCACTAAGCTGCACTATATTACAGATGGACACATCCTCCGATTCGAACTGCATGATGAGAATTCAACTCAAATGCTAGATGAAATCCCCATCTGTCCCACCAAAGCCAATCCCGAAGCTCGCCTTAAAAATATGACCCAAGTAGAAAAAGTACTACTCTACGTCGCAGTATCCATCATAGAAAACGAGTGTGGAGGTGATCCTCCCGAAGGTGACCCTCCCAAATACTTTTTGTTTGGGATGGGAAATGGAAAATGCCAGACGACTTAATCATTTGTCCTCGGATGCACAGTAGGGACTCTAAACCTCTAATAGATCACTATGAGGCGGAGTATTTGAAGAGCAGGGAAATGGCAATGAAAGCTTTAAGCGTTTTTGATGTGCGGCTGTTGCCTTTATGGCGTCGTTGTATTTGTGAGGCTCCGGCTGTTAAATTCAGTATTGATAGGATGGAGATTGATAATGTGAAGATGAAGATGAAAAGGTTTGTAAGGTCGGACCGTTCCGAAGATGATTTCCGGTACAAGGGAGAGGTTTATCATTGCACTCGGTTGTCTGCATTGGATTGAAGAAGAGATTTGAGCATGCTGTTGGTCTTTGTATATATTTCTTTGCTTCGATGAGGGGTGCCATTTTTGCACGGCGAGTTCATTAGCGTGGCAAATCTCTCCGTTGCGTCTACCTTTTGATGCGATCAGCTGCGGGCAGTGAAGTACCTCTGTTTTCCTCGAAGCTGGCTAGGCCTTGAAAGAAAATCATAAATTCCGATAAAACTCCTAAGAGACTTCATGACTGTGCCATTGACCCCCGAGTCATTTTCTACACTGATGCGTCATGAA
The DNA here is from genome assembly GCA_014898415.1 of Stromatinia cepivora. NCBI lineage: Eukaryota > Fungi > Ascomycota > Leotiomycetes > Helotiales > Sclerotiniaceae > Stromatinia > Stromatinia cepivora. The sequence continues at coordinate 238,452 of RCTD01000026.1, read as the reverse complement.
TGAATTTTCCGCACCGCATGCTCACCGAATTGTTATCGGGATAGTCATTGTTGGACGACTCGATAGATTCACATCTTTGCGTGGAGTCATTGTTGAATGACTCGATGGATTTAATTGTTTCCGTCAAGTCATTTGGAAGGTTAATGAAGTGATGAGTTCTCACTTAATTCACTACCAAGTAAAATGCTCAAATTTGTTCACTGCCGTTTTGTGTGACGAGGTGGACAGGCAGACTTTGGAAATACTGTCGGAACGACCACTGTTTACCTTCCCACGAGTGTTCATCGAGGACATTTCTTGGAGAGTTAAGCGACTACAGAATGAGAGGAAGTTCTAAGGTGTTATTACATCTCAACACTCAGGGCTCCATATATATATCAAGCTCAAGTAATTAGTCCTACGTGTCAAATTCGAGTCAGATATTGGACTTTTGAGAATCAAATCATCTGCGAACCATGATTCATTCGTAAAATACGTTGGAACAGTCACAAAGATTGATTTGTGAACATTCATATGATAATATCAGTGCTTTTGACACAGTCATGGCTGCTGAGAAACGTTTACTTAAGGGTTCGTAATCGCCCGCTTTTGGAATTTGATTCTCTTTCTCTTTCTCTTTAATATTAATATCAACTTTGAACACAACATGTCATCAAGCAAACGACATAAAAGTAGTAAACCAGTCAAACCACTCATACCTCCTCGTCCTCGTATGTCTGAGACTACCAAGGAATTCAAAATCAGATATTTAGAATTCAGAAAAGTAATGGTGCAAGACGCGAGGAAATCTGAAGACCGACTATACGATGAGTACAGGAGGACTGGGGGAACTGGGAGCAAAGAAGTATTTTCACACAGACAAATTCATGGTCCTAAACCTCCTGTTCCTCTCTTTGACCAACCTCGTCTTCTTGGCCAGAATGAAAGTCAGCAAACGTACAGTTCCTGGCCATCCGAAACTCCACAGGCGAACTCGCAGAGTACATATATGACGGAAAGTATGTGCTTCATATTCCTCTCATTCAATTTTTACTGATCTAAAACCAGCAGCACTTCATCCTTCCTTTTCCGCTCAGTACGCGTTACCTTACGCTTCTATGGGAGTATATGGTAATGGATACTTTGTGTCGCAAGCTGGTGGGTGGGATGACGGTAGAGATACCTGGAAAACGACAATGGAGCAATCCCATGTCTCGACTGAAGGGACTGGAACGGCCGAACAGAGAGAAGGATATGAGGAATGGAGGAAAGAGAGGGAGTCCCGTGGACAGCAATCCCATTTTCCGAATCAAGAGATTGGTACGACGCACCAGACAAGTGGATATGACCGATGGATGAAAGAGAGGGAGTCTGGTGGACGTGACATTAGGAGTGGCATGGGAAAGGTCTTATAGGATTCTTCAACATCGTGGAGGCTGCTCAAGGAAAATGAGTGAATGGAGCTGGAGGATGTAGAGCGAAACTGAATAAAGGAGTTGAGGATGTGGCATTCGAGGAACCAGTAACTGCGGGCAGTTACATGGTGTTGATGGATTTAGTAGATTCGACAACTAGTTGAATTGAATGCGCGACTTTCAAAAAAAAAAAAAAAAAGGTTTCGCTGTATGAATAATCGTGATTGTGATACTTACGAATGACTCTTATTGTACTTTGAGGATGCATCGGTACGCCCGTCTGCATACCACACTCGAGTTTCTCACTTCAACTTCACCCCATCATAGCCTCTTCATTTCAGCCCACTCTTACCACCCTCAAGCTTCTCTTGTCCTCAACAGCCCTTCTCTCCACCAATATCCACCCCATCTTATCCCTTCCTCATTCCCCCATTTCTTCATAAAGCAAAACCCATAGCTCTCACCAAAAGCACCAGCGTACTCAACTGCACAACAACAACCTTAACCATTCAGCTTCAAAACTCCAAAAGACACCCGCTGCAGCGAATCGAGAAACGATCCCGAACTTTATGCAGCCCAATTATCCTGAAAGGCGGCTATTAGTTCGGAGAGGTTTATGAGAATGAGGAGGAAGGCCGTTGATAAGCGTGAATCTGCATTTCTCTAACCACAGATCCCTGAATCGAGGTTGCCCGCTCAGTAGGGCGATACAACAGGGCCCGAGATCCTTCTGCTGAATCCCCCCTTGCAATGGAGTGAAAAATGGAAATACAATTGAATGTGTAGCGTGATTTTCACTATTCACTGGTCCTTCTGCATGTTCAACTCTTCTTTGAAGTTAAATTTGTTAAGAGCCACCTCAACATTCATATCGTCTTCACCGGGACGCCCTAAAACTTCAAGTCATGCCCTTCTGTATAAAGATATCTAGCTTTAGACTTCTGATGATAGGCAAAATTGCTCACAAAAAAAACACAATCCACACTTCAAAATTGTGTCAAGAAATGAACCAGTATCCTCGGATACATCGTGTCATAATCTATCGCCAGATTTTAAACTTGACCAATCTGCAAAAATGGCAGAACTCTCATACAGCCACAGAACTAAATGGTATTATGACATGTATATGGTGCATGAAGAGGAGATTTGGATGAGCTGACCTTGGGAGGTGACATAGGCTATTAATTGATCTTAACACAACTTTAAGATGAGTCTACCAATATTAACAATAACAGACAAGAAGTAAAATGCTCACAATGATATGCTGAATATATTTATCGGTGTCGTTGACCATCAGGAAGCTACAGATGGTGGTTCGTGTAGATTTCTGGATATATGGAGTAACGGTAGGAATACGCTGTTTAGGCTATTACAAAGCGTTGCTTAGGCCGGTAGACGCTGGAAGTAGACAAGAATGAAGTGTATGAAAGCTCTAACCATATCAAGTTAGACCACGAGTGATGACTAATATTCTTTTGTTTGTCTTCTCTCTGCTACTCCGTATAGCACAAGCTAGATATATATTATATCTATACAACTACAACGGAATTGAAATATCATCGAAACTCCAAACCGAAGTACTGAATTGATAACCCATTAAGGAGGGTAATGATGCAATTTTATTTGACAATAAATGATTAAGATCATCAATGTCAAGCACTTTGCTGGATTTTATTACACGGCATATATGCATTTGGCACGTACAGATTTGTACAAACTCCTGTTATAATCATTTCATTTTTCCTTTCTCACAAGTTCTTTCTTCTTGGGCCCTTAATGTATGAAGGCCTGTTATTTCTCTTTGTCAAATACTCCAAGCTATATCTTCCTTTCACGAAAATTGTACAAAGCTTAGAGCATCTCTAGATCAACATAATAGCAAGATTTGCTTTGCAGTCGTTCAATTATCATTAATCATGGCGAACCGACGTTCCGCGAGATCAAGATCATCGGCCAATCCAGGAGCTGATACATCATTTAAAAAGAAATATGGCCCCTACCCAGGAAGACCAAACGATAGGCATAGTGGACTATCGCCTATTCTACCGTTCGTTTCAGCAGGTGGGGTTGCGAGAGCCAATAGGGATACTTTACGACGGGAACAGAAGCAGAGATCTTCGTATTATAACTTTACAGCTAAAGAGTTACTTGATTTGGATGCAAATATAACGTCGACAAGATCATTGAAACCAAGCGATTTGAATGTTCCGATTCAACCTTGCTTCAAAAGGCGTCATTGGCGCAAATTGGGTCGTAATCATGAACCACATCCTCTTGGTAAATTAGGGTCTGGGAGATGGACTGCTGATAATGATGTTGTGTGGGAAATAATGCAACCAACTCTTCAGCTTGCCTCATTGTTGTTAGAAAACATTCAATCTGATTTCGTAAATCCACCTACTCCACGTTAGAATTTTCTGACAACAGACATATAGTTTGATGCTTTATTACATGGCCCACGAAGTCCAATTGATCCGAATAGATTTCCTGATAATCCGCCGGAATGGGTTCCCTTAAGCAGCCTACATTTGCTTCGCTCCTTCCAATCGAGAGCATTAGATCCACAGGATCCCGCTCTTGAAAAGAGCAGGAAGGATCTGTTATTAGAGCTGTCACGTATTACCACATTTGGATTTAAAGAGACGTCCGATACTCTGTCTTACAATGGCTGCACTAATACTACAATAGAAGAAGATGCAAGTGGCAATCGTTTCCTTAGAATCCAAATCACTCTAAATCACAGAAATTACGAGCCTTTACTTCGTCCGAATGCTACAGCGTCCGAAAGGTTAGGGTATCAGTGGAGGACTGCCATAACCATCACTCATGAATGGTGAGAGTTGATTTGTTTCATGGTATATTAATACATATTGATGCCCCTTTTTAGTTCGCACGCAATGGCAAATATAGCTGAATACTCTCAAAGGACACAAGACAACAGTTTAATGACTTGGGTTTCGAATTCAACCCCGGAGGTGAGCAACTCGAACATCCTTGGGATCGGTCATCACTAAAGAGCGAAGGTATATTTCGAAAGTCACTCCATCCAAGAATGCGGTTTCTTAATGGAGCAATTTGGTCTTGGGGGCGTCACACGAGGAGAAAAAAATCCTAGAGGCTCCTTATTTCCCACAATAGCATTTTTCTGGACCGAGTGGCCATCAGGATATTGGGTGAACTACAGATCCAATGTCATTCTAAAAACTCCCATTCTGAGCACGCGCTACCACTTTTACCCAATACCAGTAAAGCATTTTGAAGATGTTCACCAGATGGATTTTTGGAATCATACGGTCAAAACCTTCGGTCCCTTGATGCTTGGGCTCAGGTCCCTTAACGTAAGGACCCGGGTCACTCAACTTCCATCCTTTCAAGCGGAATCACTCCTGGATATAGATACTGGCCAATCCGAGGGATCTAAATGGAGAAGTACGCACGCCACTCTAAAATCAAAGCAGAATATGAGTGCAGATGAACGAAGAGCTTGTCAAGCTGGCGATCAATTAATTGAACGGGCGAAATTGAACGAAAGGTTTTTCATCAGCAGCTCGAAACAAAACGAGCAACTTGATTGTATACTCGATTATAATGAAGGTCTTAAAGAAAAGCTTCAAGCCATTGCTACTGCTGCCTACGTTGCTGCAACTACTACGGGACAGCAATCTATACAAATCGATCCAGGGGAAGCGGTAGAAGCATCAATGCGGATTCAGTATGAAATGCTCTTAAGTGCTGCGAGAGTTCACTGTGATGCTGTTGACTCTTATTTCGCACTGGCCAATATCGGAAAAGTTGCTATCGAAATTAAGGCAAATCTATTGATGTTCAACCAAGGGTTTAGAGGATTCGCTAGAGAGATAGCCTACAGTTGCTGGACGGATGAATTGATTACAGATTATGAATACATAGATGAAATCCTAGAATTCAGGCGACAAATGTTATACTCACCCGACGATAAAAATAGTAAGAAATTCACATTGGAATATAAAGAATTTGGAGAACTTGATGACATCATGGGCGCCTATAGTAAGCTAGATACCGCGCCAGAGCAATCGAAGTTGGATATCTCCAAGATGACTAAAGAGTTTGAGACACGATGGGGAAGTTCTCGATATGGCAGAATTTGCGCAAAGATCATGAGTTTAGCTACCGATATAGCAACGGGAGAAGCCACAGATTCACTGGAAACGATTAAAGAGATTGACAAGTTGATACAAGCATTGATATCGTTATTAAATGGGGAAGAAGACAAACCTTGTGATTCCTGGAAGAAAACATTGGATAATATGATAGAGCGCATGCGCGGGATTGTGGGAAACTTAAGGAAAAAATACTTTTTGTCGCTGGCTGGGGACGATACGGATTTGGAGGGTTATGATCCTATGGCTGAGGATGATATACCGACGGATAGTGAGATGGATGATATTCCTGCTCAGCCTGTTTGATAACTTGATAGCTTGTCTGTTTTTGAGCGATAAGATATAAGATTACAAGCGAATTAAGAGGAGATGGCAATTTGAAAATTAGATGTTCTGGATATTCTATTGATGAAAAAACACAGAGCCCGGGGCTCAAAAAAACACAATCTCGGATCGCTCGAGATTGAGCGTCCATGACGATTATCTACTATGCCTTGGGTATTGAGTTTCTTACAAGTCTGAAATGGAATTTTACTTCGGTGAACCATCTCGGTATGACCACTGATCCTACCTCAGGTATAAAAATTTCCTAACTCGTGCTTTGCGTGATTGACGGGTCCTGTTTTCCGAAAAGGACTTTCTCTTTAGATAACTTATCCGGATTTATCCGTCTGTTCTATTTGAATTCGAAATTTTCTTTCTCTGCTACAAGAAATAAAGAGGTGGAGGACGGAGTATGGTTGTTAGAAGGTAGACAGGCATCGATATTTTATCCCATCCAGAAATATTCAGCGATTCAAGTAGGGTGAGCAGGGTCTATGTCTGAGGTGTCCAGCTTGTTTTATTTGATTACAACCGCAAGACGCAAACCGAGGAATTTATTTCACTAATACAACGGAATATCTAATAAAGCCAGATGCGCAAAAAAAGATCTCGGGACAGCTCATAGGGTGGCATGTGCTGTGGATTTTAGGAGCAGATAGTTTTCTGACACTAGTGTAAACGGTTACGGAAGCGGGCTGGACTCCTATTTGATGTGCTGAAGGAAAGGGAAGGAATTGTACAAGTCGTCATGGGAATTAATGACAGGGAAGTCGTCGTATTTTTCGAATTTGAGATGAAGTGCGTTGGTTGCCCTATTTCTGGACTTGGTAGCGAGAGTTCTGGTTGAATTAGAAGATTTACACATGAATTATCTTCTGCTTTCTTCGATAATCTGTGTTTGGAGAATTTCACCCTATTGACCACCGTCGAATTTCACACAGTGCTGGGTGAATACGCTCGTTTCTGGTATCGATTTTTCTATCCTTATTCATATATGCAAAATTAGTATAAATAGACACCAATTCCTGAGATGCCCTCCTCTGCATAGAGATCTCCTAAGCTACTCTTTCTTCGCAGGTGCTCCTTGTGATCTTGCTTCAATACCAAAACCAACACGGAGATTTTCGAGGCTTTATTTTCGTTGGTAGTTCAAGTCTTTCTGTTTCTCTCATGGTGATCGGTTTATTTGATGATAGTGATGGTAAATACGTTCGATGACGATGAAAGTAATAATGGCCTCGAAGTAAAGATCCTAGCTGGTGCAAGGTTATCGTACAAGTGCATGAGTGTTGACTGCAGCACGTTGAAAGATTCAGGTTGTAGGTTTGGAGAGGGGTGATTTATCATTATCGTATAAGTGAAACTATATGTATCCGACTAGAGTCGCGCTTGCCGTATTATGCCCTAACAACGTCACAATGCTCGAGTATGTCCATTTGACGCCATTTTTGATGCTAGTAGCGGACACCATTATCCCTCCATGTTAGACGCCCCCTCCGCAAGCACCCATAGACTCTGTCTTTCCAAATCATCTTGCTGAGTAATTAATATTCTCGAAATATCCTCAAATGGCGGTACAATAGTGGGTGCTAAGATATTCATCTTCAAGGAGGTTCTATGAAGTAGCTTTAAGCCTTTAACCCAAATTCCGATTTCTTTCTGCACACTTGTAATATCAGCGACGCCACGCAAAACTGAGAGTTGGTTTCTAAATAAAATTTGATACAGGAAAAATCTTTCGGAAAACTCTATATTCTTGCTATAAGACTAAAACTGTGGTTTTGAGACCAACGGATAAGATAGTAGGATCTTGATGTTTGGCAACCTGATGGAAAGATATACTCAATGGCAACAACTATGTTCAGTATTTCACAAGAGAAAGGAAATAACCGTATTTTTGGATCATGTAAAGTGCCTTCGAGATCAGTGCCTAATAATCAGCAGTTATTTATTTATATTAGCGCATATCAAACTCTGGATCATGAATGTATAGCTCCTGAAGACCTCGCTAACCATGGCCTACAAATTTTTGTGCTACACCAGACAAATTCCATAAAAGCACGGCAACACTGACTAAGAATCTTTCCTAATAGCTTATTCGCTCTCTCCAGTTACAGTTTACCCTACCACATGTTTTCTCCGCACGTAGTGCGGAAAGTTCGCACAGATTCACGATTGGCTTTCGCTGTCACGGTATTAATACGGAGTCGCGTTGTCGCGGGACATACAGCCTGATACCGTGAGGAGCTTATTATTGCCGAATATGCGGGTCCAGAAGTATAATACGAAAGCTTTTACCGCAAACTTGTTGTATACAGTGTATCATAAGACTTACAAAGAAATTCTAGGTTCCAGATCGCCTAATCCTGGTTGACATATCTCAGGACAAATATGTGGAAAGGCGTTTATATTTGTGATGCTTTGACTAGCATTTGATGCTCCGCCGTGGTTATCTCTTTTATAGCTAAACCTGGTACATGGTTGTGCCTAGCTTAATCTCTGCTTCGTGTAAGGAGTACGAAGTTGGAGCTAGAGTATAAAAGCTTTCTGGCTACTCCAGGTCTCAGTTTTTAGCATAACAACCGCGTCATGCGCAACATTGTATTTCAAGGATCTAGATGAGTTGGTGGGTGTTAGAATTGTATTATGTACTAGGTGGAGATGAAGTGGTTGATATGGAAATGAAGTACAATTTGGGGAGAAATTCCTTTTGATTTGGGTGTCACAGAATTTTAAGTTTTAACATTGTTCCGAAAAGCGGCAGTGAAAAGAGTCAATTAGTAAATAACAACGTGATAAAGTTCATACCGATGTAGTAATACTTTTGAAAATGGACTGGCAAATTTCTATATTCCTCTGGGTAATTAGCACCCTAGTTCTACCTCATGAGGAGATGAAGGATCTGGGTTCAGCTGTCGGTATACTTCTCGCAGTTAATTCCGCTACCATTATTTGTCCGAAGGTAGGTTACGTATGAGACAACTAGCTGTGAATTTGAAGCCTTGCCAACTTACTTTATATTCCTCTCTCTCGGCACACTCTGCAATTCACTTCGCTTCAGGATAAACTCGGCTCTTTTCTACATGACCGAGGATATCGTTCTGAAGTAAATTAAAGGAATCAAGATTCCAAAAATATAAAGTCAATAACAACCATCACATGTTTCTATATCTGTAAAATTTCGAATTTTACTTACCTCTGAATCGCCTCTGATTCACTTCTAGTTAACCACAAATAGATGTTCCTTTAATACAACTAATATATGTGCCTCGAGGTGATGAATCTATATGAACTTTTTACTGCCACAGAACTGTAAAAGTTAGGCTGTCATTATATTAATAATATGTATGGAGGCTATTGCGCATTGGAGAGTGAGGTATAGACAGCAAAAATAAATAGTGGATGCTCGTCTCACAATTTTTATTTCTTTTTTCACCCTTGACCTTAAGCTTTGCTTCTTTACGGATATGCTATACCTTCTAGCTCTTAAATTTAGAACTAATCAGCGTATAACCACTCTGATACTCTGTTCGTTGCCAACACAGTCAACTTTTATGCAGCTATGAGAAAAAGAGCGGCAATGTCAGGATATGATTCACCCCGAAAAGAAAATTTACAGAATCTAAATCTTACCGGACCTCCCGGATCGATCTGGTTTTGATATAATTTCATTTCAATAATAAACTTTGGATATTAATAAGGCTGCGGACCCAAATTGATGAAGTGAGCTAAGGAGACTTCGAGAACCGAGATGATTTTGGTGATATGAAATTGGGTTACTGAGCCAGCGGTATGGACTTTGATATAATATTTTAAACCGCTGTGATAAAAGGATCGGATCAGTTGGGAGGTGAATCCTTTGGCCACTTCTGGTTCTTGTGTCGAGAAGTATGAGGTCGTCCAAGAAAGTTGGGTGTAGCTAAGTGATTGTAATGATTTTAATGCTCTGTGTACTGCTTTTAAGGTAGCTAACTAAGTCAAAAATATGGAAACCTGTAGCAATAACGACGCGGAACCCAAGAAATTGACAAGTAAACAATGCAATGGAAAGAAAGCGACTGTGCCAACCCTTATTTCCAAAACTTCCCTTGTAGCCCCCTACAACAACCAACTTATCCCAGCTTTATACTCTGCGATACCAAGCTATATCTCAGAAAACGAAAGGCCTACTCCTCTCCCTCCTCCCAGGCCCATATCTAATCCCCCACCATCCAAACCGCATATCCATCAACAGACTCCTACTTCTCCCGTCATCCCAACATCAAGTCTTTAAATATTCGTAATAGGCAAATTCCAGCCCGGTTGATTCGCACAATTAGGATTCACACAGCAAACCGGGACTGCCTTCCCATCACCATTAGGAAACCTCCCAATCGGCATCGTCGAGCAATCATCAGAGTAAGGATGAGGGATCGCAGTATTGTTCTTGCATAGCGTACCACCGGTACCTAGGTTACGCTCACAGCAGAAGAAATTACACTGTTTTTTCATTAGTTCTTATATTCTTTCGGAAAATTGAGAATCGGGATATGGACGTTTCCTTGAATACCACCACTTCCTCCATTGACTGGAGCTCCTTGGGGGCTTGGTGCGGTGAAGACGAAGCCGGCAAGAAATGCTGCCGCGATGATGGTTTGTGTGAGGAATTGCATTTTTGCAGTTTTTGTTCGAGGATTTTGTAAGTTTGAGTTTGTGTGGAGTAATTGTCTTTGATCTTAATGAAGTGCTCCTCCCTAAAATGATGCGAAGAAAAGCCTATATATATATATATTACCCTCCCATCCATTAAGTCTCCCTCGCCCCAAGCGTTTTACACATTCCACCCAGTATCCTGTTTGTCTTCTAGCCGACATAGCCTGAAATAGAAGTCCTTTTACATTCCGACGGAGAATACCGAAAGGGGTTTTTCGGTTCAGCTGCGTTCCCGGGGAGCTTATTTGAGGAATGTGGAGATGTAGATTTGAAGAAGAAGGTCGAGGCTATCACCGGCTCGGAATGTATTCGATAAATTTCTAGAATCAGGATAAATTCATGGTCATGGGCTCGTGGTTCTGTTGACGTTACTGACAAAAATAAGAGATCGAGGTTATCGACGGGTCGCCAAAGTCAAGAGTATCGACCTTTTTGGATTTATTTAAGACATGACGGGACAATTTAAAGGGTCAGAGGGGCCAACCTGGGTCTCGGTACTTCTGTATCTCAACCCTGATCTGTAATGAAGGGATGATTAGGCTTCATGATCCAGTAATGATCGAAATGATGGGTGAATCCGGTTTGAATGTGACCTTCCAAAGTAGATGAAATCATTTTGGAGGTACTTGCCTAGACAGCCATCAAATCTAGAATTTGCCTATGATTCTCCGCACTATTTCATCGACTGGAAAAGGTAGAATATTGTCAAATATTGTAGAACTCCACTTCGATTCAAACTCCGTGACCTGAAAAGTCCAGCCAACTTCAATGCCATCCACTTCTAGAGTTCTTAATCATCTTAGTGACATATAAAAACTCTCCAATATCATCTGCCGAGCACCATATTCAAAGTTTATATCCTATAAATATGTAAAGTATAATATATAATACTACCATTTGAACATATTAATATAATATCAAGTGTTTTTAAATTCAGTCATTACAATATTGATTTAAGATACGATACTACTTTTATTAATTTAGTGTTTCACATTTGAATGACCACGCAATAGATCGAGCCTTGGACTCCATAATATTTTTGTAAACGCTTTCCATTATTATTACATGATGGTCTGAATCGGGACTATGTGTGGAACCCGCATTATTGTGCCCTCCACTATCTTGTTTCCAAAGAGACCACAGAAGCAGATGGTGTACGCATCTCCACACCTAGTCTTATCAGGTACGTCGAAGCAGAACGAAAAACCTTGGGTGTCCCCCATGATGAGTGTAAATGAGCGACGTCCAGAAACTTTAATGCGTAGGAAATTGATGGCTTGTTGGAATGAGTCAAGTGTGAGGTATGGGAGTGGGAATTTCGCATATGATCTCGGCAAAAGATATGATATGGTGTTAAAATTGCACCGAGAATCGTCTTCTCTTGCATTCGTTGCATAAGATCAAGGCTTTGGGTACCATATTACTACAGTTGCCGCACTCATGACGAGTAGACTTTGATCCTTCAGTACTTCTGTGGCCTCCCGTAGTCTGGTACACCTTTCCATCATTTTCCCTGTAGTAGATCCCCGAATGCTCACCATGGGTTATGTCCTTATTCACCTCCCGCCCGGATTCCGGCTTCTCTTTGCTTTTGCTAGATCCCTCATTAGATTTGGACTCCTCCGGCTTCTTCAAATCCCCCGACTTCTCCAAATCCTCCGGCTTCTTCAAATCCCCCGGCTTCTCCAAATCCTCCGGCTTCTCCAAATCCTCCGACTTCTCCAAATCCTCCAACTTCTCCGACTTCTCCGACTTCTCTGACTTCTCCGACTTCTCTGACTTCTCCGACTTCTCCGACTTCTCCGACTTCTCCGACTTCTCTGACTTCTCCAAATCCTCCGACTTCTCCTTCAAATCCTTCCTCTGCTTCTTGGCCTTCTGCTTGTCGTTTGCCGGAGACATGTTCGCTCAATAGAGGGGCCAGCTGTCTGCTGCGCTCTAACTGGACAGCTTTCCACCTGGCTATGAGTGCATTATATATACGATTTTCGTATGCTTTGACTCTACGTGTGTCTGGTGTCGCAAACAACTTCATCCACCTCTTTATAAATTGGTCTTGATTGATGTTTGCCCTCCTGAGGCCAAACAAGGATGCGCTATGCTCATAGAAGCTTGGATAATATCCTGCGGTCTCCCAATCTATTATGGAGAGAATCTTTGATCCATTTTTTGACACCATCACATTTCTGGGCCACAAATCGCAATGAGACAATACAAGTTTGTCATGCTTAAACTTGAATGATAGATCGGAGGGCAAACCCATACCCTGCATCCTCTTTTGCATAAAGTCAGCTGCGTTTGAATACCCCGGACCCACAAACCTACATAAAGACAAATAGTAGTCGTGTGAGCTTCCATGCTCATAATCCATAGTCACGGATCTAATTGCCTTGATGTGTTTCCTTATCGATTTCATCAGATGAGTAGGGGGTGCTCCCTTCAAATCTGACATGGGGATGGAATCTTCTATGTATTCCATGAGCAAAAATCGGATTTCGTTCTCTATCCCGTGGTCGTACACTTTTGGGACAGGCACACACGAAGGGACAGACCTCATCATTCTGACTTCGTTTTCAGGATCACCATAATCAGTGAGTTTCAACAGTCGCCTTTCTTCCCCTTTGAGCACAGCTATATAGCTCTCCTCGTCATGACGTATCTCCGATTCCACGGACATCCTCCATTTGCTGCAAATCATGGCGCACACTGACGTATCCATGTCGAATTATGCACACAAAAAGTTGAAAGGTTGAAGGGTTGGAATTGAAGGGTTGGAAACTTTTTCGATGTTGTTGATCTAAAAATGATTCTAATAATTATTTAGAATAATTTATAAGTAGAATTCGTTGTAATGAGCTAAGAGCTAAGGTACGGTATTTTACGGGCAATAAAATTGGTAATTATCGCAATGTTAGTGAACACACGAGATACGGCTCTTCATTTGATGATCTGATTTTTGCTATGATATACAGGAGACAAGGTACTTCTAACTATGCGGTTTTGGACAAACAGACAACGCACTTTCCATTCGTAGCTATATCAAACTCAAGCTCTGTCGTGAAAACTTATCTACGGCATTCAAACATAAAACATGGGTAAAGTATCCAAGTATATCATCATAGCACCTGACATAGCAATTGAAAACAGCAATCAGAAAGACCTCCATAACTCATCTTAGAGCGCACTAGATTAAAATCATCAAACTATATATACCGCAAACTTCCGCAGATAAGAGCCAGGTTGACGTACTAGCGGCTTTCTATATCAAAGGATTATTCTAGAAGAAGTCAAGGATAAAGGTGGCGAGCTGGAAGTTGAGAGCGATGGAGTTTCCAAAGATAGTTAAACGAAAATCTCCAAAAAAAAAGTCGATCTCAGTAGCTTCGGGGAACTGGTAGCCGATAATTTATCACGTCGATAGCAGAAATTTCGAGAAATGATGACGATTAGTGATTGTGACGCGCAACAATGAAATGTTAGATGATAATAAAAAATAAGAGCTAGTTGACCTTCGCATCGTATCTACAAAACCTTCCAACCCCTTGATTTCTCGCGTGCATCAGGATCCTTTCACAAAAACCGGCCTAGATCTTGAATTTGAGAATGCTTTGCTGTCTGAATAGGAGACTTTGAATAGACGAGGACTTTATTCTATATACGCTGATTGCTTGACTTCCAGTCTAATTTATCGCATTATCATTACATCAGGAAGGTCACTTGCTGGTATCTTAATGAAAATACCACGTTGCTGGGGTTGGATAACTCAGTAATACTCTCAATTAAGCGAATGAGTAAATTAAGCGAATGAGTAATAAAATATTCATCCGAGTTTTAGTATTCTCACATCAACAGTTCCATCTATACCTTAATATAAAAGCCATCTGGTTCTCATCATTTAAATGGGTAACGAGAAACACATCACACCATATAATAAGTCTTATAAACTATTAGGATTGCAATTAGATAAAAGATAAGTTTTAACTTTCTTGATTATGGTTTCTTAAAGTGTGATAGTAATGGTTTCATGCTAAGTCCCTGTACATGGGAAGATTTTCTTCGAAAACCCCGAGATGAAAGTTTAAGTGCTCACAAAAACGACAACAAAATTATCAACTAACATAATAACACAACACGACACAACATTCTAATCCACAAAAAAACAACAGCAAAAAACAAACTCCTCTATCCAACCCTAATCCCAAATTCACATCCCCACATCCCATTCAAACTACTACGTATCAGAGAAATAGTCTACGTTAATATTCATATTAATAGTCGCGGATTATCCACATGCAATGAAATCACCCTGTAATCTACTTAGCTCGGATTTGCTTCGTTTATATATTGGATATATCGAAGCTCCAAGTTCCAACAGAATTTATAAGGTTCTGTGGAATTTTTTTAGCGAGGGATGTGTAAGATCTTACTTCGCTTATTAATAAGGTCGTTCTTGTAACTTGAAGAAAATAACTAACTGTATGTGGGTAATAAAACTCAACAATGTTTAAAACCAGTCATCATCTAAACCAAATCAAAAATGGAAGAAATCCCATCTCCTTTTTTCTTTAAGCAAAGTAGCAAAGTTTCCAAATCCCATTCTTTTCACTTCATCTCCAAGACTAACCCACAATCCTCCTTCACTTACTACCTTCACCTAGTTCCTAGACCTAGTATCTAGTACCTAATATCTAAAACCCTAGTTTTTGAACCCTAATCCAAATCAACATCTTAAATATAACAATTGATATTTTCAAATATCCCCAGCGCAAAACATCTAATTATGTATTTCAATCCGAGTTCATGAATTGAAAGGGGTTGATTATTAGACTACTCAATACCGTTGGAAATATTGGGAATACTACCTAGGACGGAAGTGATTATATGCTATTGTAAGTCTTTAATTTTTTGCGTGGGTTTGAGTTTTGTTTCAAGAACTTGGAAAATGGGAGATATGAGATGTGAGTAAATTGACGGCAAAGATAGTAATGCCAAAAGGTAATATATGTATACTATTAACAGCAGCGGAAAACTGAGTGACAAATATTTCCCTGGCAAGAAACTAGTCTAGAGAGTATTAGGTCCTAGAAAGACAAAAAAGACGGATTGATACGAGAGTACTTCACCACATGACACGGGAGACCTGAGCAACCTGGAAGTGTGGATGCAGAGAAATATGGATGGAAATATGAAACGATTGAGGTTTAAGTACTCCGGGGACGGATGTTAATGGAAGAAGTGAATAGTTCGTTGCCCAAGAATTGCCCCTTCCTCGAAAAAAAAAGTTGTCAAAACCTCAAAATCTGCTGTCAATCTTGAGCCTGACAGATATTGAAGAAATAGAGAGTGATTCCTCCACTAAAACATCCTCAGATCCGAGCGCAAGAACTTCCTTGTCCAACAATAACTTCAATTCAAAGTTTCCCTTTCCTCCCATCCTCCGTCAACTTCAAAATATGTCTCAAATTCTCCGGTTGAACACTTTCCCACAATCCAATCTCTCCACCGGATTCCTCTTTCAACCTCTTATTCTCTCTCGTAAAGAATTCTTCCGCACTTCTGATCCTTCCCGGATGAATCTCATCCAACAACTTATAATCCCTCTTCAACAATCTCTCTCTAAATTGAGTCCACCAACCCGTAAAATTTCTTCTAAACGTCATTGTTGCCTTATCATTCGGATCAGCATTAAATCCAGCCGGTGAATCAGCCACTGGTCCAAATCGTTCGAAATATGTATCGACATCCGTATTGATATATTGAGCAGGATGACCTGTAACCTTTTCGAATGCTGTTGCCATTTCGGAATACGTAATATCGCCAATACTAACTTCAAGATCCATCCCATTACTACGTCCAGGATGATCAAATAACCATCGAACATAAAATCCACAGTCTTCCAAAGAAACGTGAGGAACAGCACCATCTCCTAATGGAACTCTCCATGTCACAACACCATTCTCTACAGTAGGTGTCATAACTGTTCGATTCGTGATTGACATTTCGATATATGGACCTGTGGTAAATAATGCTGCTCCCATTCCATTAGGATTACTTTGATTTTGCCATAAAATCCATTCACCAATTCTTCCTTTTCCATCATAATGACCAGCATGAAATTTTTCTTGCCATCCACTTTTCTTCAACGCGTAATCCAAGTTTCCATAGACGAAAAATTTAATTCCTTCTTGAATGGCAATTTCATAAGAACGAATTGCCCAAAACATTTCGGTTTTTTCACCAGTATTGAAACCATCAATATTGACGAATGCTCCATCGCAACCTTTGTATCCGGCACGGAGGACATCTTCATCTGCAAAGGTTCCCTCGAAGAGTTCAACGTTACCTAGTGCAAGAAGTTGTTGAGCTCGAGTGGATGTTGTATCACGGGTTAAAACCCGAACTTGATATTTCTTGTCAGCGACAAGAGCCTTAATGACAGGTATTCCTTGAGCCCCTGTGCCTCCAATGATGAAGATTTTGGAAGTTTGATGAGATGACATTATGTTTTTGGGTGAGCTGAAAGGCTTGCTTGAACGAGAAAGATAGAATCAGGTTTTTATTTGAGTATTGTTTTTGACTTATCTCAAGGACAACCATGAATTTATACATCAATCAATGCCACAGCCAAGAAATACAATAATTATTAATTCTAGTAAATGATAACGAAACTAGAGAATGTTCACTAAACATATAATCGACCGTGATTACTTATTTCGAATATGTTCACTAATCATCAATTGATATTGTATGAACACAGAAAGAATATGGTGCATCAATGCCGACGCGGCGTGGTCAAGAATAGTAATCAAAAATACACCACTGGATGCGTATAATAATGTGGAACTTGATCAACAAACTTGAGTAAATATTTCTTAAATTGGAGAAATGAACGACTGAATGACGAGGCATGGTAGTATGGCAATTCTACGGACTCCGAGATATATAATATGCCCACATTCATTTTATGTGTGGAAGACTAAAGTGGGAGGACAGATATTCAAAGGCGGCGGAATGATGAGTGTGATCAATCCGTGTTCAAATGCGCATGAAGATGTACGTGAGAAGATAGAAGAAAGAGACGATTTGAGATATGTCATTCTTGAGATGCGGGACTCATTTCTGTTGGATCACATGACCAAACCTCCACCTCCGCGTCGCGTTGGATAATTTACGATAACCTTCCAACATCATCAATTTTGGCACAAGATATCAAACTGTGATTAATTGAGAAGCTCACATATTAAGATTTGAAAGAAAGGGGCGTCAAATTCCTTTTTTGAAGCATTTTCTGTCAAAATTTAAGCACAATGGCAACTTCAATCTTCACTCGCAAACTCGACCTTGGATATCTCATCTACTTTCTTACTCATATTCCGATTATGTTTTGTATGTCTTTACACTTTCTATAGAGTTTCTTCTATTTTTCACATGCCCATTTACTTCCCCTCTTCATTCCTCTACACTCTCTCCTATCATCCCCTCCCCTTCTCCATCCCTCCCCTTCTCCATCCCTCCCCTTCTCCATCCCTCCCCTTCTCCATCCCTCCCCTTCTCCATCCCTCCCCTTCTCCATCCCTCCCCTTCTCCATCCCTCCCCTTCTCCATCCCTCCCCCTACTCCCCCTCCATCCCTCCCCCTAACTCCTCCACCTTCTCAACCACACATTAACACCCTCCCTTCTCTAGTAATGGACCTCCAAGCCCTCTACCCACCCCACCTCACCCCCTCCTTCCTCACCACCATAAAAACCTATTACATAACCACCTACCACGATATATTTTTCATCTCGCCACCTATCTATTTTAAACTTTTTATTTGGTTGGAACTTTTGGTTCATGTACCTGTTAGTTTTTGGGCTGTGGGGGGATTGTTGAGAGGTACGTGGTTCGTTTTATTTTTTTTTGTCTGGGAGTTTGAAGATGGGATTGGGGAGAAGGAATGGGGGTGGATTTTCTTGTAAAAGAGATTAAAAGTTAAAGGGCGAGAGGGAACTAGGGTTCCTATCCTTAAGGGTCTCTTGGTGATAAAATTTATCTGCAAGTCTGCACAAGTGTGTTGCGATGGTCATATCTATGTGCGTGCTGTTGGGTCAAAATACTTAATCTCCACCCAATTGAAATCTCACATCTGCATTTAAGTGAATGCCGATTCATGTTGATATATCAACGTACAAGAGACGCATGATACCACTCTCACAATTTCTAGATGAGTTTCATGTCGCTTTTATGCATTCTTCGAATCTCACCAATCCAAAAACAATATCCTCCTCTTTCTCTCACACTCTTAAGTATTGATTCATAGGTAGTCTTAGCATTCATCCCTCTATCCATCATTCGCTCCTCTTCCATCCTCTATATTCCTCTCTGACTTCTTCTATTCCCTATCTCCATCACTAAAACAC
Source organism: Stromatinia cepivora (assembly GCA_014898415.1). NCBI lineage: Eukaryota > Fungi > Ascomycota > Leotiomycetes > Helotiales > Sclerotiniaceae > Stromatinia > Stromatinia cepivora. Next base: position 219,502 of record RCTD01000026.1, on the reverse strand, counting down.
ACAATCATCAATCATCTCTCTTCTACCTTCCAAACACATCCTCGATTATTTCTCCACTATTTTTCCCTCACTCTTCCCATCATTTCCGCTCCTTACTCTCATTTTCTTTCCTTGCCCTTACCCCAATTTCCTCCCCCATACTCCTATCCTTCCTTTTCCCTCTGCCCTCCCCCATACTCCTATCCTTCCCTTTCCCTCCACCCCCTTCTCTCTCCCACCATCCTTACCATACCCTCAAAAGCCTCAAACCCCACTAACACCCACCACCAGATTCCCCCCAGACCCCCCTAATCCTCCTCCCCTACGCCCTCGAAGTTTTTCTCTCCACCCTAGTCTGCATCCACGAATACCTTTACTGGCCCATTCCTCTCTCCCAAAAAATCGACTTAACTACTCTTTACGGACCGTATATATTGTTATGTATGTATTTCCTCTCTTTTTTGTCATTTTACCAATTCATATGACCCCTACTCTACTTCCACACTCCGCGCAACCTACCTCGCATTACCATTTTCTTGTCTTGTATGCAGCGAGATGAATGAAAGCAGAATAACTCTCTTATTTCCTTCTTCCTGATCTATCCCTTCATCAACATTACGGGACCGTGAAGCTGTAAAATTGTTCGGGTATAAGACCAATAAAACAAACCCCAACAAAAGAAACACAAATCAATCATCCACCCAAAAAATCACCCACCCAACAAAAAACTAACAAAAACAAATTAAATAACTAACTTTTCAATTCTACCTACAGCAATAATAATGTTCATCGACATGTCCATCCGTCTATCACACATCATCTCTACCTCTACCTCTCCCTCTCCCTCCACCTCCACCTCCACCCACAAAAACGCCAAAAACGGCAAGAAAACAAAAAAAATCAACTAGGAGAGAAGATTTATCCACGATTCACCCACGATTCACCCACGAAAAAGAAAAATACAATAGCCAACACCAAGCAAACGCGATACCATACAACAATACACCGCATGCACTGATGGAAAAAGACAAGAAGACAAGAAAGCGAAAAACAGGCAGGAAGACAGGCCGGAAGCAAGAAATAAGAAAAGAGTTCGAAAAAGGGGAATAGGGGAATAGGGGAATAGGGGAATAGGGGAATAGGGAATAATACGGAATTTCCGCATTATCTCATCTCGTCACGTAATTATTCTGTTGATTTAGGTATTGTAGTTATATACTTACATATATACATACCCACTCACCCGGCCCATACACCTAGAATGATTTTTCCATTTCTTTCTTTCTTTCTTTCTTTCTTTCTTTCTTTCTTTCTTTCTTTCTTTCTTTCTTTCTTTCTTTCCTTCCTTCTTTATTTATGGGGAGTGAGTGGAGAAGGAGATTAAATCGAGTACGTATCATTACATAGACGATGGTATATAAACACAAACAAGAAGAAGAAGAAGAAGAAGAAGAAGAAGAAGAAGAAGAAGAAGAAAACAAACATCAACGAACATCAAAGAAAAACCCCCTAATCAATCAATTATCTAATTATCCCACCGCGTTTTCGCAATGCAGTCAGTCAAGAAGCACGATCAAATTTCCCCCGCTAAACAAAGAAAGCTACAGAACCATCCATCTATATTCCATCCCATCCCATCCATCTAAAGAATACAACAAACACAATTTCACCTCTCCCCTTCAACTCCTCTTCAACAAATCATCCTCCCAAACATCATAAGCATAAACACCACTCTCCTATTAAAACCATTCAACCATTCAAACATCCCACCCACCCAATCATCCAATCATCTAATCCCTCTTCCCATCCCTCCCCGCCGCACCACCCCCCACAAATCCCCACCCATTCCCCACGGTCCCCCCATTCACATAAGCATTCCCATTCCCATTCCCCTTAATCCCATAACCTAAAGGCGTAGCCCCACCCAGACTCTTCCCCATCCCACCACTCAATCCCCCCGCTCTCGCTAACCTCCCACTCCATCCTTTCATCCTCCTAGGAACCTCCCACCCTACCATCCAAGCCCCCATAACCGTAGCCCCCGCCCCAAAAGCCACAACCATATACCCGACCGTAACCCACCCAACATGACCCCCAAGTCCATTCCACTCCACCTTCCCATTTTCCCTCGGCAACAACGGAGTCGGAAACCATCTCACACTCAACCTTAATGGTAACTCATCACCAATAATCAATTTTTTGGTAAGGGCCGCTGGTCCCGTAATATGACTTAGTGGACTCGTGCTATAAGCGACTCCACTATCAATCACCCCTGAATCGTGTTTTTGGAGATGATGTTTTGGGACGCTGTGAAGGAGTACGTTTAAATGGGTAGAGATATGCAGGTGAGAGAGTTGGAGGGTTCCCGAAAGGGCGAAGGTTAGAGGGATGTATTCTTGTTTGTAGTTGGGGTAGCTATTTATGTGGTGAACTGTTGGAGCCGGACGGGATGGAAGACGACATGATAGAGGGGCGTCAGAGTGGATGTAGAATTCTAGGAGGTGAAAGAATGGATCTGTTATTAATGGGATTGTGCAATTCAGTTCTGCGTTTGGAGAGAAAAAGTCAGTACTTTATTTACTTCTCGATTTCAATGAAAGGGGAAAATAAAACCAACCTTCTTCAACTCCATATTTCAATTCCAATGGTTTTCCGGTTTCATTACATATCGGAAATGGTATGTATTTTAAAGAATTATCTTCTAATTGAACATGTTCTCCTGTATTACTGATAGAAAAGTTAGCTTTTATTCATAGATCTTTCATTTTTGCTTTATTCATCCAATCCATCAACATTGTATCTCTCTTTTCCGTAATTCAGTCATGATTTCTTTTCCAGCTCTCTCTATCCCATTTCGTCCACTTATCAAAACCTTCAAGATCCCCCTATTAATCTCTTTTCGCAAATGGCTCTCAATCTCATCCATAGTCTCCGGCACACACAATTCGTATTCGCAATCGTCGTCCAGCACAATCTTCCTCAATACCTTCAAAGCTCCTCTTTCAAATTCTCAATCCCTTTAATCTTCTTCATGGGGGCAAGCCCCTAAACCCCCAAGCTCGCTGCGCTCGAATTTGTTTCCTGTAATCTCTCCTTATCCCCTCTCCATCTGCCTAGCATTCTTCTTACGCCCAAGTATGTCTGCATCCCTTTCCCTATCTTATGAATCCCCATTTTATTCCTGCTCAACCAATATTATATATAGTATTCTGCGATTCGCGCGCGCGGATGTTATGTGCGTGTGCGTGTGTGCGCGCGTGTGTGTATGTGTGTGCCGAAGACTCTCCAACTGCCATCCTTTCTTTCCCTTCCCTTTCTTTCTACCCAATTCCTCTCCCTTCACCCCTCCCCCTTCCAATCCACTTCCCCCATCTCCCCTTTTCTCCCCCGCTTACAAAAAAAAGAAAAAAAAAAACTTACACATCCCTCTCCATACACTCGACCATGATCCCCGCCCCAAAATGATAACTAGGCAGCGGTAACCTCTCCTCATCCAATTCTCCAATCCCACTTCCCACCAATTCTCCACTCCCATATGTAGGTTGTATCAAACTCAAAATTCCCAATCCCAATCCTAATCCCAGTCGTAGGGTAAGGAGGGGAAGAGTAGGTGTGCGCATTATGTTTCAATATTTGATTTTCGGTCTTGTGCCTTGTGTTTATGTGTTAAGTTTGGAGGGAGGGAGGTAGGTAGGTAGGATGTTTCGCGCGCAGGGATGGAAGATTGCGAATTGTGTATTGCGTATTTCCTTTTACTCGTTCTTTGCTCGTTCTCGTTGTCGTTCCTGTTTTGTTTCGTTCCTATTCTGCGTTTCGAACTCGTTGTTCTCGATTGGTTGAGCTCAAATCCTCCACCTCAATTACGCTTTCCTTTCCCTTTCCCTTCCTTCCCTTCAATTCAATTCCAATTCCAATCCCAATTCCAATTCCACTTCCCAACCCTCACAAAATCCTCACAAAATCCTCACAAAATCAAATAAATCCCCCCTTACCATCTCACCATAAGTGCAAATCAAACAATCAAACAATCAATCAAACAATCAATCAAATCCTCGCAATCAATCCTCGCAATCAATCCTCGTCCTCGATCCTCGTCCTCAATCGCTACAATTAATCGTCGAAATCTCAAAAAATCCAAATCTATATCTAAAATCCAGGGCCAGCTATCCATCCCATTCTCCTTCTCCCACCAGCTCTCAAAATAGCACCGCTGCCCGCAAGAACCCTGCACACACGGCACGCAAATAAAACTCCACGCTAGCGGCCGCTTTGATCGCTTCGATCGCCCTATCAAATTTGACATGCCATGCACCTTGATTTCAGATTTCAGATGAGCAAAGACAAAAGACAAAATAGCAACATTGATGAGAAGTCACTTCAGGAAAGTAGATACTTTCCATACCCTAAAGAAGCAATATCAAGAGTTAGGTTATTCCCAATTCATATTCATATTCATATTCATATTCATATTCATATTCATATTCATATTCATATTCATATTCATATTCATATTCATATTCATATTCATATTCATATTCATATTCATATTCATATTCATATTCATATTCATTCAACTCATAACCACATCACATCATATGATATCATATCAAATCCCTAACTAATCAACTATTGAACCATCCATCAACTTATAGCCAGCCAACCATCCACTCACACTATCAACTATCCAGATGCAAATTCATCTCCTCAATTCATTTTTTTCTCTCTTTCATTTCCCATATCAACCATACCATACCACACCATACCATACCACACCATACCATACCACACCATACCATACCACACCATACCATACCACACCATACCAAAAAGAACCTAGGTTTTTCTTTTTCATCTTGCTCCATCACTCAATTACCACTTCACATATCTCCATTCCTCATCCTTTCCATCTCATCCACATCCCTCATTTAAATATTAGCCTTCTTCTTAAAAGCCTTAATCAATCCCCCAGTACTACCATCATGCTCCCCAACATCTCCACTAACATCCAACTCTGCTTGAATTTTCTTGGCCAAACTCTTACCCAATTCAACACCCCATTGATCAAAGCTGTTAATATTCCAAACAGCTCCTTCAGTAAATGTAAGATGTTCGTAGTAAACGATCAAAGCACCAAGAGTACCTGGAGTAATCTTTTGGGCAAGGATTGATGTAGTTGGTCTGTTGCCCAAGAATGTCTTGTGCTTGTATAATTCAGGTGGTGTGTTTTCGGCCTTTAATTCATCTTCTCCTTTTCCAATCATAAGAGCCTCAGCTTGAGCGAAGAAGTTTGAAGCCAACATCTTCTGATGTTTATTGTTATCAATTGGGTTGTGAGATTCGGCGGCCATGATGAAATCAGTTGGAATCAACTTAGTACCTTGGTGAACAAGTTGGAAGAAAGAATGTTGAGCATTTGTAGCTGGTTCACCGAAAAGAATTGGACCAGTTGTGTAACGAACGATTTTACCATCACGGGAGACAGCTTTACCGTTAGATTCCATAGAAAGTTGTTGAAGGTAAGCTGGGAAGCGGTGAAGGTATTGATCGAATCTATTTTATCCATTAGTTGTGCTCATTCAAAAGTGGCATATCAAAACTTACGGAGCAACCAAATGAGTTTGAGCACCATGGAAATCAGAATACCAAACACTCAAAAGACCACCAATAACTGGAATATTCTCCTCGAGTGGAGTATTCTTGAAATGCATATCCATAGCATGAGCTCCAGATAGCAATTCATGGAAATTCTTGAATCCAATGTGAATAGCAACACTTAAACCAATTGCACTCCAAACACTGTATCTACCTCCAACCCAACTTTCGAAACCAAACATGTTCTTAGCATCAATACCAAACTTGGTAACTTCAGCTTCATTGGTAGAAAGAGCAACAAAGTGTTTGGCGATATCACCCTTTCCATCAGTCTTCTTCAAGAACCATTCTTTTGCAGAGTTGGCATTGGTAACCGTCTCTGCAGTGGTGAAAGTCTTAGAAGCGACCAAGAAGAGAGTAGTTTCTGGATCAGAATCTCTCAATGCCTCAGCCATATGTGTGCCATCGATATTAGAAACGAAGTGAAGGGTTTGTTCTCTAGCACCATAGTACTTAAGAGCTTCAGTAACCATAACTGGGCCACTATAATCAATTAGCTACCATCCTCATTGTTATATCTCAAAACTTACAGATCAGAACCACCAATACCAATATTGACAATGTTAGTCAATGGCTTTCTAGTATAACCCTTCCACTCCCCACTTCTAATTTGTTCGGAAAATTCCTCCATATGCTTCAACTCCTTATTAACACCTGGCATAACATCTTGTCCATCAACCTCGATAGGATCACTTGTAACATTTCTCAAGGCAACATGAAGAACAGCACGATCTTCCGTAAAGTTGATCTTTTCACCTGCAAACATCTCATCGCGCAATTTCTCCAACCCAGCTTCTTTCGCAACTGCCACCAATGCCTTGAGTGTATCTTCATTTATCAAGTTCTTGGAGAAATCAAAAAGGATCTCCGAGTTATCGGCAGTGTTCTTGAAAGTTTTGGATAACTTCTCGAATCTTTGAGGATCCTTTTTGAATTCTTCTTTGAGGACAAAGTTTCGTCCAACGGTATCATGGTGGGATTGGAGAGCACTCCATGATTTGAGTTCGGTAGCTTGAGGCATTTTTGTAGGGTTTTGTTGAAGTTGTTGAATATGAGATTTAAGAGGAAACTATTTGATGATAATGTTAGAAGCAAGACAAGATATCAAATGATTAGACGACGAATGATGGTGAGGTGAGTAGTGATCCTTCAACAATCGTTCTCAATAGTTCTTAACAGCAGATTTTCCGTGCAGATGGGTAGATATATCTCAAAATCTCCTCTCTCACAAGAAAAGGGAAAACATACCTTTATATCCCTCCTCCACAAGTACAAGATTGAGTGTAAGTTCTCGGAAAAGTTAAAACCTTAATACTCCTAGTATCTCGGAAAATTTGAAAGATTCTGTGGATAAACTATATTGTCAGTTGACAAGAATAATAAGCAGTAATGGAATTATTTGTTAACAAAATATAGATCGGAACTCTCTCTGGAAACTTCGGTGTATAGGTGGGGTAGGTCCCTCCCATCAATATAGAACTATTCCTTGAATTCTTGAGAAATGCATTATTTACCAAATCCAGATCTTTTATATAATTAACAAAAAGTAACATACCTCACTCAACAATATCCCGATGAAGATCAAAACTCCAAAATCGTCCTATGTATGAAATTGTAGCTTTTGATGAGTATGAGTATGAGTATGAGTATGAGTTATGAGTATTAAGTATTAAGTATCCCGAAAGAAGAAAAGAATGAGGGGTTAAGCACTCATTGATTCATTTGCAGCCAGCATCAACAAATGATCCATCGTCCATCCCATCACATCCACTCAACCCAACAATATGTGAGCTTACAAGTCTACGAGCGAATTGAAAAGCCAAGCACGCCCACGATGGTAATACCAAAAAGACCTGAGTACAAATTCTTCACCCATTTCTCATACATTTCTCACCCATATCACCAACCTCTATCCAATTTCCTCTCCATTTCATAATACCCCGTATATCTAACATAACAATATAATCACACATTACTAATCAATCAACAAATCAAACCCCATCCATCCATCGACTTTCTCTTACTAACTCCTCAATTCCCCAATTCCCCAATTACCCAAATACCCAATTCCTCCATCCCATTACCAATTACCAATTACCAATTACCAATTACCAATTAACCCAATCAAGATTCACCGAGAAAGAGAAAAAGCTATCTAGAATCTAGAATCGAATCTTTTATTTCTAAAATTCCATAATTCCATAATTCCAGACCTATCCATTTAATCTAATCAACCAAATCAACCAACCAATCAATCAACTAATCAATCTATTTACTTCCCTATTTCCCTATCTATCTACCTATCCCCGCAGTAAAGAAGAACTTAAAAGCCAAGGAATCCATGAATTCATATATAACCATAGACCCTCTACCTAATTTTCCTCTTTACTATCTACCTACCTACCTACCTACCACCTACTTACCAATGAAAAACCAGGTACCCATAATTGCATTTCTCCGTTTGCTTAGTCTAATTGGTGTTTTCGTTTCTGTTTCTGTTTCTGATACTGATGGCAATTCAGTGTGGAGGTTTCAGTATCGAAGAAGCACAAGAACAAGTCCAATGATATCCATTTCCATTTCCATATAACTCATCTAGTACCCCATGAATTTAGCGAATAGAGAGAAGAAACCCCTCAACTGTATCCGAATTGCTATCTTGAGAGAAAGAAAGACGCCGAGCTAAGTTTACGTCACATCATCATACCACAGGTCATTTCCAGAATACCAGATCCCTTGTTGCCGTGACCTTCATCTATCTGTCCTGTACACTTCCTACGAAACTTGGATCTTTGATACTTCCACCACCATCACCCAATCCTGCAACTGGTCTATTGTAAGACCATCCTGTAAATTGTTCTTGCATGGTTGACGATAGTTGTCCACCTTCGACCAATGAATCGGCTGGTGCTTGAGATGTAAATTCAACATCAAAGTTTGTGGTATCAAGAGCATCCGTCTATTATTCATTAGTATATTACATCTTGACATTGATGGGAATAGAAATACATACCACATTAGGCTTGAAAGTAGGCTCATACTTTCTTTGAAGTAATTTACGCCAATCAATGCTATGGAAGAAAGGATGTGCCTTAATTTCCGATGCACCATTTGCACCCAATCTTTGATCTGGTTTTCTGTTGAGAAGTTTCTGCAAAAGATCCTTAGCAGCAGGTGGAACAATTTCAGGTCCTGGAAAGTTCAATGGCTCGCTCAAAATCTTTCGATACATCTCATTAGTGTTTTCATCGTAGAAAGGAGGCAAACCAGTCAACATCTCATAGAGCAAAACACCAAGAGTCCACCAATCAACCGTCTTAGTGTAACCTTGACCCAACAACAATTCTGGTGCCAAGTATTCGGGAGTTCCACAGAAGGTGTTGGTACGATCCTCATCTTTCATATCAAGTTTACACAAACCAAAATCACAAAGTGCAATGTGACCCGAGTAATCCAATAGAATGTTCTCTGGTTTCAAGTCACGATAAATGACGTTGAATCCATGTAAACATTCTAAAGCGCAAAGTAGTTCGGCCGTGTAAAATCTTGAACGATTGATATCGAAGCGAGACTCCTTTTGAAGATGATGGAAAAGTTCACCACCGTTGACAAATGCCAAGACGAAATATAACTTGTCTGGTGATTGAAAGGTAAACTTGAGAGGTACGATGAATGGATTGTTGATTTGAGAGAGGACGGATCGTTCTGCCAATGTATGCGCAACTTCTGATCGTGAAATGATATGAGCCTTTCGAATGGTCTTGAGGGCGTAAATTCGTTGGGTATCTTTTTTCTTGACTTGCATAACCTTTCCAAAACTTCCTTTTCCAACCACTTTCAATAAGTCGAAATTATCAATCTTCAATGCTCTTGTTCTATTCTCAACGTATTCAACTCCAATTCGAATCTTTCCTGTACCATATTGAACATCTAACCATTCTGGTCCAACTTGTCCCAATGTACTCTCTCTTCTTTGGAATTCTGCAGCAGCCTTTTCCTTGTCTTTCTTTCCCAATTTAGGATCTTCGACATATTTATGCTTCTCTTCGAATCGTGGGTTGATGCGTGTAACACCAAGGAAAATATCTTGACTTCGACCAGATCCTGGAGGCGCATTCGGGTTTCGAAGATATAAATGGACTGCTAACTCAGTAACTCTTGAAACATCAAACTTATATTGAGTATTATCTCCAGCCCATAGAGGGTTTTCAGGAGAACCTGCAACTGCATTGACGAAAACCTGCATCTTATCGAAGTCTAACAAGGCATATGGAAGGTATTTGGAGGAGATTCGACCGTGGTTTGTAGGAACTTGAATACCACCCCCTGATGTTTGTGGTCTCATATTTGAGTAAGATCCAGCTACCTGGTTTGAAGATCCAGAACGAACTGAACCAGCGATTCCAAAGCCATTTCCCGCAGATAATGAATTCTGAGTATGATTGCTGAAGACTTGTTTATATTGATCTGGAAGGGAGAATCCATTTCCTTCGTGAAGAGTAACGATAAGAATACCCGGTCGAGGAGGAGATTGTGGTTGAGTGGCTATGGCTTCAGAAGCAGCTTTGAAGATCAGTATCTTTTGTCATGATGTAAATTATAATTTGCGCATACCTATACCATTATCGTTGACAGATGGTGTCGGTGATATGCTTGATTTCTCATCCTTGGAAGATTCTCTGAGGGTTTGTGAAGAGGGGGTTCGAGAAAAGGTAGATGTGAGAGGACCAAGATGCGTCTCTTTGAGCTCTAAAAATCGATAGACAATTAGTGATGATTCCGTTTGATATGCTCGCTTTCAAGCTCAGTCAATTTCTCCGTGGGATGTTGCGTTGGTAAGCAAGAGTAGGATTGATCTCAAGGCCGTAGATTGAAGTTGCTTCAAGATTGAACGTAATGAATTTTACTTACTCTTGGTGATATTCCAAGATGACATCTTGGGGATAGGGAACAAAATTGTATCGGTAGGAAGGGGGGGAAAGAGGGGAGAAAGATAAGGTTGTAGGTTCGTAGGTAAGTGTTGAAGATGTAATTGATGTTGTATTCGGGTCGTTGTATTGAATGAGGAGTAAAAGTATTGGTATTTCTTCGAGGGAATGGAAGTTGGCTCAGTGCGTTGCGGTCAGGATTTAGCTCCAGATAACTCCTTACAGGCGATTGCCCCGCCAAAATAGCTTATTAACTACAACGAGTTGATAGAGTAATGGTACCGGTAATGAAATGAGTTGAAAATGAGCCAGTGAGTGAACGTTTCTAGTATTTCATTATATGTGTGTATGTGGTAAGAGTATGAAAGTGTGAGAGAGTGAGAGAGTGAAATTGTGAAATTGTGAAAGTGGTAGTAGAATAAGAAGTAGAATGAATCAAATAACAAATTGTGTTTTCTCGATATCTTGTCTCACTACGGAGGTTGATGAAGTAAGTATTGTAAGACACATTAAGGGTCTATGTACCCCTGTAGAATTTAAACAAAAGATTTTTATTGATTACTTTATATTGTTTTGATACTGTTTTAATAAAAATGATACAATTCAGAAACTCGAAGTACTGTATAGAATAATTATGAGAATCAATATAATTATCAATAATAAAGATCGAAATTTATATCTTCAAATTCATCAAAATGGAAGTGTAATAATTATTAAGGGAATCTTCTTTATTATTCTTTTTGTTTTTATCTTTTCCTTTATTTTCATTATCATTGTCTATATTCAAAATTCTTTTTTGAAAGGAAATAATTCAAGATCAATATATTGAAGTTAGGGTTCTTTATTATACTGGGAAGTAATTCGCTGAGATTAGAATTTTCTTTTTTATTTAAGGAATTGATCTGAATTATAGGTAAATAATATATATATATATAATCCGTGCAATATTTAAAAAGTGTTCCGATCGATTCTTTCTTTTAATTTCTTTTCAAATTAATTAAATTATCGAATTTATAAGTATTTTAAAGATGAATCGATATATGTTATATTAGGTCATTTTTGTATTAGGTTAGGAAGGAATAATGGAAGTTATTGTATATTCTATTCTTCGTAGAGTAGATTATAAATATTATATTGTATTTCGAAAACCTTTTATTTCGGAAAAGAATCGTTATTTTCGATTACAATTTATATTAGAATATAAAGATTGAATAAATGAATAATGGGATATTGTTCTATAGTCAAATAAAACATAGATAGTATTAAGGAATCATCGAAAAATCTATATTATATATTGAAAAGATGAAGTTTATAATTCTATATATATAATAAAAAAACCAAAAAAGTTTAAGGGTTGAATGTTCTGGAAATGCTTTTTAGGGAGAGCAGGGAAAGATTCTAAAATATTTTGGGAGAAAGAATAGGGTTCTATTAATATTGAATTATATCAAATTTATATAATTCCCATTATTTATGGATGGATAAGATTGTATTTAAATTATATATTTATATAGGATAAAATTCCTAACTATATAGCTAATATAATTGTTATAAAACTTTTTAAAAAAAGGATTCAAATAATAAATTGGTTTTCTTATTCTTCTAATCTCAATTCTATTGAGAATATATAGAATTGGATGAAAAAATAAATATCAAACCATTATTCAAAGAATAATATAAGTTATAATAGATTTAGAATGATTGTAAAGAAGGTATAGAAAGCAATATTAAATGATTATTTAATAAGAATATTTAAATCTATAAAAGAATATTATAAAACTATAATATCGTCGAATAATATATATACGAAATTTTAATTATTCTTGGAATTTTTCCTTATAATACTTTATTCATCTGTTTTCTATTATACAAATTTTCAATTAGTGTAACAATATTATTGGTTAGAACCTTTGTATATAGGGAAAAGCACGGCCGCTTTTTAATGTGTCTTACAATACTTACCCCATCGACCTCCGTATATTCCTTACGATAAAGTTCAAAGATATAAAAACAACAAGGTTTGTCTCGATAATCTCTGATAAATGACTAGGGCAGAGCGTTTGTAAGGAGGCAATAATTTCAATGTAACACTGTATTTTAAGAGAGGGCTTGGATTACGTACATTCACGGCTTAGCTTAGCAAGGACGAAGTTAGAGATATCTTCTTTTGGATATGAATAACTCATACTATTTCCAAATTGAGTGAAGTTGGATGTATCAATTTAAGAATATGGGGCTGGGGTTAGCATTAAAGGGGATATCATCTCATAGAGGAGTTTATTAATATATCTTCAAATTTTGTGGTTCATTGAGAAATTGAGGGACGGCAATCTATCATTTCATCATTTGTCTTTCTTCAATGAACGAGAGTACATTCATTAATTACATTCATTACCTTAAACCCGAAAGTTGGATAACAAAATCCGATAAGGTGAATGTTCAGCCTCACTTAACCTGTGGCTGAGGACCGTAGCCTCGTCAAGCCACATCAACAATCTGTGTACCCACTCTTGGAACCTCATCACATTTACTACTACTACGGTCTACCTATTAGGTATTTCCAAAATCATCAACATCACAACCACTTTAATCCTTCCTATTAATTTAGGAAGTAATTTCATCACAGAAATCATCACATTCAATTAATCATCACATCACTTTAATTAAATAACAAATTCCAATCTTGTCATCTCCGATTGTTGATCAACTGTGGCGCAAAGTCAATCATCACAACCACCTTGACAATGGGGATCATCCGTAAGAAGACGGCTATGAGAGGGGGTGAAGGTGGTGTTAAATATGTCTGTGATATTTGCTCAGCAGATATTACTAATACCGTATGTATTTTTTCATTCACATCCGCTCTATCACCCCGCGTAATTGTCCTAATATCTAACTTCATTTCCAACTACAGGTCCGAATCCGATGCGCCCACTCTGCTTGCAATGAATATGACCTATGTGTACAATGTTTCTCAGATGGGAAATCTTCTTCACAACATCAACCTGCTACTCATCCATTTCGAGTCATTGAACAAAACTCCGTCCCAATTTATACAAAGGACTGGGGGGCAGATGAGGAGTTATTGTTATTGGAAGGCTGCGAGATATATGGATTAGGGTCTTGGGCAGATATCGCAGATCACATTGGAGGATTTCGAAGTAAAGATGAGGTTAAAGAACATTACAAGAGGGTTTATTTGGATAGTCCGAAATTTCCATTACCAAAACGAGCCAGTCCACATGATACCGAATTGATGGAGGCATTACCCCGAGAAGAATTTCAAGCTCAAAAGAAGAGAAGAATAGAGGAACGAAAAGAGGCAGCTAAAAATGCACCTCCTCCACAACCTAAAAAGAAACCCACAGCCAGTGTACCATCATGTCATGAAATTCAAGGTTATATGCCTGGTCGTCTGGAATTCGAAACCGAGTATGCGAATGAAGCAGAAGAGGCTGTTCAACTTATGTCATTCGAACCCGGTGATGGAACCAATCCTATCACAGGAAAGTTAGAACCGGAATTCGAACTCAAAATGACAGTAATGAACATATATAACCAGCGATTAACTCAACGAGCCGATCGTAAAAAGGTCATATTTGAACATAACCTTCTGGAATATCGAAAAGCAGTTGCTCTTGATAAAAAGCGTACGAAGGAAGAGAGGGATCTTCTCACCCGTGCGAAACCTTTCGCAAGAATGATGAATCATGATGACTTTGAGGAATTTTCAAAAGGCCTCATTGATGAGTTAAATTTACGACTAGCAGTTCAACAATTACAAGAGTGGAGACAAATGAAGATAGGAGATCTCAAAAGCGGAGAGAAATATGAGCAAGAGAAGCAACAGAGACTTCAAAAAGCACAACCTATGGGTAGCATGGATCGTGAACGATATGCTACAAGTGCAAAGAACAAACCTCCTCCTGTTATTGAAACTCCAAGTGGTGCGGCTGCATTAGTTGCTCCTGATTTACCGGATTCCATCCTCAAATCCGAATCGAACGATGATAAAGAAAATCTTTTGAATGGTACTAATGCTCTTGCAAATGGAATCAAGCAACAATCCCCCTTCATTAAACGCGAACCAATACAAGTTCAGCCCCTGTCAACAATCACACCATTACCACTTAACCCTTCATGTACTCCCGATTACCATCTTTTAACACCAGGAGAAATAGATCTTTGTGAAAAGACTAGGTTAAACCCAAAACCATATCTAGTAATCAAAGAAGCGGTTTTGAAAGAGGCATTAAAGGGAGATGGAAAGTTGAAGAGAAAAATGGTTAAGGAGATTGCGAGGGTAGAGGGGGCGAAGGGTGGGAAGATTTTTGATTTCTTCTTACATGTTGGATGGGTTGGGAAGGCGTAGGAGAGGAGAGGAGATGGTTTCACGTGTTGTTAATGATCAAGACGTGGAGATGGCATTGTTTTCCTGGGTCATCTCATGACGATTCGGAGAGGAACCGTGCTTGCTTTGACGGGGTTGATTATAGGAATGGCGCATACATTTTTCGGCGTTTACGAAGATGGATGGTGTTAAAGGCTTTCTTTCAGTGCTTCCTGCCAATTAGCTAGGTGTTTGGTAAAACGTGGAAATGCTTTCTTTGAGGACGTTGAGGACGTTAAGGTTTTCATGGCCGAATATCGGGATGCATGCACATTGTGGTGTAGCTAGGCGCTGATTCGGTGCCATAGAGGATGAAATGCGGATTGTTGATTTGACTGGATAAATGGGGTGGGTTTAATATTTGGTGTTTGCGGTCTGCTAATTGGTATGGATGGATAAGGACAGGGTTAGGGATATGTATATCTACCCTAAGGAGTCAGAGAATCATGATACGCTGGGTGCAAATGTGGGCGCTGTGTTCGGACTTGCTGCTGTGCAATTGGCGGGTCAATGTGCATGGATAGATACTTGTTTACATGAGGGAGGATTTTACGAATGGAGGGTGGAAAGGTGTTGGGGATTGGGATTGGGTTTTGGTGCGCGATTGGGAGATGAGGATGAGGTGAGGATGGGGATGGGGGTAATTATTGGGAAGCAATGTATAAAGCAGTATAGAGATCGAATAGATTGAATGTATATATTGAGAATTATATTATAGTGCAGCGTATTATATTATTTTATATTGAATTATGTTGTAATTTAATAAATATTATTTTAAACACTTAAGGATATTAATTAAAAAAAGGAATTAACATTTTTAAAAAAAATATCTCTTTATAATAAAATAATAATATTTCAATAAATTTAAAGAAATTTCATATTTTCTTTATATTCTTTAATATAAAATTCATAAATCATTATGAATCTTCAAATATTATATTCGAATTCATATAATACTATTAATACTGTAGTTATATTATTCGTATTACGATTATATAATATTATTCGTATTACAATCATATGATATTATTCATATTACAATCATATAATATTATTCATACTACAATCATATGATATTATTCGTATTACAATCGAAATCATCGATACAGGGATATTCAAATAAAGAAATCTAATTAATCGAATATCAAAGATATTCGAATAAAGAACCTTTATGATATTAATCAAGATAATTGGAATAATGAACCTTTATTCAAATCGACGAATAAGAATAAAATATTGATATATAAAAGAATTCGAAAAAGGGCATATAGGAAAACTATACCTTCAATATTGAAGATTAAGAATTCGAATCCGAATATTATTTAGTATTATTAATTGTATATAATATAATACCTCTATACAACCCTATATTATTATTATAACTTCATAATTGCTTATTCCATTATAGTCTCCGAGTCACTACTTCCAAATTATAAGGTTTATCATCTTCAAACACGTGATCTCCAACATGATCTTTATAAGACGATTATCTTACCCTATAAAGGTTTTATAGAATAGTTATTTAGTAATATTGTTGGGTACCAAAGTATTATAGGATAAATATTATACAATCCTTTTATATTATTATCTGAAGTTTTATTATATTATAGATTAATTATATGATATTTGAATTGTGTGATATTTGAATTATATGATATTGAAATCATATAATATAGATATAATATGATATAATCAAGATTACGAATTATATAATTATTCAATTATATAAACTTATATACTAAATACCTTACGGTATTTTGATATTTGAAGTATTTCTCTAAGTGACTATCCTATCTTGTAGAGCTCTAGCAAGATAGCTTTTCGGCCAGGTTTACCCCGGGTTACTTGGGGTATACCCTACCTTTTGCCCAACCCTGGATCTTATCATAGCGATATAATGAGATAATCTAAAATCAAGAAAAATTTATTATCTATAAGAATTATTTAAGATAAACTACCAGATAATAAATGACGAACAAAATAAAGTAGAAAAGACCTAAGATAGAAAAAACCATCTCTTTTAAATAAAATTGGAAAATTGAAAATAGAATATCAGGTTAAAGTGGGTAGATGGAAGCTAATTTTTGGATATCTGTAATGACTGAGATACTTGATTCGAGAAAGTGGTGGAGAACGTGAAAAAGAGATATATAGAAGCTTCCTCAGCGGTAAAAAGATGAATGAATATAAAAATAGCAAAAAGAGAGAAATAGAGAATAAGAAGTTAAAAGAAAAAGAAGTTAAAGAGAGCATATTGAGAGTTGTGTAAACTGAGTCTATGGGAGTTTAAACCATTCATATGATGAGAATGAAGGAGTAAAATTGAGCTGTGGTGGAACATATGTATAAGACGAGATTGGAGCAATAAGGCTTGAATTTCGGGGGATTTAAAGATCCCTTTGGAAATATTAGGATGGATGGGAGGGAAATGAATCAGATATTACTTTGTTTTAACAGTAGGCGGTGCTGTGTGGTATGATTTGGGTATGGAGATGATATGTTGGAATTTTCGAAACTCTAGTTGATCATTGAGGAAGTTGTAGATGATGCTTGAATGTTTGACACTTCGGACAGTGATATAAATAATGGGTTGAAAGCGAAGGATGAGAGTGTAGAACAGGGCTCAACCGGGATGGGTATACATGTTGGAAGCCCATCTGATCATCAAATCCGAGTTGGAATATGGGAGTGAGGTGAAATTGATGTGGATTTTGAGTCTCAGAGCTTTGAAATGAAACACACTATAGCATGATAGAAGAACAAGAGACGGTTGGATTGAGAGAAATAGTTCAGGGATTCAGATGAAGATTTCTGTCGTAAACCCTATTTCTAATGATATCTAAATTAACATCTTTCAAAGTGGAAGCATGACGTTGCATAAAGGAGTTGAAGTCGTCGGCAGTAGATGTCCACATTGACAGAGACAAACTCCCCAGTTTTGGAAGAGTAACATCTCTCATTAAACAGCTGATGTTGACGTGGTGATGAAAGCCGCAATCGAATCCATCGTGCCTATTACACCATATTCTGAACTCAATAGTCAGGGTAGAGAGTTGTTTAGCATGTGAAATAAAACCACATAATTTGTGGACTGGTAACCGCCCCATATCAAATGCAGGTACATGATTGAAATGCAGAAACAAGGTGCGAAAATTTGAGAGGATAATCGGCAGTGCGGGTTGGATAAAATTGAAGTTGCGATTATGCGACACAAGAGGCGTTGAGTCCCCCAGTAATTCTGTCGCTCTCATAAGAACCGATTCTTTAATCTTGCGATTGTTGGCGAACTCCAAGGCGACTAGCAAGCATGCCTGACGACTTGGGCCCGGGTCATCCGTTTACCATGATCGCATACGCCATTGGTCCGGTCGACTCCGAATCAACAATTGTTTGATGCCCTATGACTCATTATTGAGAAGCTGGGATTTCGTAGCTGTAGTCTTCCAGACATTTCGGTCAAGAAAATCACAATCTTCCACAATTTGAGCAGTGTACGACACTACTTTTTGGATGTTGGGTAGCAATCTCATGATATGAACGAGAAACTCGTATTTACAACCAGAGAAACATTCATCGAAGCCATCCCAGCAGGGGTAGACCCAAGATTCTAAAGCGAGGTTTCCTTTTCTGAAAACTGTGGGAGGTGAAGAATCCCATTCAACAAATCTGAGATTTAAAATGCGTCTTAGAGCATCCACATTCAACGTTTCGGCTAGGAACGCATCAAAGGCGCCCTCGTACCAGGAATCAGTAGTCAGCCATATCTTTTGAGGGTAATGACGAAGAACAGGATGTTGTGCAATATTCGCGAGACGTCTAGCCAACCCTGGTATGTGAATCTCACGGAAAAGAATTCTTGATGCAACATGATTGTACTGCCTCTTGGCACATCGTGCTGATTTGAGAGTCTGTGCATCGCAATCACTGAAAATGATATTCAATACTTCGTTCGGGATATCGTTGGGTTTATTGGGGACGTTCTCGATATCTTTATCATTGGATTGCTGGGACGAAACCGCCGATCCTAGTCCTTGGCCAAATGTTGAAGACATGGTAGTGTTGTTATCTGGGAGGGACAAACTTCGAAAGCCGGGATTTATTATTGTATGGGATTGAGTAATGTATGGAAAGATATTGGGTAGACAAGAAGTTGTTTATCGATGTAAGTCCGTATTTCTTCTTTGATGTAAGTATTTACAAAATGATGTTGGCGAATTATTTGAAGTTTTCCTTCCTGCCATGTTTTATATATCAAAAAGGGAAAGTAGAGAATAGAACTAACTCGGAGCATAGCCCAACCTTTGACTTAGGGTATATTGGGACTTTTGAGTACATTACATAATACATGATACATGAAAGATAGAGCCAAAGATGTTCGTATGTGGAAAGTAAAACTCAATCAAAATCTCCATTCCAGGAAATTGTAGTAAGAAAAACCAACGTGCCATCATGCGAGAGTTAGATATGCCCGCATCGGGCACTTGCCCTCAGCTAGAGTCAAAAATTGTGTCACGTCATGATATTCACAAGTGCAATGAACAGAACAATCTATTTTTCAAACTAGTAATACAGATAATGAGAATACAGATGACATGATGAAAGGGTGGAAGCCGTTTGGGAAAAGGATGAGAATCTGATCTTTCTGTGATACGATGTTCATACCGGTGCATAGAATGATACACATCCATCCCCACGTCGCCGCAATGAAGTACAGCATTAGACAGCATATCATCTATCACCAAGATTTATAAATCAATCGACTGAAAATTGGCGAATTTCAGGATTGCTCAAGAATCATACAAGTATCACTGATACTATGTGCATTGGGTCGTCGTAACGTCCTGCCTTCCTTTCTTAACTATGAAAAATCGCACTTACACTATCATGCCTAGTATCTCAAACGTTGTCCCTTTAACCTTTCCTGACCACTCATTTTCTTCCTCATCCTCAAAGCAACATTTTTTCATGAATCAATATTCGCGCGCACGCAGTAATCAATGGGATTACTGGGAGACTGATACGATGGCTTGAAGAGTTCAGATACTATTGATTGAACAGACAACCTCATCATACATACCTGAAATCTGCCAGTCGCACACTCCGCACATTTCTCAGGGCAGGTAATCGACGAGATAACTGGGGACAAAGTGGTATAGATCCAATGGCTCGAAGAATTCTGACACCATTGATAGGACAAACAACTCCACCATATATATATGTTTGATTTCTGAAGTCGCGCATCCCACAATGCAAGTAACTCAACGATTAATGGGAGAATATAGGAAAGTATTTAATGGCTCGACGCATTTCGTTCTGACAAACTTGGAACGGAGACAGCTTTACCATCAATAATTGATATCCGCCAGTCGCACATCTCGGAGCGCAACACGGTGCTTGTATTTACCTTGGCTGCATTCGTTGATACCAACGCCAAAGCAATTGAATCTCAGGTATGAACGTACACGACAAGATTGATTGCATTATCAATACTGATACCATATAACCTCGGACATTGGATATTGAGGTAACAGTAGGTAACCCTATTCAATTCGTCCATTCCACATTTGAGTAGACGGTTAGCGTTCCCACTGCAGTCATTCCACACATACGAAGGGGCTAATTGTTGCAATATATCTATATATCTGAGTTTGACAGGTCCAACCCAATGATGATGAAAGCTTTTCCTTTGAAGCTAAATACATACGAAAATGTTTCAGAACAGGTTTTGTTTCTGGCTTGCTTTATTCAAAAAGTGTTGTCAATGCAGAACCTAGTAAAGATTACCAACATATAGTAGTATCAATTGACGACCAAGGTAAATCATTTCATATGTTTCTTTTGTTCGTACCTTCGCTATACTTAATTCTTTCTTCATTAACTTTTGTCATGAAAAGCCTGAGAGACGCCAATCAAATACTTCGATATGATATATCAACAATGTTGTATGCATATCATCAAACTCCCATATGCCGAGGGTAACTTGGGTTGAGAAGGGTATTGCATGATTTGAATCTGATGGGAATCCTCAGTGCATTTTGATCAACTTTGTGCCCAAGAATCAACTCACATCATGAACAAATACTCACTTACCCTCTTATCCAGGTGGCATTGGTGACAAGTTTGTTATCCTCGAAGTATTGTCTGCTGTGGTCCACTCATAATTAAAGGAGCCAATCAAACAACAAGTGGGGAGAGACGTTTACAAGGTAAAAACGAACGAGTCTTTGAGTCCTTGGTCCTCTTTCGCCTCCTTAAGGTCACTTCACTCAGTACCGGTACGGAGGTACATTTAAGTGTTTTATATCGGTGTATTCTTTTGGTGCAACGCCGGGAGAAGACACTGAAAATCCTAGACAAGGAAAGAATCGATAACTCGATACAAATATCGCAATTCGTATTATCACCCTTTCATATCGTAAGTTTAAAGGGTTAAAGGTTACCGACCACCGGCCACGTGCCGGTCAAACAGAAGGCTTGAGCAACACACCTTCAAAGGCCTACGGCGACATAATGGCAAATACCTTCACCACACATTTACCTCCCACTATCATGAATTCAAACATTCAAATCAACTTTTCGAAGAGGCGTACTATGCCCGACGATTTAGCGCCTGCGTCATCCAAATGGTATCGACTCAAGTTTATCGTCAAAATCATTTATTTCCACCAAAGAAATATACCTTATTGTTCGCCACCATCAATCCATGATATCCTTCCCCATCGATTTTGAAAGGCAACAAGATGCCTCAAAATATGTCAAATTAGACCTTTTAGACTATTCCACAGGACTATCATATGGTCAAATGTAGAGAAGGCGGATAATCATCCTCACATCACCTCAGGAGTAACGGTAGACTACTTCGGAGGGGTACCTCGACTCCAAGTGTCTTGCAATTTCTCAAAAATCCACAAGCATTACAATATTCTTCAATATTGAATTCCGAGTCAACAAATGCGCCACGATCATTTTGACGATTAATATTCAACTATAACTGCAAGGGGAACACAGCAAGCCGAAGCTCTTTTCGCGGATGATCGTTCATTATCATGTGCAATACAATATTGCGATGGACGATGGTAGTATGAGTAGATGGAAATTTGTTCAAAGACTGCGGGACGGGCCTTTTTTTCCTGCATCAGTCGTCTCATTGGGAAGGATAGCATCGTCATTTGACTCCATATATTCGGGATGATGATCAACATTCGCCGTATGAAACGAAAAGGGCGTTAATTTCAATGGAAAATCTCTCTCTGCAGATGTCCTGAAAAGAACCATTCCCAACCGGACGAAGTTTTCAAATCATTAACAAATGTCAACCTTCATTTCGAATTGCGACTCCCGAACACGATCCCCTCTCCAAGAACTTTTGCACGAAAAAAGATGAATCGAAAAGCAGTTGCTTCTTTTACTTGGACATAAATGTCAGGATTTTCAAATTGATGGCATGTGTTACTTTGTGTTGTGCAAATTGAGAATTCGCATCAGGTTTTGGGCACCCGTTTCCTCCATTGAAGGCTGTAGTAACGTTGATGTCCTGTGAGGTATTTTAGGATGTTCAGAAGCGGTATGTAAGATCCATTGAGATTGCATATCGGGGGAAAACCTTCTTTGAATTGCTTCAATCGGCTGGACATAAGTGGGGCCACCGCACGCGTTCATGGCATCATCTAAATGATACTTCGAATTGCGACGTCGGCGACGAAAGACATCTTCTAGTGCGTTTGGAAATGGGCTTAAAAATCTCCTGGTAGTTTCTTGAAGCATTGTCATAAAGACTCCAGCAACAGGGAAACTACTATGAGATTCTGCTAAAATGTCAGTGGCCAATTTTATGGATGCCACCCCATCTTTTCCAAATTCTTTATCAATTTCAGGAAAGGCTCGAATTAGAACCTCCGTCAGATGAAGGATGGCGAACATCTGAGAAACGGGCTGATAACGACATGTATATTGAAAACGATATCGATCGTCAATAAGGTCAAGCCCGTCTTGAGCATGCTGCCAAACTAGTGGGTCAACAAGAGATTCTCCTAGAGCCAGTAGTGGGCTTAGAAGATGAACTGCCGTTGTAGCATACAATATACTGAGCAGTTAGTCAATGCGCTGTCACAGAACGGTGAAGAGAGGATAGGGAACTGAGTCTTACTGCAGTGAAAGCACATGCGGCAACATTTGAGCGTCCTTTCTGCCTGTCCTAGCAATCTTTTCTGGTAAATTCTCACGCCAAACCAATAGCCTACGATAAATAGCCAACAAGTCTTCAGCATATATCTTAGGACCAGTCGTGTTGTATAGGAGTATCGTAGCATCGCGAATGATTTCAACAAGCTTCGACTTTTCACGGTTGGTTGTTGCCGTGAGACAGGAGAATGTCGGTTCACCTCTGAAGTCCTCGGGAAATCGATATGGTTTCCAGCTGAGCTGGTCAACTTCATCCTCCCAGCTGTTTATTTCCGCGGCATATTGAGTTGGCTGCAGCTCTGGGATAAAGGCTGGTGCCATCTTGAAAGTCATCTGGGCCCATTCGCTGAGGATGTTAGTCATGCTCTAGTAGACTTGGATTGCTAGACAAACTGGATACTTACACATTCAAGCTATTTATGCCTCTGACTGTTTCCCTCCAGATTTGTTGATAATCAACGTCATCACTCTCGCTTGGTCTGAGGCTCTCCATAGACCTGGTTGCGACGGTCAAGTAAACGGAACCACTTAAGCCTTGTCCTTGTGCACAGCGTACCAAAAACATTACCGCAAATGCTTGGATAGTTGTTAGACTTTTATCTTCCGGATTGATGCTACTCCTGACCAAATCGCAAAACTGGCCGCCCATTTGCTTGTAGTCAATAGCATCGTCCTCCTCGTAGGTATGCAGATAGCATCCCATGGCACAGATGGCATTAAAGAGACTGTGCGAGCAAAATACCTCCGATCCAGTTCGCATACTTTTCACAAAATGTCCTTCATTGAATAAAGGGTGGAACGGGTGGACCCAGGTGAAATACAGGGCGATCAGATGCTCGATTACTTCGCCCTCATCCGTCACTGTTGTCCAGGGAAAATCCTTAGATATATCACCGTCGACTTCATTATCAGAACCTCCGAACGTAGACGGCTGTGATTCGCCGTTGCTATCCATAGAGTCTAGCCAATGGGCTATGCTAGTAATCGAGTCTCCATGCTTAATGCGCTCGAGAATTTCTTGCTCGTTCTCAGTGTCATTCGCTAGACATTTAAAGATCTTCTCCGCCATATGTTTGACAGCGTGGCTCTCTTTAAGGTCTCTGACCAACGTCATCTTCGCATTTTTGGCATGAGGTTCGTAGATGCACGTTTCCTGGTGCAAATTCTTCTTAACACAATGAGCACATGGTTGTTTACCGTCACACTGTATAGACATTAGTTACTTGACAATCATACTGGCTTTTGAGATCATGAGTCAAGTCAATCAGATTTGCAGATGACATTGAAATCGCTTTACCTTTGATCTAGCCTTCTTACAATTGCTACAAGCGTTTGTAGTTATTGAAGCTGGCACTTTCCTCTTCTTCGCCACATGAGCCGCAATTTCCGTTTTCTTATCGGTGGGCGCAGAGGATACAGCTTGAATAGAGCCTGATGTGTCTGGTGTAAGCTTTTTATTGTTCGAATTGCTAGAACTATCCTTAATAGGAGTGTCTGTATTGTTGGGAAGAAGAGTACGAAGACTAGGCGCTGACATTGTGGAAATAGACGTCGATTCAAGGCGTACAAATGATTCTTGTCCCAACGTAAGCCTTAAGGGATGTGCGAGATGACAAAAGTATTGATGAATGGGATTATCCTCAAGGTGATAGGAGAATATAGGTTTTGGGTTAAGAATGAAAATTGCGATGGATCGAGAAGCAATCTGAGGCTATACAAAAGCTCCGAATGGGTCGCACCATGTACAGAGCTATTTCTAGGCGATGTTGATCAGCGACCCAAGTATGTACTTCGGGGTTCTCGAAAAGCGCGGATTTGAAAGGCTTGCAGAGAAAAGGCGTGGAGGTCGAAACTTGAAAGGAGCAATCCTCGTCTATCAGATCTATAGGAATAGATGATGTGAGAGATGGGAAAGAATGAATTTTAAAAGGTGCCGCGTGAATCTGCTGTTTCTGGTATCGAAAGACTCGTGCAGGAAACCAAGATTCATTTAGGCGTCATTCTAAAGGTAGTGTAAGTGTCGTTGTTACCGATGTGTCGAATCATGGACGAAGAATTTTGGGATATTAGTTTTCAGGCACGTTTCGCCTAAAAGGGAAGGCAAACGGTTTGACTCCGATCTGTGGGGGTTCACAACTATGCCTGTCAACAATGATTCTCAAGGGATCTTAGGGATTGAGGATTAGTACTAATATCTCGATAGTGGTGTCTGGTAAAGATTTCCCATGTAGCGTGGGAATAAGAAAGGCCAGGGGAGCCGTTTTACCATCAGATAAATGCCAAAATACTAGGGTCGAGAGACGAGATTGGAAGCTGGAGACTGTCTCCTAGCTCACCATGAGGGCTATTAATATTGGGATGGATGTGAAATACCGCGCGGTTGATTTACCCAAGTCTGTATCGTAAGTACATCGAAGGTAGGTGAGCTGGTTACCTTTGCCACCAGGGCTTTTTGGAACTTTCAAAGTGAAGGCGACTTCAAGAAAAGGTTAAGTATTCCGGGAAACTTCCTACTAAGATAATTCTCAGCTTCAAGCGGCCAGCTCGTTAAATATTCTAGCACAAGCATGAATATGTCACACAGATGGTCGTTCGATGAGAATTAGTTTCGGTAAGTGAAGAACTTATGGAAAATCATGAGTGTATCAAAAGTACATTTCATAGTGGTTTTTGCGGGCAGACGACGAGATTCGGAGTTGAGCCCGCCTCCGCCGATGAGACTTCTAACGACTAGGTTGACAGATAGTTTCTACACCTTGAACTGCCTACGTGAACGGTAATATCGCAAACAAACGCAGAGGAAGGTATAAAGACCTGGCCGAACTCTGAATTGCTATTTATCTGAATACTCCTTATGGAATGTCAACATATGAGGCTGCTCCGCCTCTATACAGCATCTCCCTCGAACAAAGGAAAGTGCAGATGATCACGTGGGATTTGATTAAGTTCAAGTTTCTGGAATTTTTCTAGAATCTGACTAGGAATCAATTTCAAAATAGCTGCTTATCTTACTCGCCAACTCCCTGGTCCGGTAGCTATTTCGCAAGCTCACAGCGTTGCGTATGGCCTTTTAACCTACGCATACCAAAAACATTATGAAATCTATTAAGTCTTTTAGATACGATAGAGGGTATAGAATAACTGACGCCAAATTTCAGTTTATAGCTTAGATAGATTGTGGTCCTTCAAATTAGAGTATTAGCAGCCAGTAGCGTTTTGTAGCATTTTGTGTAGACGGAAGGAAGATGCGGAATATGGTAATTAGTATGGGTGCGTTTGAAAATATGGTATTGGCGAATAGCACATTCAGGCAGTGGTTTGAATGTCGGGGTGACGGATCCCCGGCGAGGGATAGGTCAGTAGCGTTGTGTGTTATGCGACGACAAAGTAAGAGCTCGAGTCTTCACGATACTGTTAATTTTATGACGAAATATATGTGTATCTATATCTATTAGTATAGTAAGATTACAGGAGATTTCGGATCTATGCGATGTCATGTCCATTTGTTGGGCAGATGAGATGAGATGAGATGTGCGATTTCGATTCGCTTTTAGTGTGGTGAGTCACTGTGAGCGTCGTGCAAGGCTGAACTCAGAACGTGAACTTGAAATTGTGTTGGCGGGATCATGTGGTATGGTCGGGCGGTCTCAATAGGAAGGAATAGCGCGCATCACGATGAAGGGATTCGGAGGTCGGAGAACGATATGTCGGAGAGGCGGGCTCGAATAAGATCTTGATGGGCTGGCTGCCTTCGACGTAATCCATAGTAAGGATTGGAATGGGCTCTTGGGAAGGGAAGACAGGTTGGAAGTTTCAGAAGGAAGGTAAGGCTACGGAGGGAGAATTAATAGTCCGTTACCTTATTTACTGCATAGTGAGTGAAGCGAACCATGGTTTCGCCACAAGCGTGCCGAAACCGAAGAGAAAGCTTGGTTATCTGATTTTATTTTTTTTGAGAGTTTTAAAATTATTGAGGTTTGTTGTTGAATGTTGAATGCTGGATGTTTTTGTTCATATTGGAAAGGGGTCGGAGGCAGAGGCGGAGGCGGACGGGACTCCGATGGAGAGATTGGAGAGGGTGACATGATTGTTGTTATAAGCGAATAGGTGATTAAACAGAGGATGAAAGGGATGGCTCCAATGAACATGGAATTTTGGATTTTGGGATTATAAGGTTTTGGGGGTTGGGGTGAAGGGTTTTTTTTTTTAAAGGGATTGGGAATTGGGAATGGTAGGTTTGGTATACATAGTAAAATGGATGATGTAAATAAGGGGTATAATTAGATTAGATTCGGGGATTGGGAAAGCTATATGATGGATGATTTATTTTTGGGCTGTGGGATCTGGGTTGTGGGGGATGAAAGAGAAAGAAAGAGGTTATTATTGGGCCAAGGGTGGCTTTTCTTTGTTTGGATTTGTGTTGTTTATTTGTTTGGGGGGTTTGCCACCTGTTTACTTGTTTATTTGTTCGCCTGTTCATTTGTTTATTGATGGGTGGAGTAGGAAAATAGATATGTTTAGGAGTTGTATATGGGTTATAGAGTATGGAGTTGATAGGAAGAACATCGCCAATATATACGTATGTATCCCTAGCCTGGAGTTAATGGTATAGGTAGGATATAAGAAGAAGAAATAGAAATGCATTTCTGGATAATGGAAAGGCTTGACGCAATACAATGATACAATATAGTAAATAGATAGATCCTAATCTCAAATAGCCTGATAATCTTGCCCTTTAGTACTGATGAATTTGTGAGTGTGGATATGGGTTACTATAGAGATTTCAAGTTATATCATACGCATATATATATGTGTATATGCATTTCGGGGAGAAATATCAGATAGTTGGGTTTAGATTTGAATTTGCATTTAGATTTATATGTCATACTCGAGTCTTGGTGGCTAATCTTTGTGGTGTTTTTCTTTTTGAAAGTGTGGCTGTAGAGTGGGCGAATGAAATGGATTGAGAGAGTTTGTGGGGTGGGCCGATGATTTGCCGGTGGTGTGGCTGGGGTCTTTTGGGTATACTAGGTAACTAATTGGTTAAACGAGATAGGGGGGATAGGATAGGAGAGATGGATGGATGTTTGGGTGTTTGGTGATGGGGGGGTATGGTATATGTTGTGTATATGGGTTTTGTATTGGTTTTGATGAAATGTGATCCAGGGGGTATATGTATGGTATGTGTGGAGTTTTTGTGAATGGTATGTTTAGAGCGGTTTGTATGTATGATTGTATGGTCGATGTATTGTGGTTTGAAGTGTTAGTTTCGATAGAGAGGTGTATTAATTTATGCATTTTGGATGCGTGATGGTTATTTGTGGTTCATATATAGAGAAATTCTATAGTCTTCTGTTACTCTCTACATTAATGTACATAATGATGAACTATGTCGCTTTTCCTAGGCTCTGCGATATATGGTGACTCCTTATGTCTTCTAAAACTGAAGTATATGTATATGCAAGTAGGTCACACATGCTTTCTCAAAGCGTACCTAGAAGTTCCTACCATCCTTGATTTTTCAATTCTTTTACTCTTCCCACAATTCCCTTGAATCCCTCCATAAAGTTATTTCTCCATCGTTGTCGACGAAGTCTCTTCCTTTTCATACCACCTCTCTCATGGAATCTCTGATGCGTTTGATCATTGCGCACTTTATTCAATGCACACGAAGCCTCCAACATTCTAATTCCCCGCGATAAATCAATGTTGGATTTGATATCGATGGTTCGGCCCGTTCGAGGCGACAATCGCATTTCGGTTCGGGGAAGTAGGGGTGGAGCTACCATTGAGGCGGTTTCATTCATGAAATCATAGAGACTTCCCGTCGCTCCGGTTTTCTTAACGGGTATTTGCATTCGCCCGAATGGTGAATCCATCCCGGGGGATCGTGTGAAATTGCTGGACGGGTTGGCCATATTCGGGTTGCTTATGCGGTTAAGAAGGTCGGAGGCTTTTAGTTGGGGCGATTGAAAGGTTCGGGGAAAGGTGGATCGGTTTTCCATTTGAGCGGTGGGGGAATTGAGGTGTGAGGGGTCGGTTTGGGGCCTGGGTTTTATCCATGGCAAGCTTTCGCTGATGGATTGCGTGACGAGGGATTCGAGGGTATCTTCTTTTGGGGTGGGCGGGGATGCGGGGGAGGCATTGGGGGTTTCTTCGTTTGAGGGTGATGTTGAGGAGGATTCTGGGGTGAATGGTGCTCGTGTGGTGGGTTCGGGATTTGGTGCGTATGCTCGTGAGGTTGTAGATAGTGCCCGATGAGCTATGGGGGTTCTTATTACAGTTTGTCTGTTGGACTGTAATAGTTGGGCGATTGGCAAATCTCTTGTACTTGACCGGAATGCGGCCGTTCCAATTCGTCTTAACTCCATGATACTATCTGGATGTTAGACTGATGACTGGGGATCTGCGACAAAAGTTGGACTTACATTGACCAGAATAGGAGACCCTCAATTGATATGTCGTCGATATTGAAGCATTTGAACTTTTATTGAGTGACGCGCTAAGAAATTTATATGGTCCGTGCACGGAAGCTGCGAATTTTGGATTCTTGAGATTGAGCTTTGGAGTAAATATTCGCATTGTACTTTTAAGAGACTTTTATTGCGCCAACTTCAATTCTCCTCCTTCATTGTCTTCTTCAAACATAAAAATTTAAATACTTAAACCACTATACAATACTCTCAAAACTCTGCAAATTATGTCGTACAATCCTTATGGTGGTAAGATAACTCATTGTCTTGGAGCCAACTTCGTGTTTTACCCTTTGCTAACGATTGACTATCTACAGCGTCGCCTTATGGACGACCTCCAGGATTTGGTGGTTTCCCAGGTCAAAATGGTTCTGCGCCTGGCATGGGACCACCTCCAGGAATGGGTAAGAAATACTATATGAAGTCTCGATGCGTTTAACTAACATGAACTGAATAGGTCCTCCACCAGGCATGTCTGCACCAGGTACTGCTCCTCCTCCTGGTTTACAGCAAGCCAACAATCCACAGACTTCGCGACCCAGCGGAATTCCAGCTAATTTCCAACCTCCGCCCAATATGCCGAATATCAATTTCAGTGCGCCTGTCATTCGATTAGGTACCGGTCCTGCGAAATCCATTACTCCGGTTTCAGCTAGTGGTTCGGGAATGGATCCTACGTCTGCTGGAGGGTTTGAAAGAGCTAGCGCTTATACCTTAAATGCCCAGAGACTATCAACGATGAGGGAAAATATCATGTCCTTGGTGCCGCCTACAAAGGAAGAAATCGTAAGAACGATATTTGTGGGAGGTATTACGGAAGGTATTGGTGGAGATGATGGAATTGAGCGGATTCTTAGCTCGGCGGGTAGATTACGCAGATGGGATAGAGCCATAGATGGGGCTGGAAAGGAATGCAGTTTTGGGTTTGCACAATATGATGATGCGGAAAGTTTGGCTACAGCGGTGGAAATTTTGAAGGATATTGAGATTCCGACCAAGAAACAACCACCATATGATGGGACAAAGAAGGAAGAGGAGGAAAAGGTTGAGAAAAGCAAACTATTGGTTTTTGTGGATGATAATTCTTTGAATTATTTGGAGAATTATCAGGCTTCAAGAGCTGATGATGCTACGGGCGACCAGACACGACTCGATGCAGCGAAAATGGGTTTGAAAGGAGTACTTTACGAACTATTTCATCCTCCCATGTTTGTCAAGGCTGAAGAGAATTCAGAGGATACTGCTATGCAGGATGCTAATGGGAGTGATAACGTTGAAGTTGTTAATATTCCCTTGGCAGTAGATGATGAGCTTGCGGATATCCCAGCCGAGATGAGAGAAACTGTCGCACAAGAAATTGCCGCCTTCCGGGATCGAAGTAATAGACGAGATCTTGAACGTCTCAAGCGCGAAGAGGAAATGGAGGCATTGGAAAGGCAAAGAAATGGTGCACCTCGACCTTCACGACTCGCTTCACCAGGACCACAAATTCCCAGTGGACCTTCTGCTGGCACGAATAATATTCCTCTTGGCCCTAGAGGTGTGCCTAACGCGCCTTCAGGTCCTAAATTACAGGGCCAACAGATCCCACGAGACTATCAAGCTGGTGTTAAATTTGTTAATGGGAGTGGTATTAATGGTGCATCTGGCGGGGATATTTATTATAATCGAGAAGACGAGGATAGTGATGCTAGTGACGAAGAGCTCGAAAGACGTCGAAAAGCAAAGAAAGAGGCAGAACTCGAGAAACAATATCTTGATCAAGAACGACGCTGGCTTAATCGTGAAAGGTCTCGCACAGCCGCTGTTCAAAGAGAAAAGGAACGTGAAGATGAGGATGCTGCCAATGCAGATGTTCTGAAACAAAAAATGGCTGCAAGGCTCAAGGAATGGGATGATGATGCTGAGGCTGCTCGGAAAACTGATCCATATTATGTTGATCGGAGTCTTTGGCTTCGAAATCGTGCGGCGTTCGTCCAACGTGAGGCTACTGCTGATGAACGAGATAGAATCATGGAACAACACGAGAGACGTCGCGAGTCATCGGATAAGGAACAGGCTAGGGGACTGGCAGATTCATTCCTTGACCGTCAAGCCGAGGAACTCGAAACAAGATCTACTCGCTTGGCTCAACAGCCCTTCAAGTTGTCTCTTGGAGCCGCGGCCCAGAAAGCTCAAAAAGCAGCACCGCCTCGTCGTACTGTCGCCGAAGTCGAAGGTCTCCTTGAGGATGAAGAGGAAGCGGACAATGCATCAAAACGTACACTTATCCCCATTAAATTCGATCCTTCAACAGCAGCAGCTGGCCTTTCCGATGAAGAACGTGACCAAGCGGTTCGACAACTTGCACAAGAGATACCTACTGAGAAAGAAGGACTTTGGGCATGGGATGTTAAGTGGGATTTCGTGGATGATGCTGTGATTGTGGAGAAATTGAGACCATTCGTGGAAAAGAAGATTGTGGAATATTTGGGTGTGCAGGAGCAGTTACTTGTGGAGGTAGTAGAGGAACATATTAGGACGAAGGGGAAGCCTCAAGAATTGGTGGAGCAATTGGAAGGGGTACGTTTTTCTTCTCTTATCTTGCTGTCTCCTCCTTTTATACGTGAAATTTATACTGATACTTTTACTAGGCATTGGATGAAGAAGCGGAAGTTCTGGTGAAGAAGTTGTGGAGGATGGTCATTTTCTTTTCGGAAAGCGAAAAGAGGGGTCTTTCTGCATAATTTTCTGTCATCCTATCAAAATTAAGAGAAGTTTTAAGAAATAGCATTGGGGGGAAGCATATGTAGGCGTCGGCAACAGGTTACTACGGATAGGGGTAGATTTAATTTGGCATGAAAAGGGGCTTAAGTTGATCGCGGGTCTTTGGCGAGTCTTATGTTCATGAAATTTCAGCATAGAACATATCGCGGCGCGTTATGTACTTACAAAATTATAATAAATCTCAAGGGAATGTACAACTATATGATGTTTTACAAAGTTTCACTATCATTTATCGTGAGTACTCTAAATATTAGCTAAATTGGTTTGTCAAGGTACAGTCAATGTCTTTTTTCGCTGACCGGGCCTGGTTTTGAATAAATTGAATCGGCGATCCACAAGCTATTAAGTTTGTGGATTAATGTGCCCAATTATGCAGGTTAGACGCTTGGTTCACCACCTTCCTCTATTGGACATGGGCTCCATTTTCAAAGTGGAAACCGGATTTTGAAGAAACATTTGATTCGTGGGTACGACAGGGACATTCGATAAAAAGAGCGGTAATTAGCGAACTCTGTACATTTCCCCGGTGACCCCCCGCATCGAATGTTCCCTAGGTACTTGAAGTACTTAATCCCAAAGTCGCGATAATTTCATGCTGCGACTTGTAACGCAGTACATGCAACATTCGTCTCGACAGCCAAGGGTCGGTCCCATCGCCTCGCCCAAAAATGAAGTTCCACAATTTCCTCACCCTCACCCTCTCGCTTCTCCCCCTCTCCCTCTCATCGGCAAAATTATGTCTCATGCCATATAACTCCTCTCCTCTCATCGACGACTCCCCAGCCATCACCACCGCCGTCAATTCCTGCGGTCCAAACTCTACAATCCTCTTCCAACCAAACGTCACCTATAACCTCCTTACACCGCTCAATTTCCGAGATCTCAACAGTGTCACATTTTCATTCGAGGGCAATATTAGTTTGAGTGAGAATGTGACGGCGGTCCAGCTCGTGGTTAATAATACCCGCACGTATCCTGGGAGATGGATTACGATTAAGGGGGAGAATGTTACGTTTGAGGGGACGGAGAAGGAGGGTGGGGGCTGGTTTTTGGCGCATGGGGAGAGGTGGTGGAGGAATCCGGGGGATTCGGTGCAGGGGGGACGACCGCATTGGTTTGGGTTTACGGTTAGGTTTGTTTGGGTTTTTTTGGTGTTCTTTTTTGTTTGTTTGTTTGTTTTCTTGGAGAGAGATTTGGCTGATTGATTTTTGTGGGAAGTGGCCTTAAGATTTCTAATATTAAGGTTCTTAATCCTGTGGCGTGGGTGTTTTCGATTGGTGGGAATGATGTGGAGATGAGGAATGTGTTGATCGATGCGAGGAGTAGTGATGGGTTTCCTTTTAATACTGGTATGTACCTCCTATTTACATTTATTCAAAAAGATTTCATGACAGCGGGGGATATTAACATGAACAAAATAGATGGAATCGATCTCTCCGGCTCTAACGTCCTAATCGACGGCCTCGAAGTCCACAACGGCGACGACGTAATCAACGTTTCACCCCCCGCGACAAACGTCACCGTACGCAACGTCATCGCCTCCGGCACCCACGGTCTTTCCGTCTCCTGTTCTTCAGGTACAGGCGGTAACTACACTTTTGAAAATGCTTATATCTATGATAGTTTAATGGCAGCTAGATTCAAGGGTGGAATAGGTAAGACGTGTAATATAAGCGACGTGACGTGGAAAAATATCGAGGTGAAAAATGTTAGTTTCCCAATCCATTTTATTGCGGATTATTATGATCAGGAGAAGGGTATTCCGGCTGGGACAGATGAGAGTATTTCGGCGTTTGCGAGGGGATTTAGTTGGCAGGGGATTAATGGGACTGTGGCGGCTGTGGTGGGCGATGGAACTTGTGTTAGTGATCCGTGTTGGTATGCTACTACTGGTGAGTTTTCCTTCCTTGTTCCTACGTTGGAAGAAGGAGTTTAGGTGGGGAGTGTGGAGTGTGGAAGATTAACGTGGAACAGGTGAATCGCCAAATAATGGGATGTATTTACTTTGTCATGATCATGCTCATTGTGAAGACTTCCACTTTGAGGGTATTGATTTGACTACCGCCGTAAGTTAATACAAATCTCGACGGAGATGATGGGTTACTAATAATACTTTTAGAAAGGGACTACGGCTGGAGAAGTATGTACGGGCTTAGAAGGTGTAGAAGATATGGGGATTACTTGTGTAAATGGGACGATTATAGCGAATTGATCATCTGGGCAGGATAGCAGTATATATTTCAAAGACTATCATCCAACAATAGACGAAAAAAACTGTCCTTGTCAGTGCCTCGATGTTCAAATCTGATACCTGTGAATAGAGATCACTTCTTCGACGAGATGATAGGCATAAAACTATGTATAGTTCTTACGCTTAGATTAACTATCTATATACTCATAACATATGACAATAAACATAAATCATACTCTCCTCAATATTGCATAATTATCTTTAAATTATACTCGATCATAGACTTTCCGCTCATCATCTCATTCTACACATTGGTAATCTAGGAATTAGTAGTTACTAACTCATCTATATGTGACGAACCCCTTTCAAAATCATAATTCTCGTCTTTAGATCTAGTAAAAAATGCTGAGATGATACGTCGTGTTGGGCTATGAATTGTTGTCTAATGCAAATGAAATTTTTCCAGAACTATTGTTTATGTTTATATAGGCTCGGGG
Organism: Stromatinia cepivora; assembly: GCA_014898415.1. Taxonomy (NCBI): domain Eukaryota; kingdom Fungi; phylum Ascomycota; class Leotiomycetes; order Helotiales; family Sclerotiniaceae; genus Stromatinia; species Stromatinia cepivora. Next base: position 184,445 of record RCTD01000026.1, on the reverse strand, counting down.
AGGCTTGCTGCTATGGTTTGAAAGATTGTTGTTTCTGGATTCGTTGTGTGATGTTCTACACATCTTTAAATCAGCATAAGGGGGATTAATATAATTCGTAAATTCTTCATGGCTTTCGACCTCTTTTTTTGAGATTTGACATATAAGTTTCTTTCTTACTCGAGTTAGAGGTGGACCATGAATGCATTGTATTTCTTGCGAATGTTTCGTCTAATTTAACTTATCTCTTTTTTCACTCTATTCCATTTCCACAAGAAGAGCACATTCCTGTTTTTCCAATGATTTGCTTAGTATCCTCATCTTTGATGTACAGTCATTCGTATCCACTCCCGTCACTACCATCAGATTAGAAACCATCTACGAGGCGGACTATTTACATGATTGTGGCCCCGATAAACACAAAATCTACCACTTTCCCTCAATAGCAGCTTACGCATTAGCAGAGCGAACCTTCATCATCAACGGTTTATGAGACCAAACAAACCTCACTCTTGCACCATCCGTCAAGCTCTCATTCGGATCCGCCAACTCCATATCGAAGTTATAAACATATCTTGCTAAAATAACTCTCGTTATAGCGTGTGCCACACTATTGGATATGGTTAGCCATTTTTCGGATCAATGAATGACTGTGGAATCTTACTTTTGACCTAGACATTCTCGGGGACCGTGGCTGAAGGGACGGAAACATGATCGGTTGTCAGAATCAAATTCTGGATCTCCCATCCATCTCTCGGGGACAAAGTCGTCTTTTGATGATTAGAGAATTAGCTTCTGGTGTTTTTAGATTATTGCGAGAGCAGGTATACATTGCCCGATGGAAAGTAAGATAGGGGTAATAGAGATAAAAATGAGAAAACTGGCAATAATGAAACAAATTGCACGAAAAGAAATTCCATAAATACATACCTGGTCTATTCCAGTTCTTTTCCGAATGATATCCTGCCCAATGTGGAAAAGAAACCAAAGTATTCGGCGGCACATAATTACCAGCAATTACACATCCCTCAGCACCCACACGACGAGGATGATTTCCCGGCACAGGAGGATGAATTCGCAGGGCTTCTTTGAGAACAGCAAGTAAATATGGCTTATCGTTGACGGTACTTATATTTATCTCTTCTTCCGAGGAAAAGCTACTTCTAATTTCCTGTTTTAGTTTTGCGTAAACGGAAGGGTTTTTGCAGAGATGGTATAGTGCGCCGATTGGGAGAGTGGCGGCGGTATCGGAAGCTGCGGTGACGACTATTTCTAGACCTCTTTGGAGCTCGCCTAGATTTAGTCCGCCTGGTTGGTCGAGATGATTTAAGGCGTGGGTCATGCTGTAACGTGTTAGTTCTAGATAACTACTTCAAAAAGTGGAAATGTATGATACATACAAATCCGGCTCTGTATCTTTAGCTTTTCGACGTTTCTCCAATAGCTCATTTAAGTACTGGATATGTTGCATTCGTAGCGATACTGCTTTTGTTAGGTATGGGATATAAGCGAGAATGGCATTGGAGGGCCATAGTCGTTTTGATTCATGGAAGACGGTGAAAGCTGTTGATGTATTTATACCAATACCAATCCTGTTTTTCTCAACAATAAGCATAATATCTCGTTATGATATGTTAAGGTAACCTCACCATTTGTGGCTTTCCCCATTCTCAACACCTTTGAAGTTTTCACCACATGCTAAGTCCGCTACGATATCATAGGCGACCAAATAATTCCATTGGGCAATATCGGTAACCTCACCAGCTTTAGCGACTTTTTTCAATTGATTCACGAGACCATCAATAAATCGCTTAACTCGCGGCTCTTGATCCCTCTGCGCTCTCTCAGTAAATCGATTTCTCAAAGATTTCCGGTTTCGTTGATGTTCCTCATGCACCGGATGATCGAAGAGACTTTCTCTACCTGGGGGAGGAACATAATTCCCCTTGGGCATCTCTGGTCGACCAGGTTTCTTCGCATACACATCTGACCATACTTCTGGTGTGATGAATGAGAGTTCATTTGGTGCTGAACGGACAATAGGTCCATATTTATCATGTGAATTTTTAGTTGAATCCACATGAGACCCTGGATGCGTCCGATACTGTTTGGGAAGTTGCTGAAGGCCCATAATTTTGGTCCTGGGTAGGAAGCTAGAATATTTCCTTGCACTATTAGCAGGTACTCTTTCGTGATTCAGATATCTAAACGTTGTGCTTCTTCATCTTGCGCTAAGTCCAGCATCTATTGTTGAACTTTCTTCATTGTCTCAAGTTTTTCATGAACCAGAATAAGAATAAAAGCATGGGTGCCAAAAACAGACGTACGGATGGAAGTAGAGGTTGTAGATCCCGCTAATTAAGACATAAATAGTGATTATCTAGTGGAGACAGAGACGTGGTTAGCCTGCTTAGCATATTGAAATGTACTAGCTTACGGATATGGAGGCTACACAAAAAGTGAAAATTCCATGTTGGATGGTGGAAGCTACAGGCCATAAAGAGTCGTAACTGGAAGTTACCAAAGTGGCTGGTATGGTGATAAAAGTTCTCAGCCAGGCTTCAATGCTAGTCTTTGTCCCTTCGAAATCAGAGCTACAAGAGTCAAGTGTGGCCACAGCTTTCGATATTAAAGATGCTCGTTTTTGTAAGTATTATCATTCCCACACCGAAGACTTTGTATAAGTCGGTCTCCGATCGACTCGGCTTCCGAAAAACCTTTACGTGATTCCTCATTACTCTCCGGTGACTTACTTGGTAACCCCACGAAACCTTAATTTATAGACACGGAAGATCTCAAAGAATCTAGAAAAGTTATAAACGGCCGATTGAAGTCGATGATAATGTTGCTGGACGTCATCCTACATTCCACCACTCGCTTTACATAGTCACTTTTCTATATACAACACTTTCGACTCGCTTAACTTTCTAAAGCCCTCGATAGTACTACATAGTGGTTTCATTACACTTTATCATCAGCAATACCCGCTCGCGATGATTGCAAAAATGTATGAAGATGACTCTGAAGAGTATCTCTTCCCAGGGTCACATATCTTGCAACAGCCCTCTGCAGTCGATGTAACAATGCCGCCTATCTACTCAAAAAGAGTCTTGATATTTTCTACCGATGATACTGTGGATCCAGAACATACCCGTGCAGAAGCCGTTCGGGCCCTACACAATGCAATGCAGGCTACTGTTGAGCAATATCCAGTTCTGGTCAACGCAGTCAGCTTTTCTTCGGGTGCTTGGAGATTTTCGCCAGGCCAGGCTCGACTTCTCGTTAGAGAGCTGCCGATGAGTTTTGAAGAGTTGAAGAAAGCGAATTTTTCATCAAATTTGCTAAAAGCAGACGTGCTGACTTCAGTACCTAAGATGATTGATTTCGAAAATGATTGGGATTGCTGCCGAATTCAGGCGAACTTCATCAAAGGGGGACTCTTGTTGTGTGTTTCGATCTTTCACCTTGCAATGGACGGTACTTCTATCACACAGTTCCTCCAAGACTTGGCCCGAAACAGCTGTGCCAAACAACCACCGACGAAAAAGAGTCCAGCTGCGTTCGATCGCTCTCGACTTTCGATTGCTAGCTCTGTTCCAGATATCACCAAGATGCCCGCTTACATTATATCATCTGAACCTCTCGATTTTGCTTCCAGAATTACCGGTTCAATTTCTTCAACGATGTACCAATTTACGAACGAATCTTTATCTCGCCTAAAATCAGATTGCTCCGTGTATTTACCAGCTGAATGCCAATGGATAAGTACTCAAGACGCAGCTTGCGCACTCGTCTTTCGTCAAAAAGTCAAAGCTCGCCTTGCGGCTGGTCTTCTCAAATCCACAGACCTAGTTCAATACTCATTCCCTGTAGAATATCGAAATATCATCGATCCACCATTACCGTCAGATTTTGTCGGCAACGCTATTGTTTTAACAGCCACCCCTTTAATGGCCGTAGATCGTCTTCTCGAACCCGAAGGCCTCTCACTTGCCGCAGGTGCCATTCGTCAAGCTGTCACATGTGTTGACGCTGCCTTCGTTGACAATGCAATTGCCGTGATGAGTGATCCGCCCGATACTGGATGTCTTAGGTATTATGGAGCGATTCATAGTAAGACGACGGGAATCAATTCCACGACGTATAAAGGCTTCGTTATGCCAGAGACGTGGCACAGTGCGATTGGAAAGTATGAAGTTATGAGATTACTTCATGGCGGGCTGGGAGATGGTGTGTTTGTGATTATGCCCGTGCGGGAGACGGGGTGGGAAGTCATTGTAAACCTTGGTTGATTCCGCCATGGCTAGTTTTGAAGATGAGGAGTGGAGGAAATATGCGGTAAAAATACAGATTTGATGTTAATGCTCATCTACAAATCTGTACAGAAGGTGGTTTTGGTACTTTTCGATTTTTAGTAGGAGTAGTAATCGGGGATTGGCGTTGAATTATTAGAATATTTATTTACATTTAATATACTGCTTAGTCTGCTAATTCTGAACTTACTGCTCCTTCGAGAGATAATGAGGAAATGGCCAAGGGTATGATTTATATTGAAGTTCAAGGTTCAAGATTTTATTAGGAAACATTCAATCTTTCTTAGATATCTTTTTATTGAAGTTTTACATTCAATATTCTGAAGAGAATTCACTTTCACGAATACACCTCAGTGGGATGTGTGTGTGTGGTATCAATTCACTAGAATCTAAGACTTACATCTATCAAACCACCCACCTCTTTGACATATTCATCGAACAGCAATACAAAGTGAATCCCTTTCTTTTCATTGGTCATCAAAAGAGTTTCCTTTCCCTCTTTTCCTCTTCTTCCACAATCCAACCAACTTCTCAGAATGTCAGGACCTACCAGGCTTAATGAGAAGCATTTCTTCTATCCTTTTGGCAACACACCAGCCGTCAATCTCTTACAGTCTCGGCGCCCTCTTTGCGAAATTGATGATCCAGTGAGAGTATTGTTGTTGGGTTGCGGAGATCCCAGAAATTTGTTGTTTACCTTATGGTGCAATGAAGGTGAGACAGCACTTATGTCGAAGAAGAATTTTGGGGAGAAAGAGCAAGTATTAATATTGTTTTCTTCTACTAGATGAGCAGATCAAATGGGACTTTATATGTTGTGATTCAGAAATTGCGATTCTTGGTAAGACAGCCCTGCGATCCTCTTTTCTTCTAGATCTATGTATTGATGAATTTGTGATATAGCACGCAATATCCTTCTCTTCTCTTTCATAATCGATAATGCACCGTATGCATCAATCTGGAACATATTTTACCATTTCTATATAACAGATGTCGACAACGCGTTGCTGCAAACACAGATTTCCAAACTCATTGATCAATCAGCGAATTTGGAAGTTTGGTCATCTTCAGTTTACGGCGCGTCAATTTCTTTCATGAATCAAGACACGTTGGATCTAACTCGAGAGATATGGACCAGATACCTCGAAGCCACAAATTTTGAACCAGGTTCCAAAGAAAGAGATCATTTTGAAACAAAGTTCAAATCCGAGGTCGAATCAACCAAGAGAGAGCAATATGTTACAAAAGAGGGTATCAAAGTCAAGGATGGTAGGAAACAATATGCATCAGGCCTTCGTTCCGCTGGTGGAAATTGGGAAAATTCCATCCAAACAGTTGTCGATGCCTTTGAAGGCTTTTGGGATCATGGTGTAATAGCGGGGAATTCTCAAGATGTGGAGGCTTTGGCACGAGATGGTCGACGTGTGAATCCTTTGATGACAATTATTTCTGCTGGAAATTTATTTTCAATCCCTTCAAGCTCGGATCCTCTTTTGGGATTTCGTCTAGCGAGCGCTTTCGACGATGAGAACTCTTCTCAAGCGGAATTGAAAGAGAATGCTGTGAGATTAGCAAAGGCTCAATTTCAGGAGTGGTCTAAGAGTTTTCGGGAGAAAGTCCGTCATGGGAGAATAACGGTACGACTTTATTGTGGTGATGCTTTGCGATTTTCTTATGCGCTGCAAAGCTTAAGGGATCATGGAAATACCGGAACGAATATTCTCAGCTTGTACACCGCAGCATGGCGTTCAAACCCGCTGGTTCTCGATAATTTCGATACTTCAAAAGATCTTCATGCATTTGATATCATAGATACAAACAACTTGGCTGATCTGCTCGGCATTCTAAACCTGCTACCTGCTATATCGCCGTTACTGTCTCGCAAGACAACCTCAATCTTATTTACGGAGACACTTTTCATGTACGCCCAGGATCCAGTTGACACTTTATCTCATATTTTGTGTTCTAATATCACAACCATGTCACTTCTACTGGGCCTGGCACCTTCTGGTCACCTGTTTGGTTTTACCACATATGCCGTCGGATTAGACGCCCAACGACAGTTTTCGGTCCATCGAAATAATACTGAAAGCTATCACCTGCGAATTGAATGGAGATGCCCAAATCTAGAGGATCCAGCCGGTAGAAGACTGGTATTTGAACCGCAAGAACTTGCGCAATTCTTTTTCAAGCTCTACCTGAAGATGTTCGACATTGAATTGATATCCCCAACCACAGGGCGAGAAATAGATCGTCAAAAATATAATCGCTTGAGCTTTGCTTCTCTTGTTTGCCTTGCTAAAGGTTGTATCAAGAATGATGAGTTGTCAGCTTTTGGGGAATGTCTTCTCAAACTTATCGAAAGGGATAATACTTTGCATAACGGTGCTCTCCAACTTCTCGAATTATCTATGCACTTTTACCAATTAGGTATTTGTTCGCAACCTTCTATACTTGAACTACCTCGAGAGATCATGCTTGCAAACCTAAAAGGCTTTAAAGATGGTCCGTTGAGTATACCAGATCCAAACGTTGATGCGAGCTCACTTGCTCAGCAAAATATCCCAGATGTCGTCTGGATATGGCTAAGTGTCCCGCAAGATGACCTCAAGTCAATCAAAAGTCATAGCCAGTATTCGTCAGTTGGGCTACAAATCAAAATCTGGCACACTAAAAGTAAGACTGAGGCACATTTTATGTCTCTCCAATGCTTCTTTGGTAGTCTAATTCAACGTTCTGGGGATAACGATATTTACAATGCCATCGAAGACAAATTCGGCTTGAAAGGATCATCTAATCTGGTTGTGACATGTGCAGTCCCTTCTTTGGTCTTAATGATAGACTCCAAAGAATCCACACGGATCGAATTAGCATATCTGAACACTGAAGCGAGCATGGAGCTTTTCGGCCAAAGAAGCAAATGCAGAATGGCTATTTGTAGCTATAGGCTTGACGACGAGAACGTTTTGATTATGAAACATCCACCAGGAATCGAATTAAAATCTAAAACAATAGCACATGCGGCTACCCGGCCAACACCTCTACCTTCTAGGGACCTCTGCTTTATCCGAATGAAAGACAACTCATCGGTTGAAACCATGGAAATTCGAAAGAAGTTCGAGCATTCAGAAGCCGAAAGAGCCATCAGAGCCCGTCAAATCTCTCCATGCACTATATCTGAGCGACTAAACGGCATGGAAATCACCCAAGTCCAATTCCCATATCCGATATCTCTTCACGAAGCAACAATTGATTTTTCAAAAAAGATCAAAACATTGATTGCAAAGCCGAGTTTAGCTTTAGATGATATGGGCTACAATCTGGATTCCTTTCCAATTGTGCTAAAAGGCTCAGACGCTTACTGCCTTACTCTTCACAAGGTGAATTTAAATCAGCAGCCAATTATCTCTGCCGTTGGTCCCAAAACTACGGAATGGATTTCGAATCTCATGCATAGCATGTTCAGCGCGCGAGAACGTTCTTACTGGCATGAATCCAAAAACATGATCAAGGAAAATGCTACCGCTCTATTCGCAATCAAGAAATACATTGAAAATATGGTCGTATCCTTCGTTCAACCATCTTCTCTAGGCAGGAAACAAACTTTCGTATTCGAATCTAGTGGTTCCCGTTGTATCTCAATGATCATTTTCGTCTCGGCATTGCGTCATAATATTGATCAGAACTCTGTGGTTTTAGATGCATATGTACTTCCACTACAAGGAGAAAATCCTTCAATAGCTCCTGTTCTCGAGACGCTATTAGCTTATGGAAATACTCAGCCGGTTTCCTATGATATGAGGCATATAGATGAACAATTAATGAGAAAAATGCTTCCAGCAACCGTCGAAGCATGTCGAAAAAACTGGAACCACGGTCCGTCTTGCAGATACCGTCAATATAACTCAATATCTTCATACACCGAATCAAACCAATCACCAATCTGTTCATGCGGCGAAGGAAAAGACGCAGAAGATTTTCCGCACATCAAAGGCTGGGAAATCCTAAGTAAGCGTACGACGAGAATTGCGCTTATGCCCTTATCAACTGTGGATTATGTAGAAGCTCATTATTCACAGGAAGAACATGAGAAGTATGAAGAAGAACTTCGTGCAATGACTACTTCGAAGGATTATGGGATAAATTTACAGAAGCTGCGGATAGTTGATCGGGTTGTGGTTGTGGATTTTAGAGCATGTAAGAGGTGTGGTGATGTTCCGTGTGTGGGAATAGAGCATAAGTTATGTTCGAGATGTAAGGGAGTTAGGTATTGTGGAGAGGGGTGTCAGAAGGCTGATTGGAAAAATCATAAGAAAGTATGTAAGGCTCCTTTGGTGGGGAAGTAGTAGCGTATTGCTTTTACGAGTGGCAGTAAACTAGTTTTGATTTTCGTAGGTTTATTCAGCTTAGAGAATTATATCCTTTTCGTTAATGCAATTTGTCCAAGTACTTAACCCTCCCCAATGAAAGTTATCATTTTCATCCTTTGCAAGTCCCTTCTTAATATAAATCCTCGGCTCCAAACTGAATATCACTTCTTTTACCCCTCTAAATCCTTGCTTCTGGTACTAGAGCCTACGTTTCATGAACTTTTACTGACAATAATCGAAGAATTCTCAATTACCGGAGACCAATATGAAGACGGCATAGTAAGGCCTTCCAGCAAAAAACCCGATCGGGATTGTGCCATCTCCAACAACGCCGCTGGTAACACCGATAAAAAAAAACCCCTTATCCACCCCAAAACCTCAAACCCCCAACCTCATACACACTCCGAACAAACCATCCACAACCCTGCAACATCACTAACATCGATATCCCCATCCCAGTATCCTCATCTCCACATCCAACACAACCCAACACAAAACCATATAATATCCTTCCGTTAATTCATCTTCCAAAATATAAGGAAGAATATCATACATCCAAAATAAGAAAAATATAACGATAAACCATTTAGTATATTCGTTTGAGTTTACTGTTTTAGAATGATGTTTTGGATAGTGTGTTGCTATGATGGTGGATGGGGGAGTGATTTATGGATTAGTAGGAAATAGGGAGAATGATTCGGCTGAATAGGGAGAGGAGGGAGAGGAAGAGGATGTATACTATATTTCTATTTCTAATGGTAAATTGAATCCAGTGATGGCTTTTTTGTATGTGATTACAAGGGAAATGATAGTAAACTTTGGAGATTGAGAGATGTTAGGAATATTGCTTTGGTGTTTAGTATGCCTATTTGGATGTTGCTATCGGTTAATTATGGTGTTGAAGATCGTGAAGGAAAATTTGAGGTCGATATTTTTGACTTTTGATTGGGGTTCAAGCTGTAATAGGGCTGATTATTATTTCTATGTATGTTTAGGATTGTAAAATATAATATGTCAGTTTATCAAGGAGAGTTGATTGTTTTGGTGATGAAGCAAGGGGTTTCTAGCTCGCGTAATTTTCCAATTGAGCTAGCTATCTTATGTGGCCTATGTTCTATGATTAATTTTCTCCGTTATATCTCCATCCTAGGGCTGAAATAATTAATTGGTTTCAGTGAAAGTAGTCCGACTCCTTCCCGTTCTCCTTTTCCCTAACCTCGCCGATTCAGACAAAACTAAGAAAAGTCTTTACAAACAAAACGAAACACAAGCATAACGTCAAAACCCAAACCAAAACGCCACTTTTACACCCAAATCAGCCCTATGAAAAGCCCCCCAATCAAAGATAAAACATAACCCCATCCATATTCTCATGCCAAGGATTCTTCCTCTCATCACCCATCGGACACTTCCAAACAAACTCATCATCGCGATAAATATGCGAGTAATCACCCTCTGGATCGAAATCCTCCGCAGTTTCATCGGGAATATTCGCTGGTCGGTGAGTATCACGATGATCCAATGAAGGCTTCATGTAGCATCTTAATCGATCACATAGGATATCCGCGTAGCGAGCTGGAGTACAGACGCGGAGGGCTTGTGTAGCTCGTGCAGAGACGTAGCATATGTTGTTCGTCTGGTTGGAGGTTAGTTCTCAAGAGATCAATGATTGTGGGATGTGATTCAGAGGAGACTGATGGAGTGGGAGAACTTACGATTGTCTGCAGCTTGAACGGATTTTCTCGGAATTTTTGTCCGTCTGCTACTACGACGTAGTGCGAACTCTTAGCTGTTCCAAGTGGACTAGCATGGCTTTGTAAGTAAAAGCTGAATTGATTCGGCGTAACAACATCCGTATCTACCACCAGTCCCGGTGCATTATTTTCGGTGGCATGTGGACTGGAGGGGTAGAATCGTGTGTGATGGCGTTTAGTAACCACAATTATGGTGATGTTGGGTTTATAAGCAAGAAGGAACATGTTGTTTTCCTTGATAACTTTCCAGGCCGATTGGCAAGCTTCTTCGATTTTTAGCATTTCTTCACTTCGGACCATACCGTATTGACTTTCGCTGACCCCGTCGCGGTAAAGGATGATGTTTTGTGGGAGCTGTGTATTCTTCCGGTACCAAGCATAAAGTCGCTCATGAACCATACCTTTCAAGTCCGCGATGAACTACGTTATCATATTGTTAGTCAGTAACATGGAGAGCAGTAAATTATGGGCCATATTACCTCTTGTTTGCCCTTTTGAAGTCTAGCAGATCCAAGGTACAGGTTATTCTCATCGTCGTTGGTGGCCACCACGGCAGCAATCGACGGACATCCTCTCGCAGCATTTTCAGGGGAAGGATGTGTAACATCGGCTCCCATAATCATGGTACTAATGTCTGCACCGCATCGTAATCCAGCCCCATGACTGACGCCCTTTAGCTTGAAATTAATCTTCAGACTAGATATCATTAGTCTCATTTAGTATTCAGATTGTCTGGACTCTGGATTGAAATACATACGCTACATTTGCGCAGAAGTTGTAATCTTCCTTGTTGTTTTCCAACTTGTTCAGTGTGACGCAAGATGTGGGAACACCGACAACACAATCTCCCCATCGTTTGATCTCTGCATACAGATTGTTGTCCTGCTTTGGTAAGACCACAATAACCAGAAGGACCCTTCCGTCCATATTAAGATCATTGAGACCTGCTGAAAAGCTCCGCTGACACTTTTTTCGATATGTCGAATCGAGAGAATAGGGAGCTGAAGGATTATGAGGTGGAGTACCAGATGTTGGAGGCATCCGAGAAGTATGCACAAGTTCGATGTTCTTGTCACTCCCCATACCCAGTGTCTTCATCGTGTCTTTCAAATACCCGAAAAGATCTTTTGAGGGCCTTTTGCAGAGCCATAGCACGCCCAACTTGTTAACCTTCGCATTCAACTTTGATTCTTGGAACTCGACGTTGCTCAACTTCCATGATGCGTTCTCGTTTGGTGCAATCTTCCCATTTTTCCTGCCAATAGTAGGTTGTTGCTTGAAATATAGGTATGGAGCGCTGCAATATTGGGGGTCGATCTGAAGGAAACTGGGCTTTGGATCAAACATCATACCAAAATCCTAGAGCATTCAAATTAGCTAGAGAACAAAGCACCAAGGCTATATCGCTCACCTTGTAGAATCTGATATTTTGGCCTGTCAATCCTAAGAGAGGAAGAGCATGGTTAATTATCATTGATTGGTTGTCCCTAGGATTGATTTGTGCGATGCTGATCATTTCTTCTGCATATTCGCCCTCTAAGACTTTTGTTACAGGTTGCCAATCCACGATTTCCAGGAACTGGGATGGATACCAACGCTTATCGGATCGATTCCCGAGGTTGATGCAGTAGTCATCCCTTCGAAATAGGCTTCCATATTCTGTATGAAATGTTAGATGATTTTCTAGGTCTATCTGAAGATCGCTTACTTGTGCTCAGGTAATTGAAGACCAAAGTCTTCTCCTTGGGATTTTTCTTGTCTTTCGCGAAAGTTGTTTCCCCCAGTCTCTTATCCGATATCTCGAATATGGCTCTTTTCTGCTGATTGCCGGACTTTTTTGCTGTGAAAACTACTCGAACACCTTTGAGCTTGCTTTGGAACTTTCTTCGATCATTCTCATTAGTCGGATCCAAGCGATGCTTCTTCCATTGAAGTTCAATCCATCTTGAAAGTAGAATCGGCGAATAGAATGCGCTTGTGGTTGTATTCACATTAAGAAGCACCGAATCTTGTCCAGGTCTCACTGACGAAAAGAAACCTTTGCGGATCATGTAAGGTCGATCATTCTTCTGACTTTCTTGTCCAGAGTCTAAGATTTCTGCTGGATAGAACTTGTTACCACGTCGACCGCCATTGAAGATACTACTATTTATGTTCTTCCATGAGATAATGTTGAGAGCCTTCAAGTCCTCGTTTGGGAAATAACCCGCCGCACTTTCGGATGGATAGCTACAGTGCTTAACCAACTCATCGATCGTCACAACCCCTAGGAATCTCACCTGAGATTTCATCATGGGTGGAGTAGAACCATTTTGCCCCGTTCGAGTATGGCGCACGAATTGATCAGGACTGGAAATAGTAAGCCCAGGATAGAGCTCGCCGGCCGAGATTATGGTTGAATCAAAGTCTGAAGCCCAAACTACACCGCCTGCTGGCAAGGGATTAGAATCTGATTGCGTCAGCATAGAATTAATCAAGTATCGCTTGGTATCTCGATTGGTAGGTACATATTGCCTGGGATCGCCACCGCTTTTCGACACAATCTCAATGTAACCAAGAGAAATGCTATAGCGATAAAGCCGGATGGATGGGTTGAAACTGAGCCTGAAGAAGTTCGCTTTGATTGCTGATCTGGAAGAATGTTCGCTTCTTTTGGAAGGTGCTTTCGTCATTGTTAGTAGCTCTTTATCCCACTTCTCTTGGTCTATAGCTTTCTGCTTCTGTCGGTCAGTCATGCCTGCATAAGGATCTTCGTGGCTGATGGAAGTAGCTGCAAGACCTGCGGCCAACGCTGGGAGGGTTCCCGGTGCCGCGACTCCTGAGACAGAAGTAGAACCAGCAATGCCACTAGAACCCTCCGATCCCACGTTTTGCTGAGCCTTCAACGCCTCATCACGTTTCTTCATCCAGATTCCCCTAGCGATTGGAGTAAACCTATCCGCGATACCTTCACCAATCCCCAAGTACTGTTTATCACCAAGAACTTGGCATTTCTTCTTGCATGCTTGATGCCCGCAAACTTTGCATGCCTCTCCAATTCTACTCGGACAATCCTGAAATTCATGACCAGACTGTATACATTCATCGCAAATTTGACGATCGTATGGCGGATAAGGCTGTTTGCAAGTGAATGTTTTGTGGTTTGTACACTACCACACTTGGAGCAACCTTTTGGAGACATGTCGTGAACCGAGCAGTTGGGATGTATGCGTACGAAAGAAGTGCTGGGAAAGATATCTAAATCGATGATCTTGACACAAATGTAGGTGCAATCAATGCGAGTCAAGAAATTGTGTCTTGCTTCACACTCCAGGAATATAGAGCACACTTTATACTTCCACCGACATGTTTGCATCTCAAAGTTTCTCGTTTGCTCATTCATTAATCTTCATCACGAGACAAAACCTACAAAGCTTGCGGGAAAACTCGCAAGCTTTGCGAAAATGCACATGCACATTCAAGCTGAAAGTTTGGTTCATGTTTGAAAGATACACTAGATTGGTACATACAGTTGCTGGTGTTTTTCTTGCGGAAGGGTTTTTGGTATAACAATTGATGATACATTCCCTCACTGGAACAGAACCCAAAACATCTCTTGATTTGTCGCCGACGCAACACCGGAACACTACATAATCCTTCCACGTGTATCCCTAAAATCTAAGCTACAGCATCCTCCCATAATCTGCATTGTGTGTATAAATCCAACCAAGCGCCAGTTCCAGAATGCTGCTACCCAACAAACAGAATACGATTCTAACCAAAATTATCTAGTAGCATCGACTCATACAGGAAATTCCCTTGCTCATAATTATCCCACTGAATCACCCGTTGTGCGTACAAATTAGCTAGGTTCTCCAAGGTTTGTGTATAGTGCTGTTCTGCTATCCTCTTCGAAGGCTGTTTTCTGGTGCCACCGAATCATGATCCTAGAAGGCGAGAGTGATGAATCAACCCCAGAAATGTTGGGCGGAAAGGGCTTCCGGAGATACAAGGTAGATATGTATATGTAGAAAATATTGGAATATGATGACTGAGACACTTTCGAACGCTAAGTCCGACTCGTTTGTGAAGAACTTCATCCCGTTCTTCGAATATTCGTTTGTAAGCAATCGTGTTGTGCCGGGTACTTGACACTATGGTAATAGAGATTCATCATCGCCAAATGTAAACTTGAGATACGTAGCTGGCGTTTCGCCATCGTCTCATTTCAATGCCACAGGGGAATTCTGTAATCTTGCGTCTTGAAATCTTCTCTTCACCTCTGTAATTGCCGCAAGACCCTGATTTCGCCCGCCAAACCCACTAAAACTGGCAATAAATAATCTGTTTTCCATGTACCGATAGCAATGGGCTGCACCATCATGTTTTGAAGTTCAGATTCCATGAATTTGAATTTCAAGGACAAAGAGTATCTTCCTCACGAAAATCTGAATGGGAAATCTGTAGAATATGCCAACTAGGCAGCGCAGCAAGAGCCGCTTGTGGAGACATGATATTGTTCGTTAGGAGTGAGCGAATACTCCTGTTGCGTTTTGAATAGAATCGGGGGTGATATTTAAAGTCCGGGAGATAATTCATGATACTGAGGAAGGTAGGTCGATTCTTTTGCAGGGGTCAGAATTTAGGTCAATCGAAGCAAAATATGAAAGGGTGGCTCTGTATTAACGATTTCCATTGGTCATTAATCATAAGCCGTTAAAATACCCAGATGCCATTTATTGAAACCTCATGAACATCGTGGCTACTCGATGCAACTCAAAGGTCATGCCACATATCTACAGCTTCTCCTTCCTCCTCTGCTTCACCATCCATCATGATTCTGTTGTGTCTTGCCGGTGTTGGGCTTAGAGCAACTCTGGGTCTACTCATAAATGCATTTGTGTAATCCACATCCATACCCATAGTCACATTCATATCCTCATCCTCCTCATCTCCACTCTCAATCATAGATGAAATCATTCTATCCTTTGCTGGAGTCGGACTTACAGCAATTCTTGGTCTACTCATAAAGACACTAGCATAATCAACATCTCCATCCATCAAGACCTCTCTATCGATGCTCGGCGTCGCTTGAGGTAATGGTTCCCCTTCCTCTTGGACAACCTTGGGGAAATGTGATTGTCTCTGCTTTCTCTTTTCATCTTGGATGCTTTTCCTTCGCTCTAACTGTGCCTTCTTCTGGGCTGCCTCAAAGCCTGCCATAGACTGACGCGTGCGTTCTATCAAGTCTGCGTGCTTGTCTTCTTCCGTGATGGAAGTTTTCGCAGGTGTGGCTTTGAGCTTGAGGTTTAGAGTGAGGCGGCTCACGTCTGGCAAGTCATCGAAATCATCGTTGAGATTAGAATTTACGTATCTTGGATTCGATCGAGCCATGGTGAGACGAGTACGTTCTGCTAAGGATAACGAGCGTTGCATTTTTTGTGGTGATGGGGATGCAGCTGACATGGAGTTAAGAATCTGTTCTGCTTGACTGAGCTCCGGAACAGAACCGAGGGATGGTTCTGAGGTTTGGATAGATTGAGAGAGGGATGGACTCGATTGTGATGTTGTTGTATGTCTCCTTTGGATCGGTTTGGGTGTCTCAACTGAGCCCGCGCCATATTCCTGGTCTGAAGCTTTATCAATGGAAATTGGGCGACGGGATGATCTCATAGCACTTGGAGTGGCTGACATGTAATCATTTTCGGTACCCGATGCTAAAGTTGTGACCTCGGATAACCTTTCGCTGGCGATGTCTAGTTCTTTCGAGGCATACCTAGCTACAAGGGTTGATGAAGTCACAGTAGAGATTGGCCTGTGGGATGTTCCTAAACGTGGTGTGCTGATTGATGCATTATCATGGCCGCGAGGAGTTGAAAGCTCGGCAACTCCATCGAGATTCGCCACTAAGGTAGATGGATGATCCGGAGAGGCATTGGATAATGGAGAAAGGTCTCCATCTTGATTAGTTGATGAACATGACTCTTGGGGCGAATCCATTGAAGGTTGAATGAACTTGTGTCTTGAGCCACGTGGAATGAGGCTTTCCTTGGAAAGCACCTTTGGCTTGGATACATCATTCAGCGCATTGCGAGTTCTTTCCATTAAACGAACATATTCATCTCGAATAGGGATGTCCACGACTGTGGGATTTTCTGTTGTGTACCTCCCGATCTGTAATTCCTGGTGATCATTGAAACCGAGTTTTATACCTTTTTCCTCGACGGAAACTGCTTGAACTTTTTTGATAGGTGATTTGGTGCCGTTTTTAGTCAAAGTCCGACCAAATTCTTGCCATCTTGCCAAACGACTCTCCTGGTTTTGCACTCGTGCCTCCAACCGCTCAACAAGTCCAGTATCATTCTTTCCGTCTATTTCTGCAACCGTACCAGCCTCAATTTGGTCCCAGAGAATATCGAAACGCTTGGCCATTAATCCCTCCCGACCAGGCCTATTATCCCCATAAAGGATCGTTTCTAGCCACTCATTGCTACCTGACCAATTCTTGCGAACCTTGTTTTGTAATGATCTCAAATCTCGGTCAGATAACTCAGGATAGCCCTCTCCTTCAATTGTATCACGGTCCAATTCTGCTCGCCTTTTCGAGGTTCGTTCGTCATTGAGGTCAAGTATTTTGGAAAAGTCGTTATATCTGGCCCTCAATATATTCTTCTCGTCAATATGCCTACGCAAAGATTTCTTGTGCGCCAATATCAAGGCCGAAAGTACTGTCCTTTCCCCGGTGTACGAAAAGTTCTCCAATGCCAGTTCTTGGGCAAGAGCGTCGTATCGTCCCGAGGTGTCATTTCGAACAGCTTTCTTTAAAACGACATTCGAAAAGACCGCCAAAACCTCCTCCAATCTTTCACCCTTGCATTCGTCTAGCATTGTCTTTCTCAAAACCGTGTCTCTTCCAAGGACTCCATTCTTCTTCGCCTGATCGAGACATCGAAACAATGCAGTACGCAGATTGAGGGACTGGAGAGGTTCGAGAGGTGGGAAAAATGGTTGTAATTTCTATAAACATGCATTAGCTTTATTATTTCATCTCGAAGCAGCGGCATAAGGTTAAAGTGTACATTGCCGGTCTCTTCTGGATCCCAGATTGCAAATAGCTGGAATAAAGCCCATTCTACACATTGTATACGCTTCTTCTGATTCTGTTGCGCATCCTTGGTAGAGAATGTCACCACGTTAATATCTGGCCAGTCGTCTCGCAAATCTAAATCTAAAAGTCGCAGATTGGTTATAAAGAGCGTGACGTAGGAAGGGCCAGATGGAGGTTGTGCGTTGGATGTTGAAGTGAGCTTAAGGTTGCTTGAGGCTGTCGAAGTTCGAAGACTCCGAGACCCTCCAAGAGGATTAAAGATTGAGACGGACATTTTCTTGATCCCCGCAAAGTTGATATGATAACAACATGTTATCGTAAAATATCACTTCAATATCGAAGATATAAAGGCGGTCTGCATTGCATTAAATTCGTGGAGCTCTTTGCTTGGGTGTAAACAAACTGCGTAGGTACCCGTACCGATAGTTGATTGAAATAATAACATTATGATCACATGATCATGAAACTTGGCAATCGATAAGGTTAACAAATCCATTTGATGAGAACGCATTGAAATGCTTGGCAGCTTGGCATTTTGCGATGGAGTAAAACAATTTCCAACGTCAAACTTATCCTTCTCTCTTCTCTCTTCCTCTTACTTCTGCTGAATACTGGTTGCAATAGATCTCGTGATGACATTGGAAGATTCGAAGTCTAGCCGCCATCAATAACTCGTTCAATAATGCATATTTCCTTATAACCTCACTTACAAGATATTTGAGTTCTAGGGGTTCAAGGACGGATCAAGAGCAATATGACGAGGCTATTCGTAACCTACGTTCTTTTCGACAGCATCTTGGGTTCGAGGTATTATTTCTCAAGATACTCTGCCTATCCAGAATGTCCTATCGCCCAAACATCCATGCATTCCAACCAATCTCCAAGGTTTGATCGTCTACCGCAATCCAACCTGGACCAATTCTCAGGCCCCGACCGTTGACGCTGACTTAATCTCTTTGATTAATCTCGTTCGATGGAATACGAGTTTCCAATTTTTGGAATCAATCTTAGACGGGAAAGAGATGGCAGTGCCCCAACCCAAAACGAGCACAAAGGACAAACGCCAATAGGATTTTTGGTCGCGTTATTGGCTCACCGCATTTCAGTAATGCCGACCTCATTCTTAGATCAATCTTAGTGGATTGTGAAGGTTTTCTGAGACAGATCATCAAATGCACAGGGAAGTTCAATTACAAGTTTCCGCGACATGCGTCAGCTCAATCATCCACCTCCAACTTCTCCTTTTTCTCAATGTACTTCTATTGCTCCACCAAAATCCACCACATCAATTTTGGTTTATTTGACTTTGTCTAGTAGACTGACTAAACAATAATACGCGTTAAATTCCACAACCTTGGAAGATATGTTCCTAAAAAGCTAGAGATCATCTGGTGTATTTGCTCTGGTGGCTTCTCTCAATCCACCCGACTTCTTACGTATGTATATATGTAGCTTTGTCATATCAGGAAAGAGATTTTCGTATGAGCTAGTGCTTCAAAATCTCAATTAGGATATTAAAACTGGACTTTTGAATACCTTGTGGTGTTTTCCCTACAACAACCTTTGGGGCAATGTCAGGAATCAAGAAATTCCCTGCGAAAACCCCACTATACACCAAATTGGTCCTTGCGGTGTTGGACCCATAGCACCAAACCCTTTTAAATGTTTTTGATTGTCGACTAACAATATTTCTCGCCCTCGAATTCGAATCCAATGATGTATCCCTAAACCCTTGCGAGCCAAAGATTAGGTACCTCAATATCATATTTCCTTCGTTTCGCTTTACTGGCATTGATTTCTATAGTGGTGATCAGAGGCAAGTTGATAGCAATTTGAACCACATAAATATTTCTCATTTCTAGGACGACTCCGCAAGTCCAAGTCACATGCTCGAATCAATCGTCCGTCCGTCATATTGTAGTATATTGCATCGATCCTCTTAATTACTGGCTGATGTCATATAATGCAAGAGGGTTTTTTGCTTTGAAACACATTTCCAAACCGTATTTGTCGGGGTCACTGTGGAGGCTTGAGGAACGTTTTGAAACGCTGCCGACGGAACCTGGGTGCCTTTTTAAACTGGGCAAAATCGTTTGATGAATTGGGCATCTTCATCTCTTGGAAATTAGTTCGTCTTGTATTCCCCGAATGGACTGAGAGTTAATCACGTGATTTGGCACGGCCTGGAGAATTACGGTGGGTCAACTAGTCAAGCTCTATTTATGGCATCGCTTGGGTACGATGTAATGAGACGGGACCATGAGGGGTGAGACGCGTAATAACATGAGGATTTGTTGGTTGGAGCATAAGAAATCATTCCTTATGTGGAGACCTAACAGTTCAGACAAGATAAGTTTGGCCTGCCACGCCATTCAGAGCAAATCTTTTTAATTCTATCCTCTTTATTTCCTGTTCTTTTTTTTCCTCTTTCTTCCCCTTATCGAGTCCTCGTAAATTTTCGCCTTTCTACCAGCACCACACCCGCTACTTACAGATCCAATCTCTTGGCATCTGTAAGGCTGAACTTGAATATTCTTATATCAACCACGTTCATTACTTCTATTAAACCTTTTTTTTTTCTTATCTGCAATTGAAGAATTATTTATTGTTTCTTATCTTTTCGAATTTACAGCCTCTGCCACCAAAACATTGGATTTCAGAAAATGAAGCAAAGTACAGTATTCGGGCTTATTGCCTCTGTTGCCTCTTCTACCATGGCTGCAGCTGCTGGTACTCCGGTATTGGCAGCAAGAGCTTCATCTACTTCAAGTGTTGAAGCTGTTACAATTTCAGGAAACGGTATGCTCGCCAACACTACCTCATGACCTCATCATTGACTTCCTCCAGCTTTCTACAAGGGCAGCGATCGTTTCTATATTCGTGGTGTCGACTATCAACCAGGTAAAACTATCATCGCTGGCGCCATGCCTGTATAGCTAACCCTCCTCAACAGGTGGAGGAACTGGTACTACTTCGGACCCCATTGCCAATGCAACTGCATGCAAGAGAGATGTCGAATATTTCCAACAATTAGGAATCAATACAATTAGAGTTTATGCTGTCGATAACACTGCGGACCACGACGAGTGCATGGGCTATCTCGCTGATGCCGGTATCTACCTTGTCCTTGACACCGACACCCCTCTCTACTCCCTTAACAGAAACGAACCCCAAAAGTCATACAACAGCGTCTACCTTCAATCCATCTTTGCCACCATTGACAAGTTCGCCAATTACACCAATACTCTTGCTTTCCTCTCCGGTAACGAAGTCATCAACGACGTGAACAACACCAACTGTGCTCCATATGTCAAAGCCATCGTTCGAGACATGAAGGAATACATTGGTAGCCGTGGTTATCGATCCATTCCCGTCGGTTACTCTGCTGCTGACGTAGCTTCCAACCAATATACCCTTGCCGAGTACTTGAACTGTGGAACAGACGATGAACGATCCGATTTCTACGCTATCAATGACTATTCATGGTGTGATCCATCTTCGATGACCACATCCGGCTGGGACACTCTTATCAAAAACTACACTGGCTACAGCATTCCTCTATTGTAAGCCTTATCTATTTGATTCCACAAGTTGCAAGTCAAAACATCTAACGAACTCCAAAGCATGTCCGAATTTGGTTGCATTACCAACACCAGAAAATTCACCGAGATTGCCGCCCTCTACAGTACCGAAATGACCGCCGTTTTCTCTGGGGGTCTTGTGTATGAATATTCCAACGAAGGTAACGGATACGGTCTTGTGGATATCAGCGGTGGAACTGTTACTACCACCGATCAATTCAAATACCTTAAGGAGGCATACACAAACACTACTTCTCCAACGGGAGACGGTGGAGCCGTTACCACTACTGGATCAGCAAGCACTTGCCCAACGGAAAGTTCCGAATGGAATGTTTCGAACGATGCTCTCCCAGCTATGCCTACCCCAGCCAAGAAATTCATGACCAATGGTGCGGGTACCGGACCTGGTTTAGATGGAGCTGGATCTCAAGAGGCTGGTGATACAGAGAACGAATCTCAAGGTACCGCCACGGCAGGTTCTGGCGCTGTTACTTACACTGCTTCGGCTGGATCTTCGAGCTCCACATCTTCTTCAAAATCTGCTGGTGGTAGAAGTGCCGAAGTTGATATGAGAGCTTTTGGAGTTGTTGCAGTAACGCTTGCCAGTATGGTCGGTGGTATGATGTTGCTTTAAATGTGGGGGTCAGTTAGGGTGCAGATAGATTTTCTTATTCTTTCTAATTTTTTCTTTGTTATCTTGGTATACATAAAATGGAATGCATAAAATCTGTGTAAAATTTAGCTTTTGCCCAAGCTTCTTGTCTTACGTGTGGTGGGTTGTCGTTTCTTGGCTGTGTCACATTATCACAGCTCTTATACATCGACCCTGCCAATAACTTCGTAGTGGCGTTGAGCACCGAAAGTCTAGCCTCATCCCAGTTGTGCTCTTCTTTCATTCCTCCTCGCTACATGCCACTCATTGCATTCTTTGGATGAAATCTTCTTGTCGCTTCCACACACTCTCGACATGCTCTTAATAAAGTTTCTCTGAGTTTCTTACAGCTTGTCAACCAGCATATTTGCTTGCCAGGATTAGCTTAAATCTTACATATTTCCCCTCAGTCAGTGAGCGGAATGCGGCTGAGGTTTCCCCAGTGCGGGGTTCATGCGGGGGCCGCATATGGCATTATATCTTTACGACCGTGTAACTTCTATCATCTTTTTCTGCCCAAACATCTTACAAGGCCGCATTTAAATGCTTATGGCTTTAACTTCACCGATACATGGTCCAGTGAAGATAATGTGGAGCCATGATATTTTCCACCTTCACCAAGCCATGGTTCATTGCACAAAATGTACTGGATATTCATACGACAATCACCATGTAAGCTTTGAGCCATTACACTGTCATGTGCATATAGTCTCGCTCATAGGTTAATGATCCGTGATCCAAGTCGCCCTTCATTCAGCTGGATTCTCGTGATTATCTTGGCGCGGGGCTGGCAGGTCTTTGGATGCAGATAGCCATATATCAAGACTTTGTAAATTACGCCGCCTGCTCCTTTACCCAACTACTGCAATACAACAATAAATGCTAGTTATATGCTCATAATTCCCTGTTGCTTTTATAAATCACTCAAACCTTCTCATTCTATCTCACACTGGCAGCTAAGCATTTGACCGGATAACTTTTTGTACTAGCACAACCAGCACTTGGAATCATGGCTGCAATCCCGGTACTTAACTACCCTATCATCGGGCCTCCAAAAGCTTCCCCAGCTCCTGCTGATGGTAACGTTGACCTAGTTTCTCACTACTTTTCATTCTGCTAAGACTTTCAGGATCTGTCCCTCTGAGACGTGAAATTCGTGACCTTCAACGCAACTTTCCCGATCAATGGACACTTTACATACTTGGTCTTCAGGCTTTTCAACAACTTGACGAGAAGTCAGATCTATCATGGTATGGAATCGCTGGTATGTGCCTCAGAACTACTTCTACTAAACATGAGATGTCTTTCTGATATGCCAAGGTATTCATGGACGTCCATATCGTCCTTGGGGTGGATCTCAAGGGGATAACTCTCCTGGATGGCAAGGCTATTGTACCCACAGCTCTATCCTCTTTGCGCCATGGCATCGTCCTTACCTCGCACTATTCGAGGTGAGTGTATAATTCACCTATAATTTTCTACCTAGCACTCATACATTGACAGCAATACCTGTATCAAATCATACAAAAAATCGCTTCTACCTTCCCCACCGCCACTAAGGCTCGTTATCAACAAGCTGCTCTAACCTTCCGTATGCCGTACTGGGATTGGGCTGCCACACCACCTGCTGGTGATAAATACTTTCCTACTGTTGTCGGACAGCCCCTGATCCAGATCATCACTCCCACCTCGAATAACAAACCAGCACAAATCACCAACCCCCTCTACTCTTATAAATTTAACCCCTTGAATCCATTGAAGGGTGATTTCCCTAGTACTCCGGTATGAATTTCCATCTTTTAAAAAACCATAACAAGTATTGACATATTCAGGAATCCCGATGGCCCAGCACTCTCCGATATCCAACCAACGGAAGTGCAACTGCCAAATCTCAAGAACAGCAAGTCTTCGACGCCATGGAGTCACAATTTGATTCATATCAAAGCAATATCTATCTCATCATGAGAGATCCGAACTATAAACAATTTGATGCTTTTAGTAATCATCAATGGGCAGCAAACAATGCTCCTGGTACATATGGTAGTATTGAGGATGTGCATAATAGTGTTCACAGTGAAACTGGTGGGAATGGTCATATGGGTGATCCTGATTATGCTGCTTTTGATCCGTTATTTTGGTTGCATCACACGTGAGTCGAAGATCTTTTCCATGAGTCTACGTTCAATATTACCTTGAAACTATGCTTATAACATTATCTAGCAACGTTGATCGTCAATTCGCCATCTGGCAAGCCTTGAATCCTAATAGCTACGCAATCAACAAACCTTCCAGCGACGGAACCTTTTCCATCGAAAGCGGTGCCCAAGAAACCAGTACTACCGCCTTAACACCTTTCAACAATGCCACCGGCAAAACCTACTGGACCTCTGACGGCGTGCGCAGCACAGCCACATTCAACTACGCATATCCCGAGACCCAACAATGGAAATTTCCTACTGTTCAACAATATCAAACAAGTGTTCTAGCCGCAGTTCAAAAATTGTACGGTGCTACTAGTAATCAATTCATGCAATTGATGGGTGTTCAAACTGCTGCTGCACCTGAACCCGCTTCTACTCAAGCGAGCCAAATCGTGGCAGATGGCAGTAATGCAGCTCAGAAACATATCAATGATGTTGATGCCTCATCATCTGGCGGGCACAAACTTTTATCAAATCTTCTTCATAGTTCCGCCAAAGCTAAGCCTAAGCCCGGTGACGCGGTTCGTGGTGAAGAAGACTTTGAATCCGAGATTGGAAAGCGTAAGATGTCTTTCATTATTCTGCTCATATATTAAATATCTGACAATCGTTCAAGCATCCGAAACTTCAAGCACAGAACCAATTAAATACCGCGAATATATTGTCAATATCCGCGCTCCGAAGCATATTCTTCATCAAACTTATCGTGTGCGAATTTTCCTCGGAGATTTCGATTCGGATCCTGCTACATGGGTATGTATTCACATAATATTGTTACTTCTATCCCCTTTGTTCCTCTTTACAATTCCGAAACTAACAAACACAGCCAACCGCCCAATCCACAATCGGCACCTTCTCCTCCTTCGGCAAAAACCCCGCCACCACCTCCTGCGGAAAATGCATCAAAGACGCCGCGCGCTCCCTCATGATCTCAGGAACCATCCCCCTAACCCCCATCCTCCTCAAACTCTTCAAATCCGGCGATCTTGGATCACTAGAAGTGGAAAATGTCATTCCGTATTTGAGACGAAATTTGCATTGGAGAGTTACGTTGGCGGATGGAACGGAGATTGATAGGGGAGAGGTGGAGGGGCTGAAGGTTAGTGTGGTTAGTACCGTGGTTGGGTGTGTGCAGGGCGGGTTTCCGGAGTTTAGTGGGGTTTATGAGGTTCATAGTGAGGTTACAGGGGGACGGCCGGCGGGGTTGAGCGAGGGGGATAGGGTTTGAGGTTGAGTTGGGAAAGAGTTGTGAGTGCTTGGGGGATGGGAAATTGATTATATGTTGTTTTTTCAGGGCTACTTGGGAATGCAAATTTTTGGAATATTATGAAATGTATTTTTTAAATTACGTCTCCATCACTAGGAATATGAGGAATGACTTTTAACGATTTAATTTCATTTTAAGCGCTATTATCTTTGCCATCACTCCACTATCCTTCCATAACACGTAATTCTAGTATCTCATCTCCCCTTCGCATCGAAATTGGTAGAAACCCTGTGTGTGAATGGAAGTTTTCTAGTTACAGTACAGTACTATTCTACGATAAAACTCCGCCAGATAAATAAGAATTCACGTACGGCGGAAAATATAAAGTGATTCCATCCAGGTCTATCCCTTGATTATCACCATGTGAATGAGATGACGTGATAAGTACAGGTACATATCCAAGACAATTTCTACTCCGGCAAACTGGTGGACTAAGTGGAAGTAGTAACTATTCTCGCTCTACCTCCTCTGCGGGACATCGTTCTGGTCCGCAATCACAGCTTTTGAAAAAGTGAGCTGTGTGTAAGTACACCAGTAATGAGAGTATAAATTACCCGAAAGAATAGAATGGATTTATATCAGGAGGGATTGGTTCCTCGCTCTGATAAAAGACTCGTTGAGTCTATTCAGTGCCTTGGTATGCATTTAAGCATAAGGAAAACCTACTATCGAGGTCTTGACTATTTGATTTCAAGTTGAGGAGGTTGAGACGTGTGTGTGGATTTTCCCAGCCAGATTTCTTTTCTCGTATCAGGTGCAAAATGCATGGTCTCTATATGCGGGCTATTGCCACATATATTCGATGTAGTTTTTGTCTTCTTCTGGGGGTCCATCCTTTATTTAGGGCATATTCATTGATTTTGAAATAGTATATTTTGTGCTAAGAAATACCATAACTAATTCTAGATTATTTTCATAAGAGCATTTCTCATACAACTTTTGGAGTATAGTTTAATGAAGGACTGAGAGAAAATATTATATTAGAACTCTTAGAATTATCACTTATAATGCCATATAATGAGAGATAATATAAATGCCACACCACTGAACTTAACAAAGAATATTAAAATTTAAATGAATTTTCTTTTGTAACGATATCTTAGTGTTCAAATGCCAGCTACACCGGAACTATTTCTCTTAACCCTATAAATCGCGATCTGATCAAGTGAAATCTTTTTCAAAAATCTAGAAAGCAATTGATAACTAGAGAAACATTAGTCCTCGCTAATCCTCATGTATGGTTCACGGGGGAATCCGGGGTCCGTCAAGACGTCATTCATTATAAGATGAGACCTCAAGTCTCCAGACTTACTAATAATAAGCACCTAAAACAAATTACCACGTTTTCGAATTCGAACTACGGCGTCTCATCTCTCCTCTTAATCTTTTCATGCCAGAATATGACATACGGTTAAACACTCGAGACCAAAAGATTCTCGCTAATTTAGCGCGAATGGAGCGAGACTAAAGGGGGCTATGTGGGGATGAACACATGGTCGAATATCAAATACCGATAGAGCTAAATCGAATGCCGAAGCCTGAGTAACGTCACTCCGTAATAAAAACGAAATCGCTCCATCGTTGGGGAAAGGGAAATTATGGATTGAGTTTTTTCCCAAAAAGTTCGAATGACCAACTCTGATTTTTAGGCCCGAGTTTCGTTCGGAACACGATTTCCATGCTTAGCTAATGTATAGCATCAAATTTCCCTCTTGCCATGATCAGCCCACAGACAAATGATGGCATATTCTCTCTAGTTCAATAGCCGTGGGTTCAGTTGGCCTGGTTATGACATTTATTGTGTTGGTAGGAGTGTGAAATGGTATTTTCAATGATTCCGTAAGCGATTTTGATTATTGATGGTGGTGGGTTGTTCATTAAATTTTTGCAGGTGATATTTGGAGGGTGCTGGGTGGTTGGAGTTTCGTCATCGTGACACAGATTACACATTTGCGGAAGGGAAAGGTAATGATGTCGACGTAATCTGTTATTGCCAACTCGTCCATCCTCAGCTGCTAACATAAAAAAAAGAAAATCAAAAACTAAGTATCGCTGTCCAGAATGGTATATACAAATTATCCAACGCCTCGAAAGTGATTGCGGCAAGAATATTCCCCCGCCCACGAATCACACAGGGCTGAAGGAGGTCGGTGGAGGCACCCAAGTAATCATACTAGCATACTCACGCGGCACCCTCTCATCACCCACAAAATCCCCCATCTCATACAGCGTGCAATAACGACTGCAAAGCCTACAAACTTTCACTCCCTCATAGAGCTTCGACTCCCTACCCGGTTCCATCAAACCTATTTCTCCACAATCGCACAAAAGATTGTATTCGCTCTTTTGACCTCTCCGTTCCATTTGCTCTTCTGCTACTTTCAAACACTCGCTGCAGTGTAAGTAGTCAGATGCATCTGGTTCGCCAACGTCACGTGCGTTGAATGTGTTGATGCATTCACAGGGAAGGTCGCAGGTCACTTCGTGGGGAGTAATGCGGGTGAGGCAGGACTTGGAGGGGCAAGGACAATAGACTCGTTTTATGGCGAGATCGGTGATTCTTTCATTGGCGTTTGGTCCGAGGTCGTCAATGATGCAGAATCCGCAGTCCTAGGAAGGATTGAGTTAGTTTGTGTTCAAGGAATACCGATGAGATGAATGGTCGTATAGAATTTCAAGGTAAAATGAGAATGGCAGGGTGCGGGGTGGCGGTGTCAGATTGGGATTGAAATGATAGAACTAGAAAGTAGTATACATACCTTGCACACTTGCTTCGAACAACCAACACACCGAGCTTCCTTACGGAAAACGTGAATCTTTCCATTCTCAGGACAAAAGCCAATACAAAACGCCTCAAGCTCGTTCAAGATCTCTTGCGAGAAAAGCTATTCTAGCAATTCCGTATCCTCGAAAATATCCCAGAGGACTTGGAAATCGACATACGATGTGAGTTCCTTGAACAAGCGGCAAAATTCTGTCCACATCACCATCCATTGATGGTACCCGGGATGATCTGTGAGTGTTTCACCATCAGGGGCCCACCATGGTGCTCTCGCGTAATAGGGCTCTATTTCGATGAATTTATCAGGAGCCTGTTCCCAGGAATTCTTTTCTGGGAAGACTTCGCGGGCGACAGCGGCAGAAGGGTTCTCGGCTAGAAGTGCCAGTCTATGCTTAATCATACGAATGGCACCTCTGAGATGTTTTGGTAACACGTTTTCGCAAAGAAATTGGGCGTCGATGAGGTCAGACATTTTGATAGACTTGTAAGTTTATCTTTACTGGATTCTGAAGATGAAAGAAAGAATCAATGAAGTCTTAAGGATCTTGTCAGACTCTGGATTGCGATTATACCTGAATTGTTTGTAAATGAGATGTAAACTGAAGAGAAGAAGGAAAGTTGAGACGGAAGAAAGAATCTTATATATGGTTTCTCTATAAACTAGATATCACGGCATTTGCTTAGTGGTCGGGGAATGAAATATGAGATCACATTGTTCAATACTAATATTTAGTGCGAACCTTAGTTTCAGCCTTGGTGCGTTATCTTGTGCTTTCGGAGTCCTCATGCCACCACTAGAAGGTCCACTACTCTGGAGTCAAAAAGAAAGCTGTCACACATTGCCATTTAAGTATCAGGGACATGAGGCATGAGCTTTTTTCGACAGCATTAGTTTACTTCTAATGAAGTGCTTGGGGTTTCCAATAGTCCACGTGACATATAACCTCATCCAATCGACCTCTTGCCAGCATCTAAAACTCTAAGGCAATATGATGGTGTTTTGTAATTGAAGATCATCCAGTGTGGCGAGCATTCAAGAACCTCATGAGCAGTCCAGACACTTTGGTTACATAAAAACTTTTTAGTATTATCGATGTCCAAGTACAGGCGAAGGATCACAGACATTCGAGTTCACTTCCCAGATGAATAGGATGCAACATGAAGCAAGAGCAGCGTAATGAGCTTGAATTTGAGAATTCAATGAAAATAGCATGTCATTATTGTGATATGTTTATCCTGTGATCTAAATTCCATCTAATTTTCCCATGCAGGATATCCTCTAAACTCCAAAAGTTTCCCTGTATAAACTCCCTGTGTGATGCCATAATCTCAAAACAGACCATCCAATAGAGAATTTTCTCAAATTAACAACTCAATATCAATACAAAACCCTCAGTATCAAAAGCAACTCCGAACCGCTTAATCTGGTACTGGTACCTTAATACTGGCAAACCCACCCACGTGCGCAAAATCTCGGTAATCGGTGCGATGAAATGCTTCACAGAACTTATGACAAAGCCTACAAATATGATTTCTATCCTCAGAAGGCTTTACATCGGCTCTAAAGGTTAACCCACAATCACAATATGCCTATTACGATTTTTCATTAGCTAGTCCGCTTGGGAAGAGATAAAATAGACCTCAAGTGACAGAACACACTTACAGCATGTCCATTAATTATAGCCTCGAATTTTTCCCTGAAATGCCATAAGGGTTGTTTTATACAATCACCGCACAAGTAAAAGTCCACAGCTCCATTTGTCTGAGCTCTACGATTCAAATACCAGAGACATTTGCAGTCACCGGGCCATACTCCGAGAGGGCACCATATCCTTGCAGCCATCTAAACCACAGGGGTAGGATACGCGGGTGGCAGCAATTGCATACTCTTGATCTGCTCGAGTGGAGCCATGAATATGGTCTGTGATGCGTTGCGCACAGGACTATGGAAGGGTGGTTAGCCTCTCGAAATGAAAGGGATGCAATGGATTAATGAGGAGAGATAACGGAAAAGGAAGAGAATCGGCTGGAAAGGTTGCCAAGGATGAGAACATATGATGAAAGGTCAACAATATAATAAAGATCGCAAACAAATGACAGCAGGGAGGAGAAACGGCCACGGAAAATTCACAAATTCACACGTACCTCACAAAGCTGGGTATTACAAGTGATACACCTCATGGACTTGTTATACTTATGTTGTTCTTCCGTCTCAACACAAGGCTTTAATGTTCGTGATCCAAACTCCGTCCAAAGTTCCTCTTCATCATATACCAAACTTGTCTCATTCAATACCGCAATGAATTCTTCCCATGAGACGCGATCCATGACACGCTCGATAAGGAAATCGGTTTGATTCCACAGAGGCAGGGGTCTTAAGTCACCTTCATCTGTCAAATTGGTGAAGGTAGAGGAGTCTGTGGTTGCGCTTGAGTCCGAGGTGACTGAGGAGGTATCGCTATCGCTGTCGTTCATATCAGCATTGCTAGTACCAGTAGCAAAAACCGGAGTGCACTCGAGGGCTTGGAATTTGGCATTCAAAATCCTAAAAGCGTGCGTCATTTCGGCACGTGTATCTACATGGAATGCGCCGAGTAACATCTTGATGGTGTTCGAGATGATTGAAACTTTTCTGCTCAAAAGATGTGGGATCTGTTGTGTCTTTTGGTAATTTGAGCAGTTTGCTTGACTTAAAATGATGTACAATAATAGTGTACTATTGAGAATAGAAACATCGTATAGAAAGAAAGATATTATGAAGATATAATGGATTGTCAAAAGATCAAGATGCTGTGAGTTGCTTTTTTGTTCTGAGGAATATTGTAAGCTGAAGATATAAGAAAGGAATCCAAGGACAGAAGCACCCCATTAAGTATTCAAAAGTTTGGGTGATGTTAGCTTCGGCTTCTGAGGGTGTTCTGCTAGTTTAGATAAAAATGCACTAATTCATTTGAAGTTCACGCCATTTTTTAAGTGCTCTACTAAGACCCCTCAGATCAAATGTATACCCGAGACTAGAGAATATTAATATATATATATATATATTATTTGTTTCCCTCAACCACCGGACCCAAATGAGGAGACTTAAGTCTATGATTCTTTAGTTACGTCATTGTTCTTAATGCTAGGCAGATCTGTTGGGTTATGCAGATTTTCTCAAACTCCAATATATATTCCAAACTCTAATGCTTGTATTATTTTCATAATACTATTAATTAGATAATGTACTAGAAACAGCGATTTAGTAGTTCTTACCTTTTTATTTCATAATACTATTAACTAGATGGCATACAGGGAAATAGCGATTTGGCAGTTTTCACTTTTTCACCACCCAAATGACGGATAACATATATAACACAACGAAATGACGGGGTATAGCAGTGGTGCAACATATCAAGCCAGAATCTGAAGCTAATACAGATAAGCCAAGACCAGATATTATCCCCTAAACTTCCACAACGGCCGTCATCGCTTAGCAGGACCATAATAATCCATTAGATTCTAAGATTCCTGAAATTTAAGAGGAAATTTATCTTCATTTGATGTTATAAAAAGGAATAGATATTAATTTGATATATAAATTTTAACTATGTAGACATGTATCAATCTTCTTCATAATTCTTTTTCTTTTTCCGAATTTCTATGTCAAAATTTAAATCAAAATGAATTTTTCAAGAAAAGACCTCGGAAAACTCTCTGAAAAGTTCAGTCTGATCGATCAGATCTTTTAATTCAAGGTTTATTATACTGGAAATCTTCTCGGCGGCCGTCATTGCCGGTTATTAGAGAATACAGAGAATTCTTCGAACCACTTCTCACTCCCTTCCCTACCACGCCCAAACTCTACAACCCAAGCGGTATATACACAATCATTACCAAAACTACAACTTCACAACTTCCCAGATAAATATTAGAATCCCCAAAAAACATTTCAGAAGTACATTCGCAGCGGAGTATAAGAATATATCAAATTCGACAAATATCAAGTAAACTTCTATTATATACGAAACAACGTTATTAAATTGTGTATATATCTGATACTAGAACTATATTGGTACGAAGTATTATAAATAGTACAGTTGAGTGGTTTCCGAATGTTGTTCATCGACTATCGTTTCAAAAATTTAATTGACAAAATCTTATATAATTGTGATTTATGTTTGAGCAAGTTGATAAATGACTATTATAGCTGTTGTGATTGATTAAATCCAGGTTTAGTTTGAACAATTCGAAATCTACAGGAGCGAAAGAGGCAGAATCTTCATCAAGAGGATACAGGAGGAGGGGGTCCTAGGAGGAAGGGGGTGCTAAGTGCTCTTTCCCCTTGACCATTTATCTACGCTATATCTACTTTACAGAGTTTCAGACTCTGTAATGTAATCCACGCGTCATATCCAATTCATTAATCATCATAATCTTACCAAAAAAAACCAGAAAGGATAAGGATGAGAATTAGTAAGACTCCTGTCAAGAAGCGATCATATGACCCTGGAGGGAAGTGATTAAGTCTAACTAACGAGACGTGAGATCTCAAAAGTTTTATTTCTGATTCTGGTTTTCTTTTGATATAGGATATAATCGGATCAATAAAGAATCATCAAGACGAATAGGTAGGCTAAAGAAAGCACCTTGTACTTTAATACCATCAAGTTGATACCAATATGCAAATTTCCCTTATCGCTTAAGAGGTTTTGCTGATATTGTAACAAGGTAGTAGGCTTGGAATGATATTCAATTTAAGCTATAATCTTTTAGGGTTCCTAAGATCCTTTGAATTTGATTTTTTTTAGGATTATAGAAAAATATTCAAATTTATACATAAGTTTATATATAAAATATAACAATTCATTATATATAAAAATATAATAAAACCTTATTTATTTAATTCACTTGAATTCAATTTGGAATTATTCTTTTATACAATATTACCTCCCCTCTTATCAAAACTCGGCCCAAGTTTTAATTTTAGTTAGAACTTTAAAAGTTTCTTTAGATATTGATTTGAACAATTGCTATTGATGAAATACCGTTATTATTATCTTTATGTCTTTATTATCAAATTGATTATATAGTTCCCAAATCTAGTACTTCTTGGTTGACCACCCTTATCATTTAACAAGATACTTTACATCATCTTTAATATCGATGAAATCCATAATCTTTTGTATGTAATACTCTGGTTCAATTGGATCTGTTTTCCACAGGACCTGATCAAGGTTAGGGGATACCTGATTGCTAGTGCAGTAGAATTCAATGAAAGAGATATGGAAGGAATTATGGATATGCTATCCCTTAAATAATATCATTCTAATAACGATGAAAGAGATTACCTTTTGGATCTTGAAAAATCCTAATATTCTTTTATTCAACTTTTTAATAGGATATTTGATCTTGATATTCTTAGTATTTAATATCACCAACTATTCAATTTCATACTCTGATGCCTTTATTCTTTTTTTATTAGCCCATACTTTCATACATTTACAACTTTTCTTTAAATATTCCTTAACTTCTTTATACATTTATATCATCCAATATAAATACATCTGATTATCTGGATTTCGGGATAGATTTATAATTAAATTATATATAGCTAGATAGAAACCATAATTAGTATAAAATAAAATTAATCCGGTGGAGATTGTTATTGAATTGTTATATATAAATTCTGTTATTATTAATAAATCTTCCCAATTGAATATCTTGTAATTAACAAATACTTGTAAATAGATTTCAAATATCTAATTAATATATTCAATCTATCCATTAATCTAGAGATGAAAGGTTATATTCATTTGTGATTTAATACCGATTAACTTTAGAAAATCTTTCCATAAGCTGGTGGTAAATCAGGAATCTCGGTCTGATATAATATCCGTAAGTACTTCATATAATCGCCAATAAATTCGTATAAAGATATGGATAAGATCTTCTATTTTCTTACTCTCAATCTTAAATACTACAAAATGTATCATTTTCATAAATGAATCTATTATAACCTAGATATTATTATATCTATTAGATATTAGTAGATCTGTAATAAAGTCCATTATGACCATATACCATAATTTATAATGTAATTCGATGGATTATAGTTTACCGTAAATAATATAATAAAGATTCTTGTTCTGTTGATATTCAAGGTAGCCTATAATATATTATCGAATTGTTTCTTTCAATCTAGACCATCAAAAATTGCATATCACAAATTCCATAGTTTTGTTCATTCCTATATATCCTACAATTCTTATATCATACTCAGATTTTAGTATATTTTTTCTGAATTCGCTAAATACCCACAGATAGTTCTTTCGATATAGGAGTCCATCTTGTAGAATAATGTTTTTATTGGGAGACCATATTTGATATTGATAATCATTATTCTTTTTGGCTGTTTTTTTGATATTTTTCATAAAATTTGGAGTTCAATTTAATATCGGGATATTATATAATTGTATTAACAAAATAAGAATTACTGGTTTTATAGAGTAAGAGAAGTATTTTGGTTACAAGATTATTATAATCGATTGATTTTCATTCCCCTTTTTCTCAGATTGATATTGAAGTAAATGGGAAAGTATATTTGCTTTTTTGTTTAACTTTCCTGACCTAAAATTGATAGTAAATTAATAAATAAACAAGATTTCGATTTATCTCGCTTATCGTTTGTTTAGGATTTTGGTTGTAATAAAGTAGACTAAATTCTAATGATTCGAATAGATTTCGATCTTATACTCAGCTTCTTTTAAATATTAACGTCATTTTTGAAAACAATCGATAATACTGAATAATTCCTTGTTATATATTTTGTAATTCATTTCAATTGATTATAATTTACAAGAATAAAATACAATTAGATATTATTTTTTATCTTTTCCTTTTTGAAATAGAATATCCTTTAAAATATAATTAAAAGAATCTATCTCGATTATAATTGATTCAATAGATTGAAAATGGATCAAGATTGGAGTATTGATAAATACTCTTTTGAAATCTTCAAATATCGTAATTATTTTTGTTATTTATATCCAGTTCCTTTTATTTACTTTATTAATATCCATTAAAGGTTTAATTATAATAAAGAAGTTTTTGATGAACTATTTATAGAAATTGGAGAAGCCGATGAATTGCTGGTATTCTTTCAGGCTTTTTGGTGGCTTTCATTCTATGATATACGACACTTTGTCCTACGACATTTTGATGCTTTCAGGTCCAATATCAAAGCCTAGGAATTCTATACTGATAACACACTAATAGTATTTCTTGGGGGCTATTACAAAATTATATTTTGACAATCGAATTAGAATTTCTTTAATAAGTTTGTTATATTCTTCGATAATTTTGGTGTATATCAGGATATCGTTTAAATAAATTAATACATCAATATCGATCAAACCTCTGAAGATTTCATTTATTATTCCTTGAAATATGACTGGAGTATTGATCAATCTTATAGGTATTATGTAATATTTAAACAATCCATACTTATATTTGAATATTATTTTCTATTTATCCCTTTCCCTGATTCGTATAAGGAAGAATCCTGATTTCAAATTAATCTTAATGAATCATTTTGTGATTCCCAGTTAAACTTATAATTCTGAAATTAAAAGGATTGGATATCACATAGGGATAATAATCCTGTTGAATCCTTTGAAATCGATTATTGACCGAAAAGGATCAATAGGGTCTTTCTTGTTGACGAATATAAAAGATACATTATATTTTGAGGTTGAAGGATGGATTCTTTGGGTTAACAATATATCCTCAAGCTATAGTTTAAGAATGGCTAATTTTTTTTATGGATATTGTATATAATGGTCCCTAAGGTGAAATGATATTCTTTTGGAGATCGATAATATGATTCTAGGGTTATCTATCTGGTAAACGAAATGAAACTTTTTTGTTTATGATAGGAAGGAATTCATAGAATTCGGGTGGAATACAATCTTTAGTACTTTTTTTTTGAGTGGAGATAAAATTGATTTTCAATTTGGCATAATATTATAGGTATTGCTTGAATATAAAGATAATAACTTCAGCGATATCAAAAAAGTTGTTTGGAGGATATTCTTCAAGTTATCATTGGGGTAGGATAGTATTATAGTTATCGTTAAATTTATTAAGTTTGAAGACGATTCGGGAGAAATATTTGTTATGTTGTATTACTAATTCAGGAGTGAATCGTTTATCACCTTCAACGATTGGAGAAGCATCGAAAGCCATCATAATTCATGCAATTATTCTGGTATAGGTGTCGATCTTCCATTATTCTGCTTTGTTATTGAATAGGATTGATATTGAACTATCGAAATCTAGAAATACTCTGATTGACTATTTTGAATTTCTATAATGTAGGGTTATAATAATTATTAATCTAGTACCAAATTATGGTTCTGTTTTTATTTGTTTGTTGATTTCGGGTATTTCTAAGTTTCGTTTTTTGAATATAGTGACAATTATTGTTTTATTATTTATAGATTTTGTTTTATATAATAAATAATGGAATCCATTTAAAAATCCTAATCCAAATCTTCTAGTTTTATAAATCGATGATTAAGTTCTAAAGAGAATTGAATTATAACTATATCAATCTTGATTTTTTTGAAAAAGGGTTTTGCAGGTTTATCTTCTATAAGTTTTCTTTTAATAGTAGATACTTTTATTATAACCAATAACAGATTCTTACCTGCAATATCTTTTCTTGTAAAGCATTTTAGAATATAATAATTATTCCTGTTATATCTTTAATAAAGGATTTTTTCCTTTTTATATTGGTTGATATTATTCTAATTTATATCTTATAATATATCTTTGAATATAATCCATTTTTTGTTTTTTATGGATATTATAATATTGGAATACTTCTCCTCTATTCTTGAGGATTAATTTTGGCCATAATTGAAGCGAATATCTTGCTTTTTATAATTATATCGATCCGGCTTTGAGTATTCTATTGTTGAAATAAGCACATCTTTTCTTTAATGAATCAAACCCGGATTGATCAATATGTTTTTGTAAATCTATTCTGTTTCTTAAATGATAGAGATGAATTCTTTATCAATATCTAATATTCTTCCAAAACGAAAGTAAACCAATTTAATTATCTCAACAGGAATGGATTGAGTAATATAGTATTAGAAGGTGATTCCTGATTATTGTACAATTTTATTGAGGTTTAGAAGCTCAACAAGATATTGAGTAATATCGCCGTCATACCTGAGTTTCCTTATTTTCTCGGTATTATAATAAACTTCAACATTATCCTTGAATCGATCCTTAAGGGACTGAATATAACTTTTCCAATGATTTGTGAATCCTAACCTTTTGATTTGGCTTATCCTTTACTAATACCAGAATTGAACCTTATCAATCAAAAAAGATTCGATCCAATTAATATAATATAGATTGTAAGGGAAGCTTTTTTGGTAAGTTTTAAGATAAGATTTAATCTTTATTTATTAAGGTTTGAATTTAGATAGGTCTTGATCATTATAGATTGAAAGTTTGTTTAAATGTATAGGATTAATTATAATAGTAATAGGAATAGGGCGGATAAAATATTCCAAAGTATAAAGAAGATGATCTTCAATATTATTTGAATAATGTAAAGGATTTGGTCCGGGAATGAACGAAATTCTTAAGGGTCGGTTAGAAGATCTGTAATCATTTTTATTGCTACTGTTTTTGTTATCGGGATTTTATCCTTCAATGATAGTAAAACAATAAAAAAATGATGATCCTTCATTATTATTATTATCATTACCAATTATAAATCTGGTTTGAATAGTAATGAAATTGTTTCGAATTGTATTTATTGTTTTGCGAGTTTGGTTTTGTATAAAATTCTTATTGAACAAGTTCTGATATATTTGTGCTTTAAAACTTGAATGGGTTATTAAAGCACAATAATGAGTTTGAGCGGGGATTGAGTTTTAAGAGGCAAAGCTTCGGGGATTTTCAATGTTTATGTGGATATTGGTTGGTTCTTGAAATATAATATATTCTTGAAAGGTATACATAATAGAATCAGTATTAATAGGTTGGTTTCGGTTTCGCTGATCTTAAAGTTCAATTATTATATCCCGGGTATAGATTCGAAGATTATCGATTTATCAACGGAATTTTTCGTTAAGGAAAGTAGAGTCCAGATATTTTTGGATAAAAAGATCTTTGATTTGAATCTCTTTGTTATTTGTTTAGTTGATTATAAATAGTTGGAATTTATATTTGTCACGAATCGTGAACCACAGGAGGCTAACCACGTGATACCTCTTATCTCCCATATCAATTTATGAACTGATCATCCATGCGTATACGTTACAAATCATATAATTTAGTATAGTAAAATAGTAACCCTAATAATGTATATATACAACTCTACAGTCTACAAATGGGTATTTGTATATATATATCTAGTTGCTCTTTATAAGCCATAGTTTTTCAATTATAGATTCTAAAGAATATAATTGATCTTGTTTATTCAACTCTATTATAGCTTTTGTGCATTATATTATCTATAATTCATTTACAAATGTTCGGCTATTTGGTAATCTTTCAAATAATACTTCATTTTAATAATATTTTCTTAGGTGAATTTTTATAAATGTTATATTTAGAGGAAAAAGATCTATTTTGATTTAATCGATGAAGATAAATCCCTTTAAAAGTATATTATCATTTTTATAATACAATGAATTCCTCCTTTTGTATGCTCCGAATCTTCGAAAGTATATTCTAAGGAACTTTTTCTTTCTCCTTAATTATTTCAACAATCTTTCGAAGAAAATATGAATACAGGATTGAATAATATTATTATTAGAAGAAAGAAAATTAATAAAAAGAAGATTCCAGTATATAAAACTAATACTCTCAATGATTTAATTGCTTCTTCCGAATTATTATTACAATTACAAAATCTTTATACAATAATTATAAATTTGAAAAAAAAGAATCGACAATTGAAAATTATAATGATAACAAGCTCTACAACAATACAACCTTCTTCTAAATCCTAAATGATATTTATATAGATATTCAGATCAATAATAGTATCTAGGACTCTTCTTATTCCTTTAATCGAAATTCAAGAATCTTTATCCAAGCAAACCTGAAGATCTCGAAGTCAAAGGAAGAAAACTTTGATCAAACGATTTGATTATCCAGGGCCCTCCGAGAATTCTCTTTCTCTTTCAGGAAATGATGATCTATTTAATAATCAAGGGTCCCTTTATTCAAGAAGTTGATTTAATCAATCAAGATTGTATTTTTATATTAATTACAATTTGCAATAAGATATATATATATTAAAATCTACAAATCTTATTACTAAACTTAGCGATGATATTGAATCTAAAACTAATTTGTAGTAATTATTAATTATAGAACGATTCGAATTATATACTATATCATTTAAGAGTGAAATGTAATGCTGTGTATATATAATCGATCAAATTGAATCGGAAGTATAAATATATTATTATACTTTTTATATACAAATGCCCCGATTTACAATACTTGAATTGATTGAACAGTTTACAACGATTTATCGGAATCCAGCCGAAATCGATAATGCTCGTTTTCAATACGAAATATAGGTCATGCCTAATACGATTCGATATAACAACTTCCTAGAATAATATAGGAAGTTTAGATTACTTGTTACCTAAACAGAGATTATCGATGATAAGGTCCTATTCAAGGATCTTAAACGAAAGATTTCCGATTTTCTTTTACGAGCAATAGTAATATTCATTAAGGATTACAAAACTATAAAAGAATTCATAAATATATTTATTAGAATAAATTAAAACAAAGTTTTATTACAAAAACAAAACTAATATTACATTAATCGAAAAACCCTTATAATTATTTGTAAACCAACAATTATTACAAACCCTTTATAATCCTTTCGAAATTTTAATAACTCCAATTTTGGAACCTTCATATTCCCGAAATCATTTTTATCCCAGAATATTCCTCCCGAATACATCAATTTTATTATATCCAATAATTATTCGAACTTCAAACATTCATCGTCCTTTCCCTTTTCTGAAATAGTATATACATCAATACTTCATATCGATAATCTCAATAAGATCGAGATAATATAAAAAGAAGCAAAAGAATTCGAAAAATATCGGGATGCTGAAGAAGACTTCAGTTTAGAAATTATAATTGAAGTTATACAAAATGTCTATTTAGAAAAAGAAAAACGTTTAAAATCAAACATTTAGATTCCGTTTCTATTCTAAGCATTATATAGGATATGAGATTTCTTAATCTAATTAAACTTATAGAAAAAAAAGTATTCACTCTTCCTTATAATCTTTCGAAAAATAGTTATATTTATCGATCAAGAATATTTATTAATTCTGAAACAAATGGATTCGCTTTTATTAATACTATATTCTTTATTTGTTTATTTTGTTAACTTTTGGTGCAGGAAGTAGTAGTATTGTTGACTATGTAGGTTGAACTAAGGATCTATATTTCTAATAAAAGTAGAATTGAGGTTATCCCTAAATATGGTTTATGTATCATTGTAATCTTGTGACCTCAATTCTAATCTTATGATGATCTTATTTCCAACATTCCTTTATTGAAGATATCTTATTCGATTCTCTTAAACTATTAATCCTAACATTTTCTTGAATTTTTCGAAAGCAATCCTTGTATAAGGCTTTGTCATTCTGTTAACAATTATATCGTATATATTGATATAATTAGTAGCGATTTTCTTTTTTTCTATTAAATCTCTGATGAAATGATAATTGATATCTATATGTTTGGATTGTTTATATAAATATGGGTTTTTGGTTAAAGCTAAAGTGCTTTGATTATTATTGAGTATTTGAATTATATCTTTGTTCTTTTTAATATAATTTGATCTGAATAGGTCTTTGAGTATTTGTGTAATTCATCTTTTTTGTTTGATGAATATTGTTATTATAATATATTCTGATTCTGCATTAAAGATAGTTACAAACACTTATTTCTTGTTAACCTACAATATAAGGCCTCTATAGAATATCACAACTCCCTTTGAAACATTTTTCCGATTATATTTGTTATTAGCCCAATCTGCATCTGTATATATCTTTATTGTATTATCAGACATATTGTATTCTTTGCAAATATCAGATTATACTCTTTTTGACCCAAACCATAGCTTTTATTTGATTATTGATTATAGATATCATATCAGATTCTTCAAAGCTATAGTATAATGTTTTGCTGGTTTTGTTATAAATTGTAAAAATCTTCCAATTGAGAATGCTATATCTGATCGGATATATATTATTGAATAAATCACACTTTCTATTCGTTGTTGATATTCATTTATATCTACTAATTCATCGTTATCGGTTGCTGGTCGGAAATGGGTATAATCCATTATTGATAGTTTTTTAACTTGATGTTATTTATATGTAATATTGTATTTGGTTAGTATAATATCGAGATATTCTTTTTAATCTATAATTAATATATACACTTTTCTATCGCGAATGATTCTAACATTTAGGATCTTACTAATCTCCCTTAGATTCTTAGTATTAAAACAGACCGATAGTTTTTCATCGAACCAAATGATTTGCGATGATATATATGATGCAATAACAATATCATCGATATATACCAGTAATATTATATTACGGTCTTTGAATATATATAGACATGGGTCTGCCAAACTTTATACAAAATCTATACCCAAAAGCTCTTTTTTCAATAATAAACTCCAGTCCTTCCCAATTTGCTTCAATTTATATAGGCTTTGTAAAGTTTGTAGTATATATCCCTTTTTGACTTTAATACTTTAGAATAATTCGAAATAGATCTCTTCCTTCAAATGCAATTCGGTAAAGATGTTTTTGATATCGAAATATAAGTATTCCAAATTTTCCTTTGCAACAATAGCTAAGAATAATCTGAATATATTTAGCTTTATTATTGATACAAACGTTTTATTGTAATCCTTTCCTAATACCTGATTGAACCCTCGAACTATTAATCTTACCTTAAATCGTTCTACTTTATTATCCTTAATCTTAATTATAAATACTTATTTCATCGAAACCAGATTACTTCCTTTAGGAAGTATATATTCTTCCCAAATATTATTTTGAATCAAGGATATGATTTCCTCTTGGATAACTTCCTTCCATTTTTCAGAGTATTTTCGATCCGATATTGCTTCCTTATAAGTTCTTGATATTTTAATTTCTAGAACTTCTTCGGCCGGATATACTACATCTTCTATATTATCTATATCTATCAACGAAATCATAAAATCTGAAACAATCTTGTCTTTGATATAAGGATCCATTTTATAAATAATTGGGATTATAATCATAATATGTTCTATACTTTCTTGAGTTTTGATTTATATAAATATCGCAATCAACACTTTTATAATTTTGCTTTTCTATTCTTCTTCAGGATCTTATTCTATATCTCTTTTTCGTTTTTGTATTAGATATCTTAGGGATTCGTTTTCAAGATCCATTTCATCCTTTTGCTTAATCTTAGATGATTATAGATTTACTTCGCTTTTTGATCCTGTTGAAATAGGCTTGTCAACAAAATTTAAGACAATCTTAAATTTTACTTCTGGTATAGATTCAGGGTTTGCAGAAATTGATTCTTGGACTGGACCCTTTGAAATGATGGATTC
Organism: Stromatinia cepivora; assembly: GCA_014898415.1. NCBI lineage: Eukaryota > Fungi > Ascomycota > Leotiomycetes > Helotiales > Sclerotiniaceae > Stromatinia > Stromatinia cepivora. The sequence goes on along the minus strand of RCTD01000026.1, from coordinate 141,785 downwards.
GATATCTGAAATATCCTTGGAAAAAGATTCTTGATTTGTTTTCTGGATATTGCCATCTTTATCTTCATTGTATATTGGTATTGATGTATCTAATTTATCTGGTCTCAATTCGACAATTGGGATACTTGATACAATCATTGAATTCGGTATAATATCTATTAAAGAAAATATTTGGAATAAAGGTGATATAAATATCGCATTTAGTATTGAGGATGGAGAAGGTGCCTTGTTTGCTGCTGGTCTACTATAAGGTTTTCGATCTGGCTTTACATTCTTTATTCCTTATAAACCTGATTCACAATTTCTTAATTTAAGATCCAAATCTCCTCCTTAGTGAAATTCATCTATAATTACTTTGTTTGATCGAAATATATAATCTAATTCTGGAGAATATACTTTGATATATTTGTTCATAACTTTTGAGTATCCTAGGAATATACCGATTCTCGAAGTATCCTGCAATTTATTGTATTTCTGCCCTTTCGGAATAATCTTGGGATTGATATAAACATAACATTTGCTCCCCTAAACTTTGTATATCTCTATATCTAATACTGTACCTATAAAAGCTTCTATAAAGGATCGATCTATTCCATTCATATTAGGACCAATACTAATACGATTCCTGATATAAATATTATACTCTACAACTTCATCCCAAAATTCTAATGGTAATCCAGCTTCTTTTAGCATTACTCTCATATCTACCTTTGTAATCCTTATATTCCGTTTTACAGGTCCGTTTTGATATAAAAAGGAAATTGTTATAACTTCGAATCATATACCCGATAATCATTTATAAATAGCTTATAAAAATTCCGGTATATTATCAGTCCTAATTGCAATAATCTTTTTTCCAATAACTAATTCTATTTCCTTTTTTTAAGTTTTCAATATTTAAATTGTATTATCTTTTTGTTTAAATAATATAATCCAATTTATTTTTGTACAACTATCAATGATCAATATAAAATAACGATTCCCTCGAATCGATTTTGGGAATGATCCTGCAACATCGAAATGTATAAATTCGAGTCTCTTTGATTTGTGCAGATTCAATTGCTTCGGAATATGATTGATCATTTTGGTGAGTATATACACTTTATAGATATCTAATTTAATTAGGATCTTTATCGATTTAATTATATTGGATACCTTGTATAGATTTTTGATCTTATCTGGATCTAGATAATTGAATCTTCGATGCTATAACAGGTATCTCTCTTTCTCCTTGAATATTAATTCATTATCAATACCTTTGGTGCTATCGATTATCTTTAAAGAGAAACCTTTTTCCTGATCATTTTGATATATATTAGAATAAAGAGCTATATCCTTATATCCTTTGGTTATATATGAAACCATGTACATTCCGTCTTGTATTCTAGTATAGATGATTTTCTTATTGTCTTTCTTGAAATATATATGATGAGAATTGAATTCCCTTTGCAATCCTGTTTCGCAGATCCTTTTTCTTGATAGCAAGTTTACTTCTAGCCTTAATATGTATAATACATTTGAAAATAGTATCTTAGAATTATCTTCGTATATTATATCTATTAGACCCTAATGATAATAATATATCATTCTTTTACTAATCTTTATTCTTTGTTTAGTAATAGATTTTATTAATCTGAATAATGAAGATTGGTCAGATATATATAAAGAAACGCCTGTATCGGTATATTATTTGTTAAAGGAAGTCTTATTAATGGTTTCTTTTGTCAAATTGCAATCTTCTTTCATTATATCCTCAATATCGGAGTTTGATTCAGAGATATTGTTAATAGGATGTATTTGGTTTTTCTTGTTGAAATAGATCTTCTTCGGATTCGATGATCCCTTTCTCCTTTGATAACGAAGATAACTATGAAGGAGTTTACTGGTTTGTATTAAATACAGGTAGTCTCGTATATAATGATTTTCCCTTTGATATAGATCGCAAGTATTGTTTGGGGTTTCGAAATCTGATTCTTGATGTCGAGAAGCGTACCTAGATCTTTTCGCAATTTGCGCTAACTCTGATCCATCCTTAAAACGAAGTTCTTTAATCTATAAATACTTAATCTTATTATCGATACTAAAGCTAATTTGGATATCCAATATATCCATTACTCCTTGATAGTCGATTGAAAAATTATATATTAAAACCAAGAATAGGGCAATATCTTGATATACTGACTGATAGCTTTCATCTATAGTTCCTAGTTTCCTTTTGTATTCTTTTAGTTTATCCCAAACTTCGATAATGGTTATATCGGGATGGGTATTGGGTTGGAATTTGAAGTTCTGGATTATTATTATATATGTATTGATTATGATTGTACTAACTCTGGTATATTTTGATTTAAGGTATCTCTAGAATGTATATACTGTTGAATATTCATCGGTGAAGGTTTTATCATCATTATTGAGTATTGTACAAATATACAATAACGTATTCGTTTCGTTCTTTAAATATTCCGATTTCAATTCGACATTGTAACATATACGACCATTGATCTTGTAGGCAGATACTATATTGGATCCTGCAATCTGCACATATTCGTCTAATATTTGATCAATTATATAAAACCATCCTTTCCCTTTCAATTATATTTTCATTTGTTTGAATCATCGCTCATAATTATTTTGATCGAACTTCGAAGGATTGTTTGATTTCGATATTATAAAGGTTTCTTATTGTTTGATGAGTATCGAAGATAATCTTCAGATTTTTAAGACGATCTTAAAAAAGGATATATAGCAAATAAATTCAAAATAATAAAGAAATATAAAAATAAAACAATAAAAGAATTCATAAGATTGTATTGTAATATATTTTCTTGTAGTTATGCGAACTTGCTTTTCGCCTCTGCTATAATTCTATATCAACATTGTACAGACTATTCTCCGCTTTGATCTGTAATATTATGAATTATAAATTGTATTGTCGTATTTCAACTCTACTTCGGTAGTACTATATGAAAACTCTGATTTTCACTTTATTCCATCCCTATTAACTATACTAATCCTTTCTCGATTTGCTTTGTTTTCTAATCATTACTGTACAACCGGATCTCATAACCTGTTAACTTTTGGTGCAGGAAATAGTAGTATTGTTGATTATGTAAGTTGAACTAAGGATCTATATTTCTAGTAGGAATAGAATTGAGGTTATCCCTAAATATGGTCTGTGCACCATTGTGGTCTTGTGACCTCAATTCTAATCCTATGATGGCCTCATTTCCAACATATTTCCTATATTTAAATCTAGAATTATATTATTTGAAGCTTCAATTGAAATTAAAGAATATAATGGTATATAAAACCATATTATTATTTATTTTATATTCCTTAATTTAATGGTTGATAATTGTGAACAATCTTTTATTCCTTTTTTTATTATTGAATTAAGAAATTATAATATTATTTTAGGTAGACTTTGGTTATCAGAGATTTGAGCAAAGTTCAATTGCTTTAATCGATATTTTGAATAACCTAAAAAGAGATTCTGTATTATTTCCTATTCGAATAATCTCTTTATTACCCAATTATCCTTTTGTAAATAGAAGATCGATCGATTAGCTCAATAAAATATTGATCGACGAAATAATTAATTCGAAGAATATTGGAATCGAAGAGATTTATAATTGAACAGATTAATTGTAGTTGATAATATACAATAAGAACCTTCAAATATGAATATAATACAGATTCTTGTTGAAAAAGAAGAAATCCCGATTCCTTTCAAGTTCAATCCACTTCTTTCCCAATCAACCATATTATTACTACAGATCTACGAATGCCTCCTCTGTATATCACCCGAAATCCTCGATCTATACACACTCAAACCCGATAAATTCCAATTAGAATATAAAAAAGATAAACAAACTGAACTCTTTATTATTACTCTGAAAAAACTCGATAATATAATAGATTTCTAATAAAATAAATAATATACAGAAAAAAGAATATTGATTGCCCTAATCGAATTCAAGAATACGAAAGTTCGAGAGAAACTCGATCAAGTATTAATCGAAATCGATTCAAAACCTGAAATACTATTTGAATATCGATAATATTATCGAGCCTTTTCCAAGTATAAATCAAACATCTTATCTTTTAACTGATTTTATGATTATAAAATCATATTGGAAAATAAAGGAGAATAAGTTTTACATTACAATCTGCTTTATAAGATATCCCTAAAACAATTAGAAATCATTAAAAAATATATTATAGATAATTTCAATAAAGATTTCATTAAACTCAATCAAGCTCTTTATATTATATCTATTTTATTCGTTAAGAAACCCAATAATAATTTGAAGTTTTATATAAACTTTAGATTATTGAATTTCTTGATATATAAAGATCAATATCCCCTTCTTTTGATCGACGAAACGCTTTCTCGGTTTTTCGGTACTAAGATCTTTACCAAACTCGATATTCGTCAAACTTTCTATTATATAAGAATAGATCCTGCTTTGGAAAAGTATACTATCTTTCGAATCCGATATGGATCATATAAATGCAAGATCGTATTATTCGGATTAACGAATAGTTCTACAATCTATTAGTGTTATATAAATGATATTCTATTCGATTATCTAGATATCTTTTGTACAATATATTTTGACAATATTCTAATCTATTCCGAAAACAAAGAAGAATATCAAATTTATATTAAACTAATTCTCAAATAATTAAAAACCATTGGTTTACAAGCGGATCTCAAGAAATATAAATTCAATGTTATATATATCAAGTATTTGGATTTTATCATTTCTATTAAAGGAGTAAAAATGGATTCTGAAAAGATTGAGATAATTAAGAACTAGATCTTTCCGATAATAATAAAAGGGATCCAATCATTCTTTGGTTTTTATAATTTTTATTGACGATTTATTAAGGATTATAGTATAATAGTGAAATCTTTTAACAAATTCATTAAAGCAAATGTTAAGTTTATATTCGACAAAGTATACCAAAACGCATTTAATATCTTGAAGAAAAAGCTTATCTCTGCTCCATTCCTACAATACTATAATCACTGATTCCTTTATATATTCGAAATAGATGTATTCGATGGGGTAGTTGTTAATGTATTATTACAATAGTATAACGAAGATTGGTTTTCTGTAGTTTATTTCTTCAAGATTATGGTTGTTGTTAAATTGAATTACGAAATTTATAATAAAGAAATACTGTTAATTATTCGATCTTTTAATCATTGGAAAGCAGAATTCGCCGGCTTATTATATAAAATCAAGGTTTATATCGATTATAAGGCCCTCGAATATTTCATAATTATCAAGATTTTCAATGCTCGATAAGTTTATTGAATAAAAGTTCTAATTGATTATAATTTCATTATTATATATCGTTTTAGAAAAGATAACTCTTTTATCAATACCTTAATCTATTGGATCAACGAATTAGATTTTTAGAATTATACCAAGAAGAAAAATCGCTTTCAATAGTTTATTAAAGATAATCAAATTGATACCAAAATCATAAAAAAAGTCTTACGAAAACATTACCTAGATGAAACAGCGATTACTAATATCGATTTGAATGAAATCGCTTCTTGATTCGATTTAATTAATTATATTATTAAAGCAAATAAAACTATAGATAACTTATTAACATTCAAAATATAAATTACCCAAAATTATAAGTATATATCACTTCAAAATAACCTCTTGCTTTACAATGATCGTTTGGTGGTACCCGATATCGATAATCTTCGAACTTATTTGATTCGTGAAGCTTATAATTCCGTTTCCATTGTTTATCCTGGTATAAGCAAAATTTACCTTTTATTATTTCAATAATACTACTGATCCAGAATATATAATACTATAACCAGATATATATATAATTGTTATATTTACAAATACAACTTTGTTCTATACAATTGTACCCCCGGTTTATTGTATCCATTTCCAATTCCTAATCGAATATAGTAATATATCATTATAGATTATTATAATTTTAATAAGGATAAATACAGATATAACAATATTTTAGTTATTATTAATCGATTAACAAAGCAAACTATCTCTATATCTTATTACAAATCAATCGATATTTGAGTTCAAATATAATTATATCTCTATTATATATATCGATATTATAATTCCTTTAATATTATAATATTGGATTATAGCCCCCAATTTATATTACAGTTCTGAAAGGAATTTAGCCAAATCCTAGGAATCGATTTCAAACTATTTATTGCTTATTATCCCCAAATCGATAATCAAACTGAGATCTATAATTAATACCTTCAGTAGTGGTTAAAGCTATTTGTTAGCTATTATCAAGACGATTAATTAGAATTCCTATCTATAATGGATTATGCGTAATTTACTCTTCCATACAATTCTTTAGGAGGGTTTATACTCTACAAAATTTTATATGGGTATACACCGAAATATATATAAGAATAAAAAAAAGATATTAATAAATTAATAAACGATATAAATATGCGTAATGCCTGTATATACACAGAATATAATAGATTAACTTTTGTATAAGCGAAAGAAGGCTTATTATATATTTAAACCAAGATATCGAAATCCATGAATACTTATTAATATGAAATCGATTTCGATATCGAAGATTATATATAATTCAATATAAAAAGTTATCTTATCCAAAGATTATTCAAAAAGCTGGACTTTCCAATTCAAAAAAGATTCAAGATTATTAATCGATCTAGAAGCTCTTTCAAATTCGAATTCTTGATTATGATGAAAATTCATTCTATTTTTCTTTCAAATCGATTATACAAGATATATAACGATCTTCTTCCTAATTAGATATTCGAATTATCTCTGTTTATTAATATAACTGATAATTCGGAATAAAAAATAAAAAAGGTTTTAGCAATAAAGAAAACACAAAAAACCCTATTATACAGAGTCTTATAATTTAATAACAATACTGATCTTATCTGGTATCTTGCTTCCGATTTTAAAACATTATTGTATCTCTTATACGATTTTTATTTGGCCAATCCAATGTTGTTTGGTCCTTTTAATCGATTAATTGATTGAATAAAGTTTTATAAAAGTAAAAAGGATAATTATAATCATATAAATGACAATTCATTTATAAAACTAAAGAAAAGAAAAGTGTTCTTCAATATAGTAGATTAGATATTATGATTTTATGATGGTACATACACATACAATTGTGAAAGGATCAAAAACCTATACAAATTCGAGGGAATTTGATTATATATATATATAGCCCGAATTTTATATAATAGACGAGCTGCCACCATCAAGATAATACGAAGGTAATATATACCTATAATCATTTCAAAAATCATATAAAGGGAAGCTTGAACATAATAAGAACGAAATGTAATGTCACCTCTATTAATTTCGTTCAATTTGATTGATTTGGTCAATTTGGTCGATTAACTTGATCGATTTCGGAATTAATTATATTAACTATCTATCATTACTATACTATAATTCAATCTCCTTTCCTTTTCTATTAAAACTTTTTCCTTTTAGAAGTTCCCTAAATCAAGGAGAATATGAATCAATATTAATTTAATCAATTGATGAACAATTTGATCGATTTGGTCAATTCATTCGTTATTTTGATCAATTTGATTGATAATTTTGATCAATTTGATCAATTTCCATTAAATTAATCAAATCAACCAAAATGACCAATCTAATTGATTTAAAGCTTATAAACCTTTACAAAACCTGATTTTCGATGAAATAACAATAGAACAAAGAACTGAAACATTTGAGGGCGAGCTTTTCCAAAGGGGGGAATAGTGTTACGAATCGTGAACTATAGGAAGCTAATTATATAATACCTTTTATCTTCCATATCAATTTATAAACTAATCATCCATATATATACATTACGAATTATACGATTTAATATAATAAAATGATAACCCTAATAACGCATACATACAACCCTGTAGCCCACAAATAAATATTTATATATATATATCTAGTCGCTCCTTACAAACCATAATTCTTCAGTTGTAGATTCTAAAGAACATAATTGACCCTGTTTATTCAGCTCTACTACGGCTCTTGTGCGTCACAATATTGTTGATAAAGTTTAATCTATATTTTATATAAAGTATTTTGATGGGCTTAAATAATTTCTTTTAATTTACTAATAATTTGAAATCAAATTTATTCTTTTATAATGAAGATAATAATAATACTCCAGATTTTCTGAGTAACAATATAAATCAATTCTTTAGAGTATTATTATAATTAATAGTCTTATTTTTTAATCAATTACATATTAAAGTGGTATACTTGGATTATAATTTTATAATCTTATTTTATGGATTTATATTGAATCTTAACTTTATAGAGATTCTTATAATAATTGTAGTTAATATATTATAAAAATGTATTCAAGCCCTATAATACTTCTGATATATATTGATATATATGGATAATCTAATTGAAAAAATTGTTGATAATTATATTATTATAAATAATATATTCGGTATTGATTATGGCAATATCGAAGAAAAAAGGAATAACCAGGACAAATTGAAATTGATTGTTTTCGGTTTGTCCGACCGGAGTTTATTAATATGAATTTGCTATATTGACAAATTGATCTATAGTTTTATATATATCGAAAAAAGGATATCGAAATTATAGAATGGCAGAAAAGGATGTATTTGGAATAAAGAGCGTATAAAAGATAGATGGGAATATAACGACAGTTAAGATTGGTGATTATTCATATGAAAGGATTTGGTTTTCAAAAGTATCGTTGTTACTAGAGTCTTCTTCATTTGATTCTCTATTGAATTCTTTATTGGATTCTTACTCGCTACTAGAGTTTTGTGGAGAATCTTGTTCTTCTATAGGTTATATTGTTGAAATAGTAATAAATATTTACTTCGCAGAGATATTGGGTTTAGGGAGCGATTGTTATGATTTTGTAAAGTTCTTGGGTTCTTTTTTAGGTTTAGGAGTGGATTACTTATGGTTAGGGCGAATCTGAAGAGGGTTAGTTTTTGATAACTATTAAAATTTCTTTGAAGAAGAAATAAAAGGGGATTGTTTTGTAACAACAATATTGTTAATAGAGTTATTTGTTTATGAATTATTTGTAGATTAAAAGCTTATATAGCGATGGTCAAAATATAGTATAGGGTTATCATAGAGTAACAGATAATTAACAAAGTCCGAATGTTTATCGTAATAAGGTGTACATATATCATAATATATTATATTTATGCATTAATAAAACTAAAAAGGAATTATAACGAAATAAAAAATTATAATATAACAAAATAGTAGGTTTGGAATAATATTCAATTTAAACTATAATCTTTTAGGGTTCTTAAGATTCTTTAAATCTGATTTTTTTCAGGATTGTAGGAAAATATCCAAATTTATATATAAGTTTATATGCAAAATATGATAATTTATTATATATAAAAATGTGATAAGACCTTATTTATCCAGTTCACCTGGAGCTCAGCTTGGAACCATTCTTCTGTACAACAGATATTTCCAAAATACAATAACTGCACAAGTATGAGACTGTTCATCAAATTCACAAATAACAAAAAAAACTAATTCAAAAATTACACACACAATACGTAAGCTTACCTCCTGCCCACCACCACAACCACCTTCCCTTCCTCCTCCCTTTCTCCTCCCTTCCTCCTCCCTTTCTCCTCCCTTCCTCCTCCCTTTCTCCTCCCTTCCTCCTCCCTCCCAGAATCCAAAACCCAAAATCCATCCCCACGAAAACCCAATAAAAACCATACATACTGCCAATATACATACACACACACACCAGCAAATCCCAAAAATTTCCCCATAATCCAATATACTCTACTCTACTGTCCAATACTATACAGCACTATATAATACTATGCCATAAATCCCACCTCATCCTCAAGATCTCCAAGGTTAAAATTTCGTTACTAAGTCTACTAAGTCTCTTTTTCACCCAAATTAAAATCATGAGCAATACATTTGTATAAGCCTATGAGTAATATATAATCAATAACAGATACTTTACTTCCTTAATCCCTTGATCGTCTATAATCTACTAACCATTATTATTACCAATCTACAACATAAATCAAGACCTTACCAATAAACAAAAAATTCTCGTAATTCCTACAATCGTCGTAAAAAACCAAGCAAAAGAAAAGAATCAAAAATTATCTAAATCGAAGATTTTCTTCAAAACCAATCGGAGGAAATGTTACTGCGCTACTGTATTATACTCACCAGTAATAATCAAGCATATACATCCAAACTGTTAAGAATATGACGCTAGTGATGATCACATAGTATTCTGTTACTATTTTAGAACGCTAGGGCTAGTAAATGTAGTTATTGATTTGACTGAAAAGATGAAAGTTGACAAGTACAAGAATAGCTTATGAGAAGTTATTCCTGTATTCCCAGTATGGCCTAGTGCCGGATTGCTCAACACAAACTTTGAAATCTTAATAGAATAGTACGATGATGATAATTGGGATTTTGGTTTTCATGAGGAAAATATGGGGATTTAAAAGGTTTCTTACTTCTACCTCTCATTTTGTCTGTATGGATCAGTACCCCTGGGTTATAGATTGAAACATATTAAAGAGGATGTAGTAGACGTATGTCAATGTCAAGATTGGAAGTATCCTCCACAATTCGCGAAAAGCTGTATGTATCAAAAACCTTCAAAAGCAATCATGAAGAACTTTGGTTTTGGCAGGGTCTCACCTTACTGAGAGTGTGCAGTAAGATGTATTACTGCATTAAGTATCAAACATTACCGCCACTGTTTTTGAGACGAAATTGACATTGAAACACAGGAAATGTGTTTGGATTTGGTTAAAAGTTGGAAACGGGATTAATAGTCTTCCTTTTCCTCCTATATAATATACCTTACTACGACAAAGCAACACCGGAGATCCTTTGCTGGAGAGACGATGGAGGTCTTTGATAGACTCATTTTGAGAGATTGAATCACGAGGCTGTGGAGGTCATGGTCAGAGAGCAGAACCTCTTCTCCACCAATCAATTGGCATCAGCATTAAAGCTGGACTCAATAGCTTCGCTATTGTGATTGAATCCAACTTCAATGGTAGGATTACACATTCAAACTCTGTAGATTGCATCGGCCATCTTAGCAACCAAAGCCATTGATGGTGAATGTACTCTCACAATATCAGCTCCACCTTGAATCGCCGCTGTCACTGTAGCTGCGGTTCCCCAATCCCTTTCACGCGGTACTTTAACACCGGTTATGTTACCAATGAACTTTTTTCGGCTAGTTCCTAACAACCATGGCAAGCCTCGCAGGCCAGGCCAATCACGTAATTCATCCATTCGACGAAGAATCTCAAGGTTTTGATCTTGTGTTTTTGCAAATCCAATTCCAGGGTCTAAAATGATACGCCATCGCCGGACACCTGCAGCCTCTGCCCCCGCTACTCGCTCTAGTAGTTCTTTTGCAATCGTTGGAATGAGACCTTCAGGCTCATAGTTTGTGAGAGTAGTCATAGTCGCTGGGGTTCCTCTCATATGCATGAGACAGACAGTTTTCCCAAGTTGGGCCATGGTGGATAGCATATCGGGATCACGTTGACCTGAAGAGACATCATTGATGATATCCGCACCTGCTTCGACAGCAGCCCTAGCAACAGATGCTCTATAAGTATCGATACTAACTGCTACATTCTTAGGGGACTTTCCATCTATAATCCCCTGAATGGTCGGTAAAACGCGACTCAATTCGACCTCAGGTGATACTTCTGGCGCACCGGGTGCAGTTGATTGACCACCTACATCAATGATAGTTGCTCCGTCTGCAATGATTTGTGAGGACTTGTCTCGTGCAAATACTCTGTCATTGCAATTCTCTCCTCCATCTGAGAAAGAGTCGGGTGTAATATTCAGGACTACCATTACATGGGTTTGACGATTCGTTTTCAGAGCATGTATTGGAGGAATGGATGGATTCAATGGAGTTATGGTGGATAGGGAGGTTGGAGATGGCGGCAATGCATTTAAATAATCCTGGGTAAACTTCCATGGAGATTTCGGATTTAAAGGTTGTCCAGGAATAAGCCTTAAACCATATCAGTAAAAAGTATGCTTCTGGAATGTATTGGTGTGAAAGTACTCGGCCAGCGGTCTCAAAACAAACTCCCGTTCAAGTATACCAGGATGAGGTATCTGTAACCTGGGATGATTTACAACCTCATTGCCGTAAAGTAGAATGTCAAGATCAATATTTCTTGGACCCTTGTCAATGATCTTTTTCCTACCCATCTCATTCTCAATAGCTTGAAGCTCATCCAGTAGAGCAAGTGGTTCCAAGGTTGTTTCTACCTATTGATCAATATTAGCTAAAGCTTATTGCAGTATTTCAAGTTCACATAAACGAATTTCATTATCTCGTAAAGTTGGTGTTGGAGATGATGTTGCTCAAAACCAAACATCTTCAAACCACTCTTCCAAAGTTGGTAGGCATGTCCTAATTGCAAAGTGCCCTAATTGCAAAGTGCAATACATGTAATCACGTGGGTATGAATCGGTACCAATTTAATGCGAAAATCAAACTTACCTCACAAGCCCCATTGAGAAAGTTATTTTGATCAAGAACATACATAGGTTCAGTTTCCCATAACCCACTAGTTCTTTTAATTTTAATCCCCCTCTCCGACATTTTGTTGCAAGCCATTTCTATCCATGCCACTCGATCACCAAGATTACTACCCAAAGCAATATATGCAAGTTGAGGTTGACCTTGAGGTTTAGAAAGCCTCGTCACATCATTTTCACTCGGTTGATTAGTATTGAGTGGATGTTGAGTCCATGGTGGCAATGAGCTTGCACTGTCAGAACTATAGCTTCGAGAGGTCGAGGTCGAATTTGTAGAGTTTTTAAATTTACAAATCCCATGAAAAGGTGTTTTAGAAAATGATCGTGGTGACGTTACAGTCCGTCTCACCACGGATGGTAATAGACAGCTCCTCATGAGTGTAGAGTCTTCTCTTTCTTGCTGATATAGAAGATCGATTTCACGAAAACAAGACCGATGCCCAGAACCATTACCCGATGGCGAAATTTGAGGTTCGAGGGTCTGCTTTGTTGATAGTGGCTAAATAGGTTCCCGTATTCACGGACTACGGCGAATTGTGGTAACATGAGTGAACGTTACCTAATTCATACAAGGAAATATTCAAGGCACGTGGCACGTGCATGCATGCAGGTCCAATTAAGACTTACTCGTACCCCGACGCTAACAGCCATACCGAGGCATCTCTTCTCACAACCGGGCCATTTTTACCCCAGGATGAATCCTTTATTTGGAAGAACTGTTCCGAGGTCTCAAGAATCTCCTCAAATAAATCCATCTGTTCCTCATCTACAATAAAATACTCTTCTTACAATTGATCAATCGTTTCTCAAATATTATATTCTTGGTTCTACAGTACCATCACAAAGAAAACTACCACAACCATGGCTTCTAAACGTTAGTAAACACCATCACATGCCAACCAAGACATGATACCCAACATTGAAGAAACCAACCAACTGATTGTATTTCTCTACAGAACAACTCCGCACAACCGTTACCGATCTTCTTAAGATCAACCATCCTATCATCCTCGCTGGAATGAACGTTGCTGCAGGACCAAAACTCGCAGCAGCAGTAACAAATGCGGGTGGTCTTGGTGTTTTAGGGGGTATTGGATACACTCCTGATATGTTGAGAGAACAAATCGCCGAACTCAAATCATTCTTGGATGATAAGAACGCTCCATTTGGTGTTGATCTTTTACTTCCTCAAGTTGGAGGTTCGGCGAGAAAGACAAAGTAAGCATGATCCCTTTTTACGTCTCCCTTGCCACTGCACCCTCTGCCAAAACTCCTTTCTTCGATTAGCATCAACTTGCTGACATGGACTTCTTAGCTACGATTATACCAAGGGAAAGTTAGACGAACTCATTACCATTATCATCGACAGCGGTGCCAAACTCTTTGTTTCCGCCGTCGGCGTACCACCCAAACATGTCGTCGAACGACTACACAAAGCTGGTATTCTTTACGCCAACATGATCGGACACCCAAAACATGTTAAGAAATGCCTCGACCTCGGTGTTGATATCATTTGCGCACAAGGTGGAGAGGGTGGTGGACACACTGGAGATGTTCCCACAACTGTTTTAATCCCAGCAGTTGTTGAACTCTGCAAGGGAAAGACTAGTCCAATGAGTGGAAAGCCTGTTCAAGTTGTTGCTGCAGGAGGTATTTTCAACGGAGCAACTGTTGCCGCAGCTTTGATGTTGGGTGCTAGTGCTGTGTGGGTTGGTACTAGATTCATCTTGACTGATGAGGCAGGTGCACCAAAGGCTCATCAAGAGGCCGTTAGAACCGCTGGACATGATGATAATGTCCGAACAATTATCTTCACCGGTAGACCACTACGAGTACGAACCAACAGTTATATTCAAAACTGGGAAGAAAACCGTGCTGCTGAGATTAAGGAACTTACATCTAAGGGTGTCATTCCAGTCGAACACGATTTCGAGACTCTTGGTGATGATATAGATGATGAAACTATGGATAATGCACGACCTTTCTTGATGGGTAAAGCCGCCGCTGTTGTCAATGAGAAGAAGAGTGCAAAGGCTGTTGTTGATGAATTGGTTAGCGATGCAGTAGCATGCATTCATAATGGAGAGAAGTTGACAGCGAAGTTGTAAAGTGTTATATTAAATGGCTTAATATGTCGTTGGGCTGGATTGATGAGGTTGAGATTATGAGATGATATGCATAGAGGCATGAATAGAGTGGCTGATGCGCTTATAGATGAGCTGATGAGTACTACTCGGTTGTCTATTCATTCCTACATAGCAATTGAGTATGACCATCAAGCTCTTAGACACACAGAGGAATTGAAACCTCTGAGAAATTGGATAATTTGGGGATTAGGTTTTGATATATCTATTTGCAATTACAATACCATGGAATCATATTATTCGTATACCATTGATTCGAATGACAGGCACTCAGGCTCTCCTTTTTTCAAATCACATTTGTCATAAGTCTAGCCACCGCAAAAGATTGAATCCTACTCACTGATTCATTCATTACTTCATCAAAACTTAACCTGTATCACAAAAGAAGGTGGAAACATTAGAACATTTTAACAACAACGCAGATTTTGTCACATAACTTAGTTAAGGTTAAGAGAAAGAGTCTCTCTCAACCTGGAAGTGATCATGACCACAGACCAAAGACTGCATATGATTGGGTGGATTCATTAATAAGCATGTATAGTCACGTGTATAAGTAGGGTCGTCCCCTCCTTCCTCCCTGCCGTATTAAAAACATAACTATATAAATCTTCTATTGCTTACCCTCCTGTACTCTAAATGATGACAAAAACATTGTTCTGATTTAGCCGAGTGGTTAAGATGAGGACTACACCGTGTTTCACTGAGAAGTCCCCGGACTGTGTTATTCGGGCGACTTCTCATGATTACACATCTCTCTGACAGGGCCATTATTTTTTGAATATTTAAGACCCAATATCTGTGTGTAATCAAATGCCCCTGTTACCCAATGCCCCCCGTAACCCACTGTCCCCCGTAACCCACTGTCTTTGCTTTTATACCTGAGGTACTCCACTTGTAGTTTGTTCGTTTTGAACACTCAGATATGCATTTAAGAAACTATATCTTACGGATCAAATATCAATTTTTGATATTTTTTATTTTTTTATTTGTATTTGATAAAGAGTAATGAATGGAATTTAATGATGCTATTGATGGATTTTTGTAAGGTAAGTTGAAGCTTCTGTATTGATTCCACTTTCGAGGTTCGATTTTTGGTGAAAAGGGAAGTTACAAGTCTTCATGGTGGAAATCGGGTATTTTTCGGAAGTGGAAAGTGATCAATCTGATAACTCTATACTCTGTTTTTTGGAAAAGTACGTACTTGTGTTTAAAGTCATATGATGTAAGAAAAATATAGAGGAAGAGCTTGCTCTCTAAGATTTCTCTCTCAACATGGGAGTGGTTTATCTTCAAATCAAAACTCAGAGATGCAACAAAATGTTAAAAGTCACGAGAAAAAACTCGGTTCGATTTTGATTGGTCAGCTTCACGGACTCCGATGCAAAGCCTTGTTCAAAATAAATACTAGGTAAGACTTCATTCATACAGGGTTCGCCACAACTTTTTCTTCACGGAGTCATTCTTCACTCAATTCATTCATCAATATATTCACGACTTTATATAATAATCATCAAGGCTGAGTAATAACAATATTTATATATATCAAAATGATTTCAGATATCTTCTTAATGATTACCACACATCCACATATATGAATTGCGCGTCCCCCCCAATGGAATCAACGGAGTACGCAAAGACCCATCAGGATCTTGGGTTGAACCAAGGCAGATCATCGCGGATCACATATCGGCCGATAAAAACTATGACGTCTAGCCGTGCATCGCAAATGAGATGAAATGTTACTGGTTTGGTACCTTGAAGTTGGTTGGTGTTTATACTAAAAATGTAGGTAGATTTCATGGTAAGACTATTTGTTTATTTTTTTTTCCTTCTCTTGTGTTTGCATTCTATCTGTATAACTCCATTTTCGCAAAAGTCTCAATCGATTGTTTGTCTGGACTCTCATCTCTCTTCTAGTCTATTGCCTGTGTACTCAACAGCCTTGTTCACATTGAGAAGCAAAATCTGCAAATCTGTTCACAATTGGTGGTTACATATAATCGTTCAAGATGTTTGGAATATCATATTGGATGATACCTGTTTTCTCAGGAATAGTATGGCTTGCCATGCTTCTAGCTATGTTATTAACCTGGACCGTTGCAGATGGTTCTCCAATAATTACACCTATGGATAATGGTCAAACCATTGCGTTCGTGTACCCATTTTTGCCCTCTCAAATCTTTCCTAATACATTTATAGATATATTTCAGATATCGGAGCACATGAACTTCAACCACTTTTCATTGCAATGGGTACAGTGACTGTGGTTACTTTTAACATTGTATTTATTTCCGAGAGATGGCTACGACATAGAGGAAGATTACATGGAAATACATCAATTTTTCAAAAAGTCTTGTCCAGTCTCGCTATTATCTGTTCGATTGCAGGTGGAATCGGTTTGATCTGTCTTACCTGTCTCAACAATGTTCATCACCACACCGCACACGATGTTTGCCTCGCCATCTTCATGTAAGTTTTTTCCACCACACATGGAGAGTCAACTAAGACTAACAACCCTTAAGCGGTGGATACATCCTCTCCGCCATCTTCATCTGCTGGGAATACCAACGACTAGGAATCCACTACCGAGAACACCGCGTCCTCCGTGTCTCCTTCTGGATAAAACTCGCCTTCATCTTCGTAGAACTTGGTCTCGCCATCGGATTCGGCGTCTGCAATCGCAAATCATGGTGGAACACGGCTGCCATCCTCGAATGGATCATTGCCCTCATCTATACTTTCTACGTGTGGAGTTTCACAATTGATTTTATCCCGGCCGTTCGAACGAAACATTATTCAAGTGGGGATACGGAAGCCGAAATGGCCATGGCGATGGAGGGAGAGAGTAGACAGAGGGGGTTTAGTGGGATGGGGGAGGAACGGAGGGCGTATGCTAATACGGGGAGTGCGGGGAGTAGTGGGAATGGGAGGTGGAAAGCTGATGAACCGGTTGTTCCGGCGAGGAATTTTTAGGCTCTGGTAGTTGTGTGAGAGGTGGGATGATGGGATGGTTTTGTTTATGTGAGAGATTTGGGGGTTGAGAAGTAGGTGATCGGAGAATGAATTAGAGATGGGATGTATAGATGTATTTTTATATCGCTGAGGAAAGAGGGATGGCACACCAGTGGTGGCTTGGTTAGATGACTGACTTCGCTTGGCGTTTGGAGCTTAGAGTTTGTGAAAGCATTTACGATTGCATGTTTGCGCGCACGCATAGAAATGGGATTAGGGCAGATGGGATGATCAATGTTAAGAATGTTAGACCAGATAGTAAAATAAAATAATGAAAAATAATCAGGAAGAAGAATCAGGAAGATATTTATACCCTCCTCTCTAGTTTCGTTGTGTAAGATTTTGTTATGAAGAGAGGGGGGAGGGATAAGTGCCTGGTAGTTTCATATAGCTCCAAGGGAGTAGGGAGTATACAACCAATCAAGTAGATCCTAATGGGGGTTTGTTCTTACTTCTTCTTTCACATCAATATTAACTAGCCTATAGGTATCATTTCTTTTCTGACTATAATACCTATTGCTTGAGAATATGCGCAGCTTAATTTGCAAGCAACGGTGTTTGACAGTCATGAATATGATTGGTCGTCAAGGTCGTTAAATAACTTGCCAGGTGTGAGGAGACATAAAATCGTAGTGTCTTCTTCCTCGAGAATACTCGAGTACTAGATATTTTTTAAACGTTGCTCCCATCCGAGTACGATCAATATAGAATGGCGATTATGGATAGTGGAACCTTCATACTTCGCTAGGAGAAACGCCTACGCCAATCAATCAACGGTGATGCATTTCTAGACTTCGGGGATTTACGTACCGGTATGTTTTTCATATTGTATATATCTCCACTCTGGTGTATGAAATAACAAGTTCTTTAGCATGGGAAAGTACTCGAGTTAGCGCATGAATATTATTATGATTTATGATGGCGGACTTCAAAGTTGCAATTGGTCCAATGATTTGGGATTCGTGGTAGGGCGAAGGAATTCAATTAAGCTATCCTCAAGAATCTGTTCTCGACGGGCGTCGATATGGGATACCAGTCCTAGGAAGTCAGGGACATGTGACACGGAATCCGAGGCTTTTTTAGGCCTTGAAAATCACACTTCTCCACAATCGGTGAGGTATAGGGAATCATGAGGCAATTGCACTACAACCAAGCTAAGAGTCACATGTCTTCCATGCATATGGATGTCGTGTAGAGGTTAGAGGAAATAATCCAAGCTGATCCATCATCAACTGATACGAATGGAAGATTTCTGGGGCAACTCATGCACATGAAACAAGTATTAGAAGCGCAAAGTTCTGGAGGCTTCAACACCGCCGCTTTGTCGCCGCGCTTGATGAAGGATCCCGCTCTTCCAAACATGACGTTCTCTCTGGAAGCTTTATACTTCTGGATGGAGCGGGTCTCGCCCATCACGCTCTCCCTTCAAATGCTTTTACTGTACTGGAGTCAGATATATGATTCTTGTGGACTGGGGGTTTGCACCTTCGCCAAATACATTTTTTTGTGGATTCTTTTCCCAGCTTGGGATTTTGGGTCAAAGCATGTAAGAGAGAGAATGCTGGGGATGTCGGAGAATTCATCTTTCATGTTGATTGCTAACAGGGAATTGATCGACGGATTCTTTGATAATTTAATTTGTTTTACTCCAAGCCTTATCTTCGTATATCTATTCATTCATCACCGACTAGGAAGACTCTACCACTATAGTCCTGAGTCCATAATCCACCAGCAATTCCACGATGCATCTTTCGACCACCATCCTTTCCGTCCTCGCATCCGCGATCCTCCCTTCCCTTGCCATAGCCTATCTAGGCGCTGATGGTCTTTTCTTCGCAAATACCTACTATACTTTCACGCTTTTACACATTCGTCGATGATAACTCCGCGAGCACGGTAAGCCTGATAGCACAATTTACTTTCATATCTTCTTTCACGCCTTCAAAATTCGACTAACAATCAGTCAAGTGTTCAGAAAGGACAGTACTTCCGCGTTTGGTCCTTGGACTGGCCTGTGCCCAGCAGGTCATTTCCTCGTCGTCTCGAGAAGCCTTACATATACGAATAGGGCGGGTAGTTATATGAGAAATTTGACATTGACGGATCCGGATTTTTTGACGGACTGTCAGGGGAGCAATTTTGTTACGTCACCAAATGATTGTACTAATGGAAGATCTTATATCCAAGATATCAGAGTGACTGAGAGGGTTTGTAAGAATGATGGGATCAAGGCGATTAGAAAGTTAGGGTGTGTGAATGGAGATGAAGAAATGCATACTTCGGGCCACTTTATATATAACAAAGAAATATAGATGCCAAGAATAAACTCTCATCCTCTAAATAACATGTAATAATTTCCCTCTTTCTCTTCTTGTACCTATGTACAGAATTTCAAGCCTTGCTTGTCCCCTCGTAAATAGAGATTACAAAACATCCCGCACCTTATCCGAACACAACACCACCCCCACATAGTGCAGCAAAATTTTCCTTAGTTTTCTTTCAGATTGATACATGCGTATAAGTGACAATCTTCATCAACAATAAGACGGGACAGATGGCCGAGTGGTTATGGCGTGTGACTCAAGCTTAATAGCTTAGTTGATTCAATCATCTAGCATTCTCATGGGCTTAGCCCGCGGGGGTTCGAATCCCCCTCTGTTCATTCATGCTTTTGCACTTTTTGAGTGTGAATCCTCATAAAAGGATGTTAGAGGGGTTTGTTTTGCTTTGGTGAATGTTGTTGGTGTTGATGGAGGGGTAAACTATTTCGTGATGGATCGCCGTAAATGTGTTTTTAGAGTGTGGCTCGTGGTTTTAGGTGGGTTAGTAGGTAGTGATTAGATCTAATTCTTTCTTTATGTACGGGTATAAATGATGGGCTTCTTGCAACACGATATGAATATCAAAATTTTATTCGCTGCTCTTGTTCATTTCCCGATTCCACTGCTGTGCTATTTATTGTGAGTACGTCTAGAATTAATATTAGCATTTAGAAATAGCTGTCATCACGAGTGTAACTGCTACTCAGATTCACTGCGTTGTAATTCACCAATGAGGTCGGAGATATCGGAGTTTGTGTATTGGAGAATGTCCGAGTACAACCCATTTTTTAAGGAGAAGTGAAATGATTAAAAGTCTAATGTTACTTATGATGGATCGGTGAATACTGAGCAACAAGCAAACCGCACCATGATGTTCCCGGAATTTGTAATAACTTTGAGCATGTGCGTGAACAGATATGAAAGTTAAAAGTTGTGGATTGATATTTTCTTATTTATTTAATTTTTATTTACAATAGGATTAGTTCTGCAATTCAGGAAGAAAAATCGCTTGGAAAGAGGAGGATAGGATTGAAACTCGAGGGGTGGCGAAGTGAAGTATTTTTCTCTTCTAGATCTTGGTTCATGATTTCAAGCCATGATTCCACAACCTAGAATTACGAATCTATGATTCTGATGATTCTGAACCTGGAATTTGAGTTGCAACCTTAAGATTTTTAACTAAGGCGGATGATGGAAATACATGTATTGAGTAGGTACCTAGGTATCATACATACTCATGTCAGAAATAGTGAATTATGATGACAAATGCACTATGTGCACTACTAGTAGGTAGGTACTCGCTTTATACGTCAACCAGGTTATTATTATTGAGGCCAAGTAGAAATACCTAGCTTCAATTCTTCTTGACCAGTTCAAACCTTGAGAAGATCAATGAAATCCTTGCTAGTTTCCCAGTTGTAGGGCCCAGGTATTCCGCTGCTGCGGCTGCCCTTTGCGAGTATAGCCGAGATGAAGCTTAATTAACTTCTATATTTTATTTCGGACGTCCGGAAGGCTTCAGCTTTGCTTAGGAAGAAGATATCCTTTATTCTAGCTATCAGAATTAATAGAATCTAAACATAAACCTAAGAGAACAACTGATTGTCGAATGTGAATCTGAACAATCAAAAGTATGCCAATGCTTTGGAGTTTGATAGGTTATTTGAAGCTTAGGGGGCAATTTGGTTATGAGCCTTCGTCTGGAGGGTTGTAGTTCTTGTAGGGTACTGGAATGTTGTCTTGCATTTAGTACACAATTCCTCGTCATCCATTACGACTTCCCGAGTTCTTTCCCCAATGTTCGAACATGGAGATGCTCGTGTGTAGATCATTCTCTCTCTTTTCCATTCCTGATCCTTCCTGTCAAAAGTAAAACAAATAAGTAGCTTGCCCAAATTCTTTGTTAAATTTTTCTATCTAGAAAAAAGACAAGATAATCTTACAAATCTTACTTGTGTCCCTCTCCAAATTTTCTATTTGATAAAAGATGGGAGGTTCGATTCACAATGAGTAGATAGTATAGCAGCCCGATTTGACACGGTGGCCCTCTATTATTAATATTCTTCAATATTTCCACTCTTTTCTCTTTTACTTATTAGCGCGTTAAAGTACTAATTATATGTAGCGAGAGATTCTTTGGCTAGCGTATGATCTAGTTGGCTAGGCTAGCATAAACCAGCTAGCTCATTTCACTATTTAAATTCTTAAATGCTCCTCTATATCTATGAGAATTCCTAATAAGTTATTAAATCACTTAATAATATTAACCGAACCAATGATTATATGATCACGTGATATATTAATAATATCATTTGATATTATTAAATTTTATTATTATACGAAAATTCAATCATACATTATATCAGAATGATTTATAATAAAATAGAATGAAATAAAAGTATATAGAATTTTCTTATTCTTTGAATTAAATATTATTAATTGTTATTTCTTTTTATTATATAAAATAATGCTATATGATTCGATTTAAATCGATCTTATTTATAATTATAGAATAATCTAAAATTTCATTAAAATCTATAAATACAAAGATATTCTTTAAAGAATTCTTCGAAAAAGTAAGTAAATAAAATTCAATATTCAATATATATACAATTCTGACTTCAATATTATTTTATTCATATATTCGATCACTCCTAAGCTAAATACAACTAAATCTTCCACTATTATAATAAATAATATTATAATACTATTATTATATTATTTATTATTATCCGATCAACTTCCTCCGAGAATAACAACCACGGGAGCCTCAATCATTTCCCCGGAGAGGATTAGATTGTCTTGCCTTCTCTTCTTATCAAACCCGATCATGAATACTGGCAAACGCGTGACTGTAGCAGGAACATCTATCTAAGATAAGCCATCTAGAAACCGAAGAAAAGTACAATAGTAAACCCCTCCAACTGCTGATCCAATCAAGTGAATTTGTCATGTTTACAGCACTGACTTAGCGGGCGGAACAGACCTTTGAATAGTATTCATAATCCTAACGCTCCTCATTACGACTCTTCTTTTTCGGTCACAGCCGCGTTTATAAATATTAGATAGGCACAGGACTGACTACTTATTTGAAGGGGGGCTATGTGCGTGGAGCTTTGTTGACCCCAAGACAGAAACATCCTGTGAGGAAAGCATTCTCAAGCCCTTTCGCCTGGCATTTGGATTAAATTTTAATCAAGACCCAAATGAAAGAGTTTTTCCTATCCGCACAAATTTGAGCATGATCTGGGTTATTAGAACATGCCAGTTTGTTTTACTGTTACTATTATTTTACATAGCTCATGAATCTCCTTGCTTTGCCATTACAGTCTTGCGGCATTAATTATTGTCGAAGTATAAGTAGTACTGCGAAGCTTTGACTCTGTAGATATACACAGCGCACCTGGAATGTGGGAGCTAATAGAGTGGTAGGTAGTTAGCTAACTATTAACATGCCAGATGGAGAAGAACTTATTATTCTTGTTGCAGCGAAGATGGAAGAACATAGTTATAGGACCATTTTCTTCCAATAGGATAGAAAGAGAAAGCTTCACGGGGAGATTGGGATAAAATCCTTCCTAACCTTGCTACTCTCTGGGGAAAAAAAGGGATGAAGAAGGACCTACGCATAGTCATTCTCAAGCTTTGCTTCGCCCTGGCCTTTCAAGGTTCTACATAGATATAACTTTTGAGTGCTAAGACTAGTTCAAAAAGTGTAGATTTTGCTTCTACTGTTTTGAATACATACAAACTTGCTGACACAGCACGAAGGAGTCCATCTAGTATTTAAAACACCCCTACGCTCCAAAATATTCAATTCTCTATTATATCATAGTTGGGGCCTCTAACCACTGAAAAAGTTGATGCTCACTTGAAGTATCTCTAGTATTATGGGGAAAAGAAAAGAAACAGAAAAGAAAAGTGGAACAAAAAGCACCTTTTCCATACGAAAATATTCCCTGCAATCCATATAAGGCAAAAGGGTCTGTTTACACAAGAAATACCGGTAACACACCGGTAGATACAAGTTCCTGTAAATCTCAACCTTGTCCCAATCAGGACAAGCTTACTCTTTTTGTAGCAACTGGCTCATTCACAGTATTTATACCTCTCTTTACTCCATCCATTCTTCTTAACTATAACCTTTAGATCGATCGTCACGCATTAAGGCAAGGCTTTTGAACTTTGACCTCTAATGTGGTCATGGTTGGTGTCTAAACCATACTGCGGTTGTAGATTGCCGTTTGTTCGCTTTGTGGTGGATGTGAATGCATTGATGATGACGACGATTATAAGGATGGCGATGATGACGATAGTGAAAACGAATGCGCCATTGATGAAACTTCAGCGACAATGGTTAGAAAATCACATACTACTGTCCCGCCGCCAACATGGTATTACACGTCTGGTCCCGAGTAAATACTAAATACTCTCAAAAGGCTATAACTGCACATCACGAATCACGATCCTAAAGCAGTGCAAGTAGCAGCCGGAATGAGGATGACGGTTACCTACAACACTAGCCAATACTGTGAAATCGACAGCATGGACTATCAAAATACCAAGAAAAACAGCAGTGATAATACATGGAAGATAATATAGATAATGGAAAACGTTCAATGCATATGTCAACTATGACAACAATCAGTTACTAGATTACTATACTTTATATACACACGAACTCGGCCCATTTCTCAACACCTGCCAATTACTAGCACTAAGTCTTACCTAAAGACAGCGCGGTGGTATACCACAGTCCTGATGTTAGTAGGGACGAAGGTTAAGTTTTCGTTGTAACGAGACCAAAAGAAAGAAGAAAGAGGAGGAGCGTAGCGGGGTCTAAATAGTGAAATGGCCTGGTTCATGCTGGCCTCGTTCGGGTCTCTAAGCCGTGTAAACGGGGCATATTCTTTTGAATTGGGATTAATGTCTTGCACTTATTGTATTGTCAGGAGCTATTGTGCGATACACCTGTAAGTCGGTGGCTATGTTGATACATCGAGATTTGGGCCATTAATCCCCAGTTGGGGAAAGTTGCTGAGGTTGCCCTGCAGCTTGTTCTAATGTTTGTTTTTGAGTGAGATATCCCAAGTGCTTCTCATTATCTGGTTTTGCTTAGAACAATGAGATACTTCTTCAGTCGGTCATATTTTTATTAATGCAGAGTGTACATCTTGCATTCTGCCTGGCTTACCATTCATGTTCATACCCTGTACATTATCACTTCATTAAAGTATCAAACTACTTGCACTCAAGTCATATTGTACCATTTCACCATTCACCATTCATCATCACGCGATTATGTATATATCACAACAAAAGCCTCCTGCATTGACCGACTAATCGACTAACTGACTGGCATGGCAAACTAGAATTCGAATAAAACAACGACCCCCAACTTCAACTTCAATGCACATATTTTTCCACATCTCCTCAATCTTGCGCTCCTTTTTCCGAATTTCACTATCTGCCCACTGACAGTTTTCATCCCCACAAGCCATTGTAATCTTGGTCAATTTACCATCATCTCTCAGGTTCTCGTCACTCTTCTCATCGATCCCCACACTCAAAAACAACAAACACAACTCATATTACGAAAAAGTCCATTCAACAACAGCCCACAACTCAAATTTCATTCCTCAACACTAAAACCCCCCACGCAACAACATCAACTAACACGCAGTCAAGATAGAAGAAATAATCAGATGCAAGCAAAGAGGAACTTGTGAGTCTGAGCTGGGTGCAAATGAACTGGTCGAGCAGTGAGCCTTATCGAATCGAATCACAACAAACTCAGTACCGAAAAAGAAATAACAAAAAAACACGATGAGAAATCCATCAGCGAAGCACGTAAGAAACACCAGGATCCGCAACTGGCAAGATCATATACCCACCCATCCATCCCAATCCATTGCTATTCCCGTTCCTTGTTACCCATTTGCCCATCCATTCATCCATCATGCCATGACCGAAATCCGCACAAAAGAAAAGGTACCTGAGAACAGATCCAACTCCGTCACCGAAATCCGATATAGTTTTTTCCCGTTCCATCCTAGACCAGACATAGATGCAAGCTTTTTATCATCCATTCATCTCATCCATTTGATCCCTCGTATATGCATGTGATATCGTGTCCAGATGATATGAACCTGATGCCATTCGATTTTGTAGTATTCCCCCATGTAAATCTCCCAAACAAATGTGTGAATATGTCCCTTGAGCCTTCACTCCTTTCCTATTCCTTGCGCCAAATCAATTCCACAATCAAAATGTTTGCTGCAAACATATCAAGCGACCGAGCGATGAGCCAATCCATTATACTCCATATGATAATTGCAAAAGCGGGCGACGATGAGAATATGATGCGCGAAGAATGAATTAAAGTGGACGGCGTCAGATAGGAGAAAATAGACAAGGCAAGTTTTACGAGTGCTGCATTTTAGCAGAGCACACGTATTGTATCGCGAGGTAAATGGCGATTATTTCTCCATCTCTAATGGCTAGCTGATATTAAGCTCCTGCGTCAGTGCCATTGTTGGAAAATATCCCTTCGATTCCGGGACTCCTTCCCACCTCCCACAATGCCTACCCAAACCATCTTGCGCACCACTGATACTAGGTAGAGAATAACCACTCGTAGTATATTCCTGCTTAATTTTACCTGGCGCATATTCCGGGAGACTAGGTAATTGATTTCGTGGTTCCGCCCCCTCCCATATTGGAGTCGGGTAGTACATGTAGCAGGGAGCATCCTCTATGTTCTTTGCTTCTTCGGCGGAAAGAGTGGGCTCCATGGGAATTTGAAGTGGTCCAGTGCGATAATGGTGTGATCGGCCATCGTAAGAGCCGTAACTGCTAGAACCAGGAAGCATGGATGAAGTTCCAGACATGGTAATATCGCCTGGGGTGCGAGAGGATCCGCCAGATGGTGTATATGAGCCCCCTCCACCAGCACCTCCAGCACCTCCGGGTCCAGAGCTCGCGTTGCTACCTCGTCGTTCGCTTTGGTAATGACCAGGTGAGCGACCACGCACAACCATTGGTGCGGACATGCGGACCGCAACTTTCACCCAGCGTTCTGGATGATTCTGGTTGTTACCCAAATCAGCAAAAAGTTCCACCAATAAATGATAATATTGCTGAGCCGCTCTCCGTTTTCCATTATTGGCAGTCGCATTTTTGAATTGGATGCGCTCAAAAGTCGCTTCACTGGGTGGGGTGTTTGGTGACTGGCCGAAGGATCCATCGTACATTCCACGTGGCCCACCGCCAATTCCGTTGTCGCCACCATATATGTTATGTGTTGTATGTGGCCGTGGGGCAACTGCAATTCGAGGTGGCTTTTCTTGTGGTCCTTTGTCTCGTTTCGGAGTGTGCTGGACCAATTCTATGGATTTCCCATCGCGCGAATCCACCACTGCAGCTATGGACATCGCAAACTGTTGCACCTGCGGTCTCATCCCACCAGACAACAAAAGGTGTATACTTCCTGCTGGAACAATGGGTTGAAGTGTGAACGAGCAACTCAATGAAAAGTAATTTCTTCTGTAGCAAGTCCAGTCGCTTTCTGCCATGAAAAATCCTTTATCGATTTTCCCAAAGATTTCTGGGGTGATAATCTGTCCGTCAGCCGCCTGCAGAGTATGTATGACTTCTGTTGGATTGAGAGGAGGGGTGAGTTGCCCTCCAAGCTGAGAACCTTCCATATTCGTTGGACTTGCGAAGCCGCTGTTAGATGGTGATAACGGCACGCCTCTTACAGTTCCAGAAGTTGACGGAGATCTGGAAATTCCGTCCGTTCTACGTAAATGTGGTGTTGCACTTGCGTATAAATCTCGTGTGCTTATTGGTGACTGTGGATGTGGTAAGGCTGGTGAGCGTGAGGGTGGTGCCATTCCAGGGGAGGAGTGACTGTGCGGATAGATCATTATTATCTGTGCACAGAAAATGATGGTGTATCGAAGTACTTAAAAGGGGGTGGAAGGTACGTACATAGAGTTCAAGCGGGGCTTAATATCGGGCATAGAAAACAAGGACGAGCTCGGAGAAAAGTACGGATTGCTCCCACCTGAGTACGTGGGACCGTTCAGCGGTGACTGATAGGCATGCGCGTATGGAGGGAATGGGATATTGGACGGGATTGAGCTTGGGATCGTGGGTTCTATCGAAAACACAGGGCTATGAGAGGTACCGGGATCGGAACTGTATCTGAGCTATCAATCAGCCACGGGTCTACATGGTTGTGAGACCAAATAAAAATAAGGTTCTGAGGGGACATGGTCTATGGGCTAAAATTCTTCATGGCGGTAATGATGCCCAGTTGGACTGCATATGTATGACAGCCAACACAACCGTCAGTGGTACAAAATAGCGGGGACTACTCGCGTGATGCGAACCATTGCGGAAGTAAAGGCGGTTTGGCATGATTTGAGGCTTAAGCTGTGCGACAACTGGAGAAGAACCATGACGAACGATATGAGTCGTGGCATGTTCACCACACTACCAGCTTTAGCGCTGATCGCACAAGCGGTAGATGCATGCATAATTTTGAAACGAACGATAATCAGAGACAACTCAAGGAGCAGCGTATGTGCCTAAATGCAAGGTTGACGGGGGGGGGGGGGGGGGGGGGGGGGGGGGGGGGGGGGGGTACATCGGGAGAAAAGAAATGACCAACAAATGGGGGGCAGACTTACCGTACATCATCTGGTGCTGGAATCATGTATCGCATCCCCATATCAGAGGGTCCTGACGGAGGGTGAACAAATTCCTGTCTTGAAGAGCTGTCAGGCTCTGGTTCGGATCCGACAATACACGAAGACGAATGCCCTGAATAAGCGGCTAGGTCTTGGATATTACCAGATTGAGAGCACATGAAGTGATCGAGTGTTATTTTTTGAGGTGTAAGGACTATTGGGTGAAGTGGTTAGTATCGGATGATGGAAAAAATTTCCGAAAAGTTTTAAGATAGATAGGTTATTGAAATCTTCATGGATAAGAAGCATAAACGAGGCGAACCAGAAATCAGAACATAAATGAAGATTCCAAGGACGGCGACAATTGGATAGATAGTGAATTTTGCCGTAAAGATGTGATTAATGAAGTTTTTTTTGGGGGGGGGGGATTTCTGGCAAAATGCGGATTGGATATTGAGGGGTGGGATGTATAACGTTTTTGGGATTAGGCTACTTTGTGCGCCTCTTTTGAATATCAACGTTCAATTGAGAGGATGAATTGAAGGATGAATTGGGGGGATGAATTGTGGTGCGCGCGCGCGCGCGTGTGTGTGTGTGTGTATGATGATATTGAACGTCGCACCCGGGAATTTTCTTCCATGGAACGTTCCGTTTGACCAATTCACTGTCAGGGCCCGGCATTACACTGTATTGCTCTGTGTCCTGTTTTTTCCCAGGTGTTTGATGTGAGGTGTGAGGTGTAGAGTATGAGATATGATGGTGAATTGATATGATTATGATAGGAAGACCAATTGGAGGAATGGAGAGAATTACTACACCAACCATTTCGCGAAAAATATCAACGACACCCCAAAATCAACAAGAGACGAACTAATCGAAATTATTCTCTAACTTCGACCCTTTTTTCAATAAATGTTCTTATGAAGATATAAAAAAAAAGAGACGAGAGAATGCTTTTTTTGTTTGGGGGGGGGGGGGGGGGGAGATACAAGAACATTCAATTGTTTTCGTGGATGGAAAATATTCCAGAAAATCATTGAGCTGAAAGCTGAAGGGACTTAGGGACGTAGGACGTAGGACGTATATTTTTGTTGAAGAACAGAGAGAGAGGGGCTGTTGCAGAAAAAAAGGATTAATGGCTGGCTTACTTACTATCGTTCATTTGCAGCCTCACACTCTTCAATCTACGTTCCACGATAATCTTTTTGTTTTCTCTTAACAAAAAGCCTCCAACTCAAAACTTCGACGTCAAGCCGGATAGAAATGAAATGGAAATAATCCTGTCAATCGATGATGGCGACTTTGAAAAAAAACAAAAAAAAAATTTGAAAAAAAAGAAAAAAAAAAGAAAAAAGAATACTCGAAAGTATGGAAGCCGTGGGTAGAATTAGAATTCTCTTATGATGGAGATTGTCTAATATAAGACACGACAAAGCCAAACAACGGTTTATCACCGTTGTTCGTCCCGGAAGATGGGGTTGAACGAAGGAGTTGTTGATGGGAGGCTTTTTCTTAGCGGAAGACGGACGATATAAGTTGATGTTGATATAGTAATTGATGTGAGTGTAAACAGTGGCAGACGGAATATCCAGTACGGTAGACGATAAAAGGTACAGGCGATAAAACGATTTGATCTGAATCAGATTGAAAAGGGAAGAAATTGGAGCCGAAGCCAAAAAGCCAAAAAGCCAAAAGCTAAACAGCTAAAAGGCTAACCCAAAGCCAAAGCTAAAAGCTAAAAGCTAAAGCTAAAAGCCAAAGAAATTATTATCTTTGCACAATAATTCAACCCCAGAAAATCCTTTTCTTTTCTTTACTATTTCTTACTTCTCTACCCTTCCCTTGCCTTGTCTTGCCTTGCCTTGCCTTGCCTTCCCTTGTATTGTCTTGGTCCTATTTTTTCCTGGTTTCTGAAAGTCGCCTTTCTTCGCTGCAAGCTGCTGCTTGTTGCTTGCTACTCGCTGCTCGAAGCTACTGTACGTGCTTTCGCGAAATTACACTCCAAGAATGCAAAAGAACAAACGCCGTTCCTTATTCGTCGTCTGACTACCATATACTGACTGATGCGAATGCACTGATGCAATAGGTTTGCCGAGTCCCTGCAAAATTGAAATTTGAGACCTGGGATGGGGATGGGGATTGGATATGGGTCGATTTTGATGGGGTCTTAACGAGCCTTGTCGAAACCGAGTTAAAGAGGCCTGTGATGGAGGTTTGAAAAATGGTGAGAGTGGCTATCTTGCGCCGTGAATCTTCTCCTTTTAGCTTTTAAGAATACCCTAAAATGCCCCTTGAAAAAGCCCAAAATAACCACCAAGCGTACAGTGCTCAGCGAAAGTTACGCTGAAGCGTCACTACCAGTGAGGGGCTGTGTGAGATATTTGGGGAGGGGGGAATCGTAATTGAACAGGGGCGAAACTTCCAGATAGAGTATCGAGTATATGTATGGCGACGGCTGCAATGAAGGTGGTAATATGCACGAAATCTCCAGGAATATCCACGCAGTGCCGTCTGTACTTCTCAACGTTCGGTAAGGAGATATTGACTTTTTTGCTTAAATCTTACCCGTACCCAGCTTATTGTTTCGAATCCTTACGAGCAGGGGGTATTTTGAAAGCGGCGTGTGATGATGGAACCAGTTCAAAAAAAAAGACTTCTCAAATAAATCTACAGCCTCACAATCAAGGAAGCTGCTTTTGATTGATTTCTATTTTTTCCTATTGATTGGTTTCTCTTTCCCAATGGCTTTCGAGGAAAAACTTGCTAGTCCAGTCGTTATTATACTGAGCTGCACTGCACTGCACCGTATCGCCCGTTTGTTTGCTTAATTGCTTGCTCTTTTCGGCCAACCTTTTTCGCCCTTCTGATATTTCGCAACGGTATAGTAGCTCCGAGCTTTGATTGTTATTGTCGCAATCTAAGTTTTCGGGGGTGGTAGTTGGCGTCTCGTGGAAACTGGAATTAGCTTCCGATGCTGACAGTGACGGTTTAGTGCGTCCTTGGTAGGCTGGATGTATATGGATTTGAAAATGGATAATCAAGATCCTAGAACTAATGCTTGTCGATCCTCTTATTTGGGGGCCAAGTAGAGTAAAAGCGGTCCTTGAGTAGGCCGTGCGTGTAGTAGGGGGTACCCGCGTGTAGGCAAAGAGTAGGCCGATTATGAAAAAGGTTCCAGATACAGTACGGCAGGTTGTATGGAAGTACCGTAAAGTATGCAGGTGAAGATATGTTTGGGAAAGTGGGTATGCGTGCGCGTGTATGGTTTCGAAGGTCTTAACGAGGTAGATCGTATGTACTTCAAAGAACTTCAACGGAGCAAATTGAAAAAATATAATTCGAATTGAAAATTTTTCCACCTTCTCTTTTGGAAATCCTCTTCTTTTGTTTCGACCTTTGCTTCGGGGATTAATCCGATCGAGTTCAATTGAAACAATAAGACTGCGGAAAATTGCAGAAATTCCTGAGAACTAACGTACGAAAACTGTTGGTTATGATGCAGTTAGCCTACGAAGCATTTCTTAGATGGACTTCCGATCAAATGGACAAGGATAACGCGCTCGACACAATGCGGGAAGGACGATTTCGGGATGGTGAAAATGATTTGTGGGTGAGGGATAGGTATTATGCTCCTTCACCAAAAGGGTATAACGTGGCTGGGGTCTGAAATGCACGGCTGATCCAATGCGCCGGTTAATGGTCGAGGAGAATGATTGTGATAAATCAATGACAACAACAATGAGAAAAGATTCATGTACTGACGGGACGAGTGAACTTTCGATTCGTTGAAGCTTGAATATATGAGTGAAGAGCGGCGGTGTTCTCTACCCAGAATTCCAAGTTTAATTAGCAATTGATGGCCCCTTGGACTTGCAGCCAGAGCAAATTTGATATGCAGAGTAATAATGTATGTATGGATGGAAGTCGGTATCCTTGGTGTTGACTTGAAACGATTTCTGGTAACGTAATTTTATATTGATGCGAGATGATGTTGAAGGGGCAGGATCTTGCAGATTAATGATATTGATACGTATGGGTATATTGCAGGTTGCAGACTTTCAAGGAGGAGAGAGATGCTGAGATATATGATACCCAAAATATTAATACTAACGCCGTCAAGTTTGGTTGAAAAGTCTCAAAGATATTCGCTGATCATTAGCACGTGGGTTAGTCAATATATCTATCTCCCCTAGTACGTATCAGCTCTTTTCTCTTTCGAGCAGGTCGGCGTGATCTTTTGCTATAGTGAGTTCCAATCTCCTGGAACTGGATTTAACGTTACCAAAGCCGGAGGTACCGAAAAATACTCGTACAAAGTTTGAATCAATAAAG
Organism: Stromatinia cepivora; assembly: GCA_014898415.1. NCBI lineage: Eukaryota > Fungi > Ascomycota > Leotiomycetes > Helotiales > Sclerotiniaceae > Stromatinia > Stromatinia cepivora. Next base: position 108,660 of record RCTD01000026.1, on the reverse strand, counting down.
CTTCCGGGTGAACAGAACGTTGCGCAAGATTAAGGGCAGAATGATATTGGTTTTGGGAAATCGACTAAGACTTTGATAGGAAGAACTCGAGCATATCAGCTCCCTTCAAGCTTTGCTGACTAGCAACACAAGATGTGGGATCTAACTCAAGATCATGGCCGATAGTTCAGGGCGAAGGTTTTGGACCTAGATGAGAGCCAGTAAAAATATCTAGAGTTCAAGGTTAAAGCAACAATCCGTGACGATTTTCCTTTGCATTAAATAAACTAGCCCTTGAATTGAGGGTTCTTCGATGCAGGAACACAATATCTAGTTGCTGAAAGTCTATCTAGATTTGGTGGAGCATGTCTGTGGATGATCTGCCAAATCTGAGCTATCATATCCATCAGGTACCGCCAAATGAGGGTCGCCTGAAGCATCTTCGAGAGCCTCACAAGATTTCCTTTTTCTGCAAATCATCAGCGGCGCACGGGGAAAGATTTAGTTAGTCACCTCAAGCCGACTTAAAAATGAACATCAACAAGCAAGGTCTGTAGCAAGGTAGCTAAGGTAGCCAAGGTCTGATGTGCATATTGAAGCGAGAATAATCATTGGCCAATAGGGGATGCGACAGGCCAGAGAATTTATGATACTCGAAATGGACCATCCATAACAACTCCAATATTTCTACTCGTTGGTAAATGGAAGGAAGATGCAACCCTCAACCAATGAAAATTCTTTAATTTCCTTTGCAGGGTTTTACGGAAAAGACCTTTCAACCTGTTGTGACACTACAATATTAACAAGTTAAGCGTTAGGCTTGCTTTGAAGGCTGCAGGATATTCGAAATTTCTTTGTTTTTCTTGATGATGAAAACATTTGGTAGGTTGGAGATTTCCAAATTATCATGAATGAAGTTGCCTGCTACCACCAAATTTAGAAAATTTCTTGCGCGATTTTTTACTAGTTTAGAATTGATTAGCGCATGAGGGGAAGTGCACTAAGGGGAGGAGTTTACGGATCTACCCCAAGGTTCAAACTTTTCCCACATTTTCAGAACCCTAAAAAATGAGACGGTGCAATCAACTACCGACACTTACTTGAGTAGGTAGCTTAACAGGACTCAACTCACTTACCTAGTAATCAATTCATCTAATCCCAAAGAAACGAAAAGGGCCTTCTATCGTGGCGACATGGCACCATTTGAAGCTTTTCCGAGTTTATTGTCTCAGCCCCTGATAGTTATCGTTGATATCAAAAAGTAGTCAATAGGAGTCAATAGAAATCCTTCATCGGATGTAGTGGCTTGTCTTTAGTCTGCTTCAGGGACATTAAGATACAACTCGATAGATTACCTAGTTTCCAGGTATCAACAATAAACCCAGGATTTCTATTATCGTCCTCTCCAACCCTAAGTCAAATGGTTCAGTAGTGGGGCATATCTACGGCTTTCATTCATAGGTAGGCATATCAGCTGCTTCACTAGGCTGCGCCATGTTTGACATTTTTGACATCAGGATGACGCTGATATGTATACGTTCCCCCCCCCAACTCGATCCTCCTTAGTCAAAATTAGGTTGTTTGTTGAAGCAGATCATGGTCTCGTAAAACTTCCTGCCCTGGACGGAGCTGCACTAAGTCCTGATGTGAAATGCAATATGCCGGCAACTATCTTCCGCATGCATAGGACTTCATAATTCCTTCTTCAACAAGAGTGCTAAGGTCTTACTTCAAGCCATAGACGGGGAATCCCCATGGCGTCTGTTGTCATCTTCGATCTCAAAATCAATGAAACATTCATCTTACATACTCGTCACTATCAAAACCTTAGAAATTCTCTTCTAGGATCGAAAACATATTTGCTAGGGTGCTTTTTATATTCCATTTTAATGCCGAAAAAGACTTTAGTTTAAGGCTTATGAAGCCATATCGGATGCATCTTCTTTCCCGCGTAGGCTTTTGGTTTCGTGGCGTATCAGAGAAGTAAGAAGCCAGAAAACAGCAAACAGAAGGCCGAGAACAACCAACGGAACCACCATTAACATTGCGCTCCAAGGTTTAATCATCCGCCATAACTTTTCATTTCTTCACGAATGGGATTTCTCGTATTCTAGAGATTATTACGGACAAGCCTACCGACAGTTCATACATCGATTCGCCTTCTCACATGCAGCTAAGCCTACATACAAAGAAAGGATGCTGCGCCGATATTTAGTCACGCACATATAAAATCTGCATGAAGGAGGATGGTCGATGCACGAACCCGGAACACGCCCTCCACTTCAAGCACGTGAATTTCGTACTCATTTTCGCCCCCCTAGACTTGATAAAATGCACATGGACCCAAAGAAAATGCATTTCCATCTTCCAGCTAAATGCACTTAAAATTACCAAACAAACCACTTCACTCCTACCATTCATTCTAGACTTGGGATCAGGATTATACAATCCACCTAGGTTGTTTCGAGTCCGAGTCGATTTTTGAGAGATTCTAGATGACCAGCAGAGTTGTCGATCTCGACAGCCCTTCTCGACTGAAAATTCAAGGCAAGGTTAAGAGCGCTGCTTACTATTTATTGGTTATTGGGTCGTTGAGAAAATGGGAAAAACCAGAGCAAATGATAAATGATAAATGATCTGCGAACCCCAGTCTGGTTTAAAAGGTTTTGTATCATTGCTGCATACCATCAAAAGTAAAGTTTTCGGCTCGGGCCGGGTTTTATTGTTTCTCTCAACGGTTTATGCTAAAATATAGGGCAGGGATTTTCAGGACCGAGAAATTGTAAAATTAACCATCTAATAAGTTTTCTTTCAGTTGATTCTATCTTGAGATTCCCACAGCTTCTCTTGGAAGAATCAAATAAAGATATCTCTATATCTATATCTATCACTATCACTATCACTATCACCCCCATCACCACTCATCACTCATCACTTATCATCGCTCATCCCAAGAAATTCTTCACAATCATACAATACGTTTCACCACAGCGGCACTGTCGTGTTCAATTGTGTGGTGGTATGCGATCTCTATGCCATGTGATAAATCGCTCCCGCTCGAGACATAAACACCCCAGGTAGCACACCCATTTTGTGGAAGATAGCCAATTATGAAAGGCACTCACATTCTGCAAGATGCAACTTATACGTTTCTCAACAAAAAGTTCTTATGCCTCTCCCTTTTCCTTGAATTTGATTGGAAATTGACCAACGGTTGCACATGATAATTTTGATGTGCCGTTGATTGGCATAGGTTTCGGCTTCTGCTCCCAGGGCAGGGGGCCTGCCTAGAGACAAGTATACTGGGATAAGGAAGGAATAGTGAGAAATTCGTGGCTTGCTTCTCAATATAACGTCGACGAGGTAGGGTAGTACAAGTTACCGTAGCCAAGATCGGATTGGGAAGTGCGACAAGGTCATTGTTGCTTTCTCCTTTTGGTTATTAGTTAAGGAATTTTCATTGTTTTCTACAGGGAATATGAAAGAGCAATGCATCAATACCTGGAAATGTCTGCTTTGGCGAGGGAAGCAATAGGGTGCATCCGGAAGGTCACTGATCAGGGATATAACTAGGTAGGCAGAAATACAAATTTCCTTATTGATAGAAGATTTGCTGCAGGTTTTTGAATTGCGACGGCGAATCGTGCCTCTTATGTTATGGTATGCTTTTGGCATATGAATGCTGGCTGCAGTATATATGAAAAGTATGGTTAAGAAAGCAGTCAGATTAAATTAAACTAAAGAATAGCAAGGTAGAATCTAAAGGCACTTAATATTTAGTTAGATACAGTATATAATACATAACATTTTTTTTATTTTTTTTTTCCTTTCGTACTTCAAAATCCCGATCCTTGGGGATTTGTTCCCGCTAATCCTTGTTCACGTCGTATACTAGAATTTCTAATGGTTGGGACTATGCGGGGTCATATGTGAAAGACGGGACAATAATATTCTGAGGCCAATTAAAGTGACCTTGAATGAAAAGGTGATGAAAATATGATTTGGAGAATATGATTTCCCACATCGTATGACTTTCTTTTGATTAAACATTTTGGAAAATAATCCAATTTACTAAGTACAAGTACCGAGGATCTGGCAAGGTCAATATGTTGGCGTGGTTCGTAGCTCATTGATATCGCCTAATTGATGCCCCTTCACCACAAACTTATATTTCCCATTTGCCTTGATTGTCCTTCAATACTCACATGCGCATGGAAAAATCCCAGCAAACATTCCTTGTACGCTTGAGCCTTTCCTGTTCGACATCTAGTTCTACTCTGTAGAAACTTATTAAGATAGACTTATACCAAAAAGAGTATTGATATTCATCCAATCATCTCCACATTTTCTTGCTTTCTTTTTCTCCAGTGTCATTCTTCTCTTGTTCTGTTTCATCCTTCGCCTCCGTCCCGAAACCTTTTTCTTCATCATCCGGGTTTCCATCACAATATGTACATCATCTGTATCAAAAGCCTCAAATACTATCATATCATATCAGAATCAGGATCAATATGATGATGTTCATGATGATCTCTAATCTAATCTCACGAACGCCAAGTGCTAGATTTGTTTATCCCCGCCGCTACCCGCAGCGACAACAGGATTCCCGAACAATGGATTCATAGTTACGCCTCTTCTCGGTTTCCAACCTTAATTCCCGGAATGTGGGACCGTTTCTTTGACATCTGAGTCTCCGGTTTCAGGTCCACAGTCTCGGTTTGTCCTCGTTATCTCTCCCGCTTCTCCTTAAATTGATGATGCTAGTCAGTAGTCTGTCTACTTATAAGGTTTGATGCATTTAAGTCTACAGTAATGACCTATATACATACCAGGCACATGCATGTCTATTCATAAGATACGAGACGCAGTACAAAGCTGGTGAAGTATCCATAGAGCAAGTTATCAAGCATCCCCCCCCCCCGTTTCCCTCCAATCATCACTTATCAACACCACCAAACAATGGCCATTCTTCAGCAAGATGGCGACGCACAGATCTCCACCAATATCTCACCTTTCCTGAATCAATACCAACATTACACAACATCCAGCCGCATGACCAAAGGCTACACAAAGTTTCGAACTAGGCGCCATCTAGCCAGTGATCGGCTGAGAGTCCGGCTCCCATGAGCTTTTCGGTTGAATTCCCGTTTTGTTGGTAGATCCGGCTTTGTTGTTTGTGTCTGTTACAAGGACTAGGGATATTTTAATGAAAAAAGGAAAAGGGAAGGAAATCTTGGTTTTCTTGGAAAATAGGGATGTTTCTTTGATCTTCCGATTTGCTCAATGACAATGTGGAAGAGAATTCTGCAATATGGGTGTGCGGATGCGACCTTTTCCGTTTGGGCGCAATGGGGGAGAGATAGGTAATGGAAATGGTAAGAGAAGTCAAACATTTTCGTGATGAGATGGTATGATTGGTGGCGTTGAAATGAGTCGAGGATCTTTCAGATTGATAGTCGTATTTCAATGGTTGGGGTTGGTGTTGGGCTGAGTCTCAATGAATTGAACACAATGGAGATCATTCAATTTCTATGTTACTCGACCTCCTATTCAGATGAATGGATACGAGAATGATCATGATCCATGATAAAGAGAAATGAGGAGATCGAAATTGGGGGTCAGGCCAAGGAAGGCTAAGGATGATTTCGTTTTCGTGAGACCGGTCTCACTCCATCTCGCGGTATCTACCATATCGCTTGTCTAGCGTGGCCGCTGTGCAAGGTATTGACTTGGATGGTTTGGTTGCGGTTGGAGTTGGAGTTGGAGTGGGGGTCTGAATCATCACTCGCGTCAGGAGTGTCAGGTGGGTGTTCTCCGGGACCTTACTGCAATCTCCATTTTTCCATCTTCTACTTTTAACAATTACCACCACCAACGGAGACATCCCCTGCTTGCGCGAACGTTTGGGTGACTCAACATGATGCATATCTCAAGCAATGGCAAGGGGTAAGGCAAGGCACCATGAAGTGTTCAAGGTCTAAGTCGTTGGGCGAACATCCATACTATAGCCTATTCCATACAGCACATCAAGATAAACAATCACACGCCACTTCCCTATGCTTCCTTTCTCATACTTGACAACCAATGCATGGCATATCCAAGAACAGAGGAAATTTTCAATGCGCCTACATTCCGCCTTCGGCGATCTCGCGGTGCACAGCGGCCAATTCACGGTTTCGCATGCCGAGCCCAACATCTCGGATCCTCTCGTTATTGCTGCACTGAGCCTACAGCCTTAGTCGGCATAACAATAGCATCACCGTGGCAAAACAAACAAACAAACAAACAAACAAAACAAGACAAGACAAGACAAATTGGCTCGCAGCTTTTTCCTGCACCTGGCCCGAGTATGGCAAATGTAAAAGAAATTACCCTAATGCAGATATATATGTACGTGCGCGTGTGCGTGTCAGAACTATAATGAGTGAAGCAAAGCAAGGCAAAGCAATTTCCTATTTCATCATTCCACTACTGGAGTGAGATTTTCCAGGGATAGTTCTAGGATGGAGTGTTTTAAATCGCTATTTGAAATCCATCCCGGGGTTGCACAAGGCTGATTTACTTCCGGGTTGGATTGAGATGAGGATGCGGGCATGCTCATGGATGTTTCTTGCTAGTTGATGATGGTGAGGTGAGTGGGTGGGTGGGTGGATAAATGATGTGATTAGGTTAGAGGGTTAGCTACAAGGATAGAAACTAACGCGAATGAAAGTTGGGGGCGTAATGCATGTATATATGTTATACAAACCCGAAAAAAAAGAGATTAGATGGCGGTGGAAGAGATTGGCGACACTGATGACGAAGAACTGGTGGGGAAGTGAGTATTGTTGCACCAAGAGCGTGTTCGAACTTCTTCACCGTCCCTCTTCTCTTCATACTTTACCTCACGATACTTTCGACACTAGTTTCTGCAGTCTTCCATGTTGATTCTGCCTTGAATAGATGGTGCTAACCTGAATACCACATCGGTCATCAATCATGAGCTTTCGGGACTCGAATACATCCATCTATCTCAAGTGACACTGACACCAGAAAATCTCGACCCGAATTAATTTGATATGATGGCTTTAGTAGCGCTTTTCTCCCACCTCCAGGCTTCAATCAATCAACTTTGAAATGTATGTCTAATTAAGGTTCTCGCACTACCAAACGCAGATCCCCCATTCTTAAGCACCCCAGTACATACCTGTGTTGACCATCTCACTTGAGCAGATCCCATCCATACGCTAATAGATATCGGCACTTAAGCCGAAAGCATAATCCAAAGTCCAAAGCTTGAATTGATATCGCGTATACCTGTCTTCCATTGTAAATTTGTGCGGGAATCGTTGGAAGTCTAAAAACAAGGGACACTTTTGACGTGAAGCTTTCAAATTTCAAAAGTGCTATCGTGTAAGGTATATCTCTATTTCTCTAGACAGCCTCAGAAAATAAATGGGTTTAAGAAAGAAAGGATATAATTTGATTAAAAGAATAATCAAGATAAATAAACCATTTTTGGTATTAAGATTAAACTAAGTTAAAGTTTATATAATCTATTAATTTTTTTTTTATAATTCTGAATATATAATAATTGTATCTTGTAATTAAATTTTCAATTTTATAAAATCGATTAAATTGATCTCAAAATAAATTTGAGAAATTAATATTATAGATTTTTCAAAATAATTATTTGTATTTAATAATAATTTATATAATATATAAATCTTTAAAAATATTTATTAAATCAATTATTTTATATATAAGTCATCTCTTTTATAAATCACTCTTTTATATCAAAAATTATAAAAATCAATATTTTTAATTTTTTTATTTATGAATATAATTTTTTAGAAATTTTGAATATAGATTTATTACTTATATAATAATAAATTCTGAAAATTTCAGATTTTTTATAATTTTTTTCATCGAGATATTTAAGATTGAATTTTCGAATTTTAATTTATATATGATTTATATATAAATTAAAAAAAATTACAAAAATCTTGAATTATTTTTCAACAAAAATAATTAAAAATAAATTATTAATTTTTTTGAAATCCTCGAATCGAATTCTATAAAATGAATCAAGTTTTAGAATTTTGAAATTTATAAATAAGATTTTATTTATATTTTTAGACTTTATAAAGATTAAAAACTATAACATTTTTAATAAAAGATTTTCTATAAATTATAAATTTATATTATAAGATTTTCTAGATTCCTAAATCTTTAAATATCTTATAAAAATTAATGATTATTTTTAATTATTCTTGTTGAAAAGTTATTTAAAATTTTCAAATTTTTAATTTGTATATAAAATTATATATATAAATTGAAATCGAAAATTTAATCTTGAAAATTTCAACGAAAACATAATTTAAAATTATAAAATTTTCAGAATTGATTGATATCCATATGGAAAATCTACGTTTTAAATTTCAATCAATTATATTGATTTTTTGTAAAGTTATTATAAATAAAAATCGTGATTTTTGATATAAAAAAGTGATCTATAAAAGAGAGTGGTCTATAAAGAGAATGATCTATATATGAGGTAGTTAACTTATATTATTTTTAAATTCCTGAATTTTTAATTTCCATAATATTATAATTATATTACAAATTAAAAGATAAAAATCTAATTAATTTATAAAAAATCTTATATTTTTTGGTTTTTTATTCTAGAAATTTGATATATAATTTTTAATAAATATTTGAAAAGTTTTTTGTATATATATTCTGAAATATTAATAAATTATATTTTTTATTTGTAATTAAATATTCTTTTTATAATATAACAATCTCAAATAATCATTATAATATTTTTTGAAAATTAGTTTTTTATTGATTTATTAAATAATATAAGAATATTTATAATCCTTTTTAAATCCGGTGATAATAAAGAGATTATATTAATTAATCTTTAATTTTTATTAAATAGTTTTAGAACTATATAATATAATAAATTAGTTTCATATAAATGATTTAGAATATATTTTTTGATTATAATTTTTTTTTATATTTGAAAATTTATTAATATTTTATAAGATATATTTATAATTAATAATAAATAAAATAAAATAGCAATTTTAAATTTATAAATTTCATCGATATTGAAATAAATATTAATAAGTATAAATATAATTAAAGTTTTTCAATAATAATATAGAAATTTTTAATCAAGTTTTTCTATTAATTGAAATTTAAAAAAGATTTTATATAATGAATATTTCAAATATATAATATTTTAATAATTAATTTCAAAGATAGTTTTTGTAATTAAAGATTTTTATATTTTATAAAGATTATTCAAAGATTTGTTTAACATATTCTAAATAATTTGAATGATTTGTTTAATTATTTTTATAATTTTTTTTAATTGTGATTAAAGATATAATTCAAAAAATGTTATATTTTTTTATATAAATTTTGATTATAATTTTGAAATAAAGATTTGAATTTATATAGAATTTAATTAATATTTCGAAATGTATAAATAGATATATTAAATATCGAATAATTTTAATATGAATATTAAAAGTATATAAAAATATTTATACATATTATAAAAATAATCAATAATCAATAAGATTTATTTATATTGAATTTATTGATTTTGATTAAGTTAGAATAACTCTAACTCTAACTCTAATAAAAAACCATTCTAATAAATAAAACTGAATATTTTCAATTTTATTGAATTCACTTTTCCTATGACCTTTTGAATATATTACGTTTTCTAATATTTTTTTTATTTTACACTAATACCAATCTAAGTATAAACTCAAAATTAACCCCCTTAATAGCTTACTACACTTGTGCACAGCCCTCCCACCCCCCTTAATGCTTAATTCATCGTCTCAAAGAAGCGAAATCGCTTTGATGTCTCGTTACCACTTTTTATATTTTGCTACTTCTGTTCTAAGTTCTCTGATCTAGAGATGGAAAAAGAGATCGAGACAAGGAGAATTGAAGGAACAGGCTTCGAGGCAGGGGATTCGATACCAATTAAAATGAATGAAAATGAGGATCAAAGCACATGATAGAATATGACGCATTGAAAGGGAGTAAGAATAGAAACAGGGCCATCATCTTCGGGCGGAGAGAGAATCAAGAACAAATGTATACTTAGAGATGAGCTTGAACTATTTTTGATCCGTGCTAGATCTCGGCTCTTCTCGAATAAGGTTTATAGCTAAATTAGCTGCAACGTTGTATTTAGGACTGAACTCTGACATCATCACTTCTTCATTTTCGATTGTCATTATAGATTCCATGGATACATGAATCTACTCCCGGGATGCCTGAACTCATTGTCTCGATAGCTTAAGATCTCTCCTTCGATTTAGATATTTTTCCTAATCGACATATTTTCTTTCCTTCGTCAAAAGCCAAATACCCTCACCCACCGCAGCATGATATTGCCAGTCCTTTCCAATTTCTATCTTTTCTCTCCTAATTCTCCTCACATCACCTCGTCTCATTCCACATCTATCATTTACACAATAAATGTGTCTACCCCAGGGATCAGATGTCTGTCAAGGAGATTCGAAACAAGAAAGTAAGAGGAGACATAGCTTTAACTTCTAGAGTATTGTGGACTTTAACGTATATAGCTTCATACAATAGTTGAGATTTGAGGCAAAAGGAAAAGCACTGATGCCGGGCAATTCCCCCTCCCATATATTCTTCATGAAGCGAATTCCAGAAATAAGATATGTGAATGCTGAGGGAAAGCTATTAATTTCGCCAAAATGAAGGTTCCAAAATCCAAGATATCAAGCGAGTTCAATATATCAAACCAATGCAAGATGTCAAATAAGTTCAATACATAAACCCAACTTATAAAATGGGGCATCTCTTCTTCACAAGCTACAGTCCAGACCATTAGAAACCATGTTTGAACCCAAAGTCACTATCCATCATTGTGTCTCTGGTTCATCGCCTCTCGAAATCTCCAGTCTTTCGGTCTTGGTATGTGAAGGCAGGGAGTGATATGATAATGGTTTCAGCACCCAGTGTTGCAGTTTTCTATTTTTTGGCATGAAAAGATGTGTTATGAGCATCTCATTAACTAATCTATACTCGCTGTACCATATATACAAGTCCACCATCATGAGACCCATCATTTAACTATCCATGTATCCCGTTTATACCAACGTAATGCTCATCATCAAACGCCATCCAATGCATAGTTAAATTAAGACTCCCAAGCACTATTAGCAATTGCTGTAGCCAATTCGTCATTCCAATTCCTAGTACCAGCACCTCTAACGATCGGTTCTGAAAACTCCTTAGGAATCCTCGATTTAATCCCTTTGGGGTTCGGATCGATAATGATATCCATCCATTGCAACCCTTTGCTTTTCCTCATCCTATTTATGTATTGCTCGACATGCAACCCATCCGATACAGCCTTCCCATAACCGTGCTTTTCTTTTTCGGACCACCCTTCGAAACCAGGCACCTCTGGATCTAGACCATCTTCCCTCATTCCACTCCTCAATATCAAAGTGCTCACCCTCCTCCACTGGTTGCCCCAATCCACACCATTCACATCCTCTAATGCTAATATCCAATCTATACATCCCTCCAAATCCAGATACTCGAGGCCGTAGACTCCGCTCGCTAATTTCTTCAATACCAATGCCGACTCCGAAAAATCTCCATCTAAAGTCCGTGAATACATATTACTAGCACCGTATTGAATATCTCTCCTTCCGGATATTGGAGACTCAAAAACAGTAGTGTTTGAGTTTGGTGTGAGTGAAGGAGCGGGCCAGTAAGCCAAAGAGAGATGAGTAATGGTTTTGAGGTGGGGCGTGATAGCGAGAAGACGAGGCCAAGAGATCGAAGATGGAGGATGAGAGAGCGATAGATGGGTAAGGTGTGGAAGGGTTGCTGGCAGAGATCGAGGTATTGTTTCTTTATTGATAGTAGTAGTTGTGAGAAGGGTTGACAGCTGTTTCAAGCTAACCGACCTTCCCACTGATCCACCTAGATCCAGTCGAAAGAAATCATCATTATTCCCTCTGGCAGACCTTCCATCAACTTCCTCTTCCCAATTTTCGGTCTCTTCTTCGATTCGTCCTTCTGCTGCGCCTGTACTTTCACCGGCGCTTTCTTCCTGTATCGGCGAAACAAGTAAGTTCTTCAACCCTTGGAACCCGACCCCTTCCTCCGGCCCATAAACTGCGATATAGCTTAGAAGCGCCATCCTCAACCCTACCGGCAACATTGCCAAGTTATTCGACTCATAAACACTCATTTCCTCCCAATCCCTCGCCAATCCTCTTAAACACATCTCTAGCAGACTCCTTCCTCCATTTCGCCCATTTCCATTCATATTATCACTGAGACCAGGAAAACAGCCCACCCCTCTCTGGAATAACCGTCCTTCTCCTCCATTCTGTTGTAAGCGGAATCGTCTTCGCACATCAGCAGGTGCATGTCTGCTTCCTTCAAGCCAACTTCTGGGTGGAGCAGGGCCTGCTGGTATGCGACGCCCATTGGCATCAAAACGCCGACTGTAGACGGGTCTACGGGGAGTGGGGGAAGGCGTTTCGGGATGGGAGAGGAGATGGCGGATTTGAGGAGGAAGGGTATGAGAAGAGGGACTGAGCGAAGAGGCGGCGCGGAGGTGTTCAGTAGGAGAGATACCAATTTTGCGGGCGGAGTTTATTAAATCGTTTACGGATGGAACATTTTTATCTGTTGCACAATTCGCGCATCAGTTTGATGATCAGTAGGAGGATGGCGGGGTAAATTGGGGTTGTTCAATATGACGGACGTACTTTGCGATGCCGATGCCGAAGCAGAAGCATTAGAGTTGAGTGATGGATGGACTGTACTGGCAGGTTTCGAGTATTGTGATGTAAACCTTTTCTTAGGCATGAAGAATAAGTTTTGTAGTTTTGTTTGCAATTTGAAGGACAATTATGATGAGTGAGTTATGGCGTTGTTGGGGTCCCATGTATCATTTATAGGTGCTCCAGCACGGTGCAGCTTGCAGTTATAGCGCCATTAGGCACTCTGCCCCTGGAACCCCGGAACCTTGGAGTCACTGCAATAGGCGAGATCGATGAAGGAGTTTGTAGTCAACAGCGGGGGTTTGTGTTGGGTTTGATGACTCAAAATCATTATTATTAATCATCATCTTCACTCCACTTAACTTACTGCTGTGAATTGACTCATATTTACGAAAAATAAACAGTAGGCTGTGCAGTCCCTTGGTTAACGATCTGCCGTCAAAAATATTGGGCGCAGTCAGCGGAAATCCTGCCGCAAAGCGTCTCTACTCAATATCTACTCCCTCAATCATCAAGCGAAGCTAATATTTCATGCTCACAGAGTAGGTGGTAGTACTATCTATTCTATCGAGGGTTTCAAACGTGAATTTTATCATGGAATAGGGTATGGCCCTCATATTGTGGACGAAATAAACCTCACATCAGAAAAACAATGTCTCTTCCAAAGTTCTGTGTCTAATCAACCTGTCATAATTTTGAGCTGAGAATTGGACAGAACTCATCAACCTTTTGGCTTCTTAAATCAGAATTTGTGTTTCTCGCCAACACTGTTGTATTATATCAAGACACAGGTGTTTTATTCACCCGCTGAATTTGGGTGATTTGGTTGTTAGGAATCATGAGGGTTTGAACCTAGAACAGTACTAGTATCAGGCCATATGATGCCGACTTTCTATTCAGCGTCAGGTCTTAAAGAATAGGCTCTTTTGCTTGAGTACTAAGTAGTATTCTAAGTAAGGAATTGATATCTCATATCAGAATCGCGGTTGCTCAGGAGTGTGGAGGATTTAATGGGAATTGGTGGTCTTACTTTGGCTTGTGTCAGCCCTTTATAGACCCCTATTTTGTGCCTACAATTTCTCCACAAAATTTCCGCCGCAGTAATTTCAGTATTAACGAGGAGTTTCTTGTCAATGCTACCAAGTGTCTGATTCAATAGAGCACTGCAGAAAACTTGCATTTGGAAAAACACATGCCTGAATCGTCGAAGTTGCATAAGCAATTAAATATGAACCCTGATGAACAGGCCAGGCGGATGAGCTTTGGGGGCGGATATCAAAGTCTCTAATTGATGTCATACTAAGAACGGTTAAGTCTTTGGTTACTCAATGGGCCTCAGCCGACAATCACGATAGATACTCCGAAAAAGGGGGGGGGGGGATATCATCTTTTCTTTGGCTTTGCTTGTAAAGATAACCTCGCCTTCTCTCTCATGACTTTTTTTCACACATCGTAGCCTACAATTTTCGCTTGTGTATGGCAGCTAGGACTGGCTGCGAGACGGGTTTTATATATCACTGGCGCATCACGGCGTGCTTGTAAATACCGTGTGAATTGCGGATGGCAGCAGAAGGCGGCGACGCAATAATGAACCACAGTAATGGAATACTCATAAAATTAATCACGATAAAGTAACGCTTATAACAATGAACAGCATCTAAGCGTCATGATGAATAATGTGTGTAGTGAAGGTTAGATCGTGCTTTCCCCACATAATTCTCACTAATTAACTCTTCAAATCCTACCAAAAGACACTCTAAGACTAGTATTGCGTTTAACTTCCACAACATCTAATATATGCGCGCATCCACAATTGGGCTAAGACCTCCCCTTTACCCGAATATAAGACTCCTTCCTCGCCACCTCACTCTTGATCCTCTCTTTTCCCCCGACTAACTACATTTCCTGCCTATATATAGATCTTAACTTCGATATTTTGAGTTCATGAGTATAGTTGAGCGATCTGGTAGTTTCTTCTAATTTGGCTTGTATTACATCACCCCTTTTCTTCGCTTGACCACTATTCTCTGAACCGGCAAGATAATATCTAGCAGGTCTAGTCTCTCACGTGAAGCGTGTGGACCGCGCCATGATTGCACCGCCCAGTGTTCTCCTAGTGAAGTACATCGGTCGGTGCAGACTCATAACAAGACATGAAAATTGAATATAACGATGTTCTCGCCATGCGTATTAGTGCAGTTTAAAGAATGGAATATTTATTTCACCTCAGGTGAAATCAATAAGGTTGTCAATTTGTATCAGATTTAGTGAATACAAAATGTGATATTCATTACTTCTCAAGTAGTAAATTGGGAAGCGTTTCGTGAAATGGCGCATTCATTCACAGGTAGTGTTGCGCATAATCGGGCGGAAATGCGTGTGGCGATGCTCGCTTTTGCTTAATGTGAGGCTATTTTCACTCATTATTGGCTTTAGGCTTCATATTTCTAATATTTATGAGGCATGCTGTATCGAGGCTCGAGAGTGGAAATTGTTAAAGTCGGTTGTTGAATGCTATCGGGTGCATTACTCCAACTGCTTACACCTACTTTGACCGAAACTTCTATATTGCAGTCGCGACAGCTTGGACCGAATATCATCCTACAAAAATTATCAGACTGAACCTTGCCTTGAGCGGCGACTTACTGAACTGTCATATATGTAAGGGCTTTGCTTAGGTAGATAAGCTTGACAAGGCTTATGCGCGGTGATCTCAAACCGCCCCCAGATTCCGACCCCAATACGTAATAAACGTACGAATGATGATAGCCCCTCCTCGCCATATTTTCCAAGGTGGTCTTGTGAAACAATAGCTCGGATCCACCTAAAATGTACAGCTCACTATGAGGCTCAATGTTAAAGGCCGCCTATTCGTTTGATATCCTGGCGCGCCAGCGGTTGCCCAAGAATGGAAGGAAGTGAATCTACTCACCGAGGTTGAGAACTATGTGAATTGCCTTATTTACTATCAAAATGGAAGCGCTGGTAATTGCAGATGCAGTGGTGGAATTCTGCATCTGTCACTGCTAAATCTGACTTGGGATGGGATGGTTTCGTATCAGAAATAGCTACCAGTAGCATGCTTTGATATTTTGGAAGCGATGTCTGTGGATATATTCTATCATTGCATATGCCCCCGCCCAACTTGCATTTGTTTCTGCAAAAGATTTTCTCTGTTACCTTTCATCATCCTTCAATTTAAAAAGATTTGATCGTTGCATTTGCCCAACATGAGGTGGACAATTATCTCGAGTTTGGTCATTAACTGGGCTCTTCCTGTTGTTGTCTCTCCTTATATGCCCATTGATTCTATTCCAGACAAAGCACATGGCAGGAAAGATGGGTACTCGAAGCCTCAAATACGCTACGCTGATGTCGAAGTTGTCTCTTCTTTAGAAGAAAAACGTCAGACGTCAGAACTCGGATCTTTCTCTGGCCCACCGTCTACCACCAAATCTTCTAATGTTCTAGATGTAAGTCATTGGTTTCAATCTATCAAAAAACAAAACTTGTTAACTTCGAGTCTCTCAGTTCAATCAAGACCACGCCTAGCGAGGGTAGAAATATCGGAGGATCTGTCAAAGCAACTTGCGTGGAGTGTTTCACTACTAGCAAAGCAATCGTTACAACCACAGGAATTGAGAGGAATGACTCCATCTTAGGAGACTTTTCATATTTCTGGACGAACCCTACAGAGATACTTGTCGATGCACTGAACCTAAATCCCAAACCCGATTTTCAAGGTGTGACTGGTCATTTCGAGATAGACATTACGTTCGCTGCAGCCGGATCTTATACTGTCCCAATATTTACATCAGAAAGTTGGTATAGAGGTAAGTATAAGCAAATACTTAATTGTGAGGATGTTGTTAATTTACTAATGTGGCCAGCTTAACGACAATGCCTCTGTTGGCCTGATCTTTGATATTGATTTGGTCTTCACAGTTACTGGGCCTGTTGATCTCATCACTGGTTTCCAAGTAAAATTCCCAGATGATTCTTATATCATACTAAACCCACTTGGTGGAGAATTTGTGAAAGAGAACCTGTAAGTAATTCCTTGTTTTTATCATATCTCCACAAATGCCTCTTGCATAGAATCTAACAAAACATAGGAAAGGAATTAAAGTCAGCCCCATACCAGCAAAGTTTAAGTCAGGAGCTGCATGCGTTACGGTCGCTCTGAGGTATAAATTGAAAGCTGTTGTCTCTGTGGAAGTCTTCAGCCGCAGCTTCAAATTCGAAGCAGGTGCATATATCGACGCCCCTCAATACAAGGCTTGCATCACATATCAACCAGACAAGCCATGCAAGCTTAATGTTACCGAGGGTTTCTATATTGATGTTGGTGTCTACGCGGAAGTTGTCAAGGCAATCAATTTTGTTACATGGGAAGCTGGGCCTACTGCCGTGGCCACTCTGTACTCTGCGCCTTTACGTTCAACGTGCTTCATCAGTAGTACTTCATCGACTCAGCAGAGCCTTCTGCTCTCGTCAACAAGTCAACGAATGTAATAGTGCTTGAATATGGGCAAACAGAAGCTTCATGATACACAAAAATATCTACCTCTCCACACCGGATGTCAATGGCTTAGAGATTCAATTAAGATGCCTGGTAATGATAGTTTTGATTTCACCTAGTATATTGTTCATTTTAATGTCAAATACATCTGAACATTTGATTGCCTTCAAGTTTCCAAAGCTTTCATCCCGAACTTTCGGTGTACATTCAGACATCAACATTGGTCAAATACGTAACGAATAGCCACGAAGAATACAACATGCCATCTAACACATCATCAATCCGAACACCTCAAATTTAATTTTAGAATGTATTGAAGATCCCCAATATTTACAAGCAAGAAATGCCATCTAAATTGCAACAGACAAAAGTTATACATAAGACAATAAATGAATTATCCTCATTGATTGCTACGACGATTAGCTTTTTACCCGGTCTGCGATCTTAGAGTCTGTTCGTCTCGTTCTTAGATTTGCCATCAATAATGCCGCATGTCACATAAAGCTCATACCAACGCCCGACTCCCCCACCTACCATCCGCCACCATGATTTAGCCGTTCAAATAACTTCTGATGGCACCTTGAAGTTTGCTTGCACCCTCTCCGAGGACTTGTGTCAAATTATCCAAATCATCACCGGCTGTGACACCAAATTTCCTCACGAAGTCCTTTGCGGCAGTTTCGAGATCTCCGTAATCTTCCCCCGTCTCTTCTTCTTCGGGTCTTCCGAAGTAAGCGTTGGATGAAATAGCTGTGGCTCCTTCGAAACCTTGTAGGCGAGTCTTGGCTTCTGATTGTGCGCTCGGGTCGAATGATCCCTTGCCGAAAAATTCGTCGGATGAAATGCCCTTTTGGCTGCCGAACTTTTGACGGGCATATTTCTCCTCGTCATCTGCATAAATGTTAGCCTTGAAATTCAAAAATGTGGTAGCCCATAAATGTGATGCTCTACCTTCTTTTGTAGCCTTGATAGGTCCCACTGAGCCAAAACCACCCATCTTCTTTTGTGCAGTAGCTGCAGGTTTTGCGCCTCCAATCTGTCCAAACCCAAGTCGCCCCATACCCATTCCGAGCCTTTCGACCTCACCATTTGACCGCTCTCTGCTGTGACCAGAACCATATCCTGCCCTTCCCGGGCTGACAGGTGTTGGCGCGGCAATGTCTGATGTCTTAGTAGTAGATGACTTCTTTGTCGCAGCCTCTTCAGCTTCAGGGTCATAACCTAATTTCTCGATTCTCTCGGCTTCTTCCTTTGCTTTTCGCTCGGCAGCATCAAAATCAATCGCATCGCCTGTGACCTTCTTCGCACCCAACTTGGCTTTCTTGGCGCCGAGAACATTGGCTTTTCGTGGTCCTGCCCCCGTTGTGGTTCCTTTGCGCAATGCTGCGGACGATGTAATACGGCTGGCAGTAGGTGCTGCAGCTGAGCCTTCTGTTTTCCCGAGTGGTGATGTTGCTCTTGCGATTCCATTACCAGCAGCATTGGCGCCAGCGTTGAGAAAAGGGGAGGGTGTTCGCCCGACGACAGGTGGTGTGGCGGTTCGAGATATTGGAGGAGTTGGTCGTTTAATCGATGGCTTATCCCAAGAAGAAAAGAAGTCGTCTTCAGGTTCGCCGGCAGGTGTGGAGGTTCCGTCAGCAGCGTCACTCGCTGCATCAGTAATGACAACTTCGTTCGGGTATCTGTACATTTTGTCAGCATCAATATGTAAAATCTCCGGAAAATAGCATACTCTGCAGCATCCTTGGCAGCACGTCTTTTCAATTCTTCCTTGTATTTGGTGGCCGCGTTCGACTGGTATTTAGTTTTAGGGTCCTTGCTGTTGAGTGCTGCAGTCCCTCCATTCGATTGGAAGTATTTCGTAGCAGATTCGTTACCACCAACTTTCATAACTCGTAATTGATCCCATTGCCATTCTGGTCACCATATTAGCCTCTTCAATCTGCGCCAAGGTCGTCCGCAATACATACGGTCAAGGTTCGTCGATCGCACAAAGGAGATGTGAACACCCAGGTTGCGATGATTCGAGGAACAATCAAGACAGAGGTAAATTCCAAAAGGCACAGAAGTCCATGTTGGATTCTTTGCCCCACAATCAAAACAAATCTGATTCCGCGATATAAATCAGCATGTGCATCATGGTTGAACACTTTTAGAGAAGGATTATCTTGCGTACCCTGTTTGCTGGCTTTGTCTTCAACTTCTCGAAGAGCTTTTGTGATTGCACTTTCGAAGCAAGAGCGGCCATTTTGGGTATCCTTACAAGATGTATAGATATTGTTTGTGAAAGTTGTTCCAAGTTGTAGAAATAAGGCCCCTTTTACGTGGTCAAATTCAAATTCTTGAGTAGTCGAGGGACGGCCAGATTACTATACGGAGTACATTCACACGTTAATTAAGGTTCGTGCCCACTAAGCTTATTTTGGTAAAGTGGCATTAGATTAGATTACAGGCTTAGACAAGCACTAAAGATCCTGCACTCACTTACTAAAACATTAACCCCCACAATAGCTTGAAGCTTCAAAATAATTTATATCTAGGATTTATATCTTTCACTTCTTATATGTTCTCATTGTTACTGCATCCCAACAACGATACAAAGTTGGCACAAAGTTCTTGTTCTTTCGTGTATTGATATCCTATTTGATACCCATCTTGCTTCTCATTCAATCCGTCCTACTCGTTCAATCTCTAAATCATCTTCCCCTCTTTCTTCCATCTTAAAGCAACCCACCTCCCACCAAACCAAAGATGCTCCCTTCAATCAGACCCGTATATCTGTTTAGTTTACCTTCATCCTTGCGACCGCTTCTCGCCGCACGACTCTACGCAACACATACAGGCTTAGGTACCACAAATACCTCGTCGCAACCAAAAAGGAAAGCCGTTACAACCTTCAATGATGATGGCAGAGTTCCTTGGCGCGATTTGTCGGGACGGGAAAAGGTTGCCAGAACAACACAACAGACTTTCAACCTTGGTACTGTCCTCCTAGGCACAGTATTAACTGTAAATTGATCACCAGATTTCCATACCCTTGACTTCTAACGTTTAATACAGGGTGGTGTCATCTATCTTCTTTACACAGAAGTGTTTGCTCCCGAAAGTAAAATCAACCAGTTCAATAGAGCAGCCGATCAAGTCAAGAAGGATCCACGATGCATAGAAGTATTGGGTAATGGAAAGAAGATAAGGGCATATGGCGAGCCGACATCTAGCAAGTGGGCTAGAGCTGGGCCTATTGCGTATGTATTCTAAACTACATTTGTGTTGGCATGGTACTGATTTACATACAGGTCCAATATTACAAAAGACCGTCGAGGAGTGGAACATTTGGTTATGCATTTTAATGTCGAGGGTCCGCTGAATCAAGGTGTGGTGAATCTACACATGATCAGGCGACCATCTGAGAGCGAATTTGTATACAAATACTTATTCTTGGACGTGAAAGGACATCAGAGGATATACCTTGAGAATGCGGATGCAACGAATGGGCCTGGGAAGAATAAGAGTAGATTCTTAGGGATAACTTGGCGATGATACAGGGGGAAAAGCGGGTTTGTGTTGCGGTGGCTGAAAGTGACATTTGAATGTCCGCTTTCAATCGCGACCTCACGAAGTGTATGCGCCCCGTCAGGTCTTTAGGCTCTTTGCTTTGATCTGGCCGACTCAGAAGGGGATGGCTCTTAGCAGCTATTTCTACCAAAAATGACATTTGAATGTCCACTTTCAATTTAGACATTGAAAAGGTCTGTGAGGCTTAGCAACTATTGTATCCAACTACACAGATGTACTTGATTGTGGCATGGGTATAATAACAGATTCAATTGTTTGAAAATAATCTCATTTATCTACAATCAAGACTTGTTATGACACAAGAGAGTGGTAAGAAGAACACTTCTCAATGGATGTAAAATTACATTTTCCAACCACGGTTTGGGTATTTGAATTAGACGAATTGGGTCAAGATGAATGCAAACCTTGCAGTGGAAAGGGTGGTTGATTATAAATCATCTCATTCTTCTAAAAAGAGCTGAACATCTGAACATCTGAATTTCTGAAATAAAGCCGGATATTCAAGATGAAGTTTTGTTTGCCTTTCTGCTGATTTGGCATGCGTTGATTTGGGGCATGATTAGAGATGTTTCAATGGCGGAGATGGAAATCGACATTGGAATATCAAATCCGGTGTGCTTTTTTTTGTCAGATGGGGAATACGGCCATCTTCGATGATGATTAGAAGTGTTCAATATCTCTACTAAAGTCGAACATTCAAACATGGAATTAGGGCTGAAATGTTGCAGATGAAGGGCGCGATATTTTTGGGCATGGTCAGACAGACCGGCCTCAACGTATGAATTGAAAGCGGTCATTGAAATGTCAACCTACGTCCGCTTCTCCGGTGATCCTTCAAGCTTCAAAATGTTGTTGGCTAGATATATGTTAGAAATGATTGAGATACTTCGTTCCTATAGGCTGTGCATTCTGAAAGTTCAGATGTTCTTCACATCGAATTTGGAGCGAAAGACTTTGCAAATATTTATACATCCGCTACTTTCTGCATACCGATATCATTGACCGAAAGGAAGAAAGGTTGTCAAAACATTTCTTCTTGTTTGTGCTCTGATTTATCAGTACGAAATTTAGGGATTGGGTCCGCAGAGTCAATTCAACGATCGTTGCTCTTGCTGTTGTTCAAGAAGACTGGTAATTCGGTTCCGGTTCACCAATTCATGCAATATGAATCATGGCTCCTTTGTTTCAGCGCTGGAGTTTGGTTGGGAAGTATTGATTGTGTACCGGGTAAAGTAGATTTATATTTTAGTGGCCGGAGAGCTAAGTACTAACTAGTAACAGGAAGTATGAAGCCCAGCTATAAACAACGAAGCATGGATCTTCTGCATTCCATGGTGTTCGGAAACCTAGAGGCAGTTTAAAATCAAACTCTTTTTTGGAATTGCAAGATCGGTCCCTCCTTGCCAACAATAAAAAAATCTTTCATTTTATACTCGCCGTTCCTCCCCACACCGATCTTCTCACAGTCCGGTGCAATCCTAATATTATAGAGCCATAAAACTCTTGCGACGCCAACCTGCAGCTATACAACGCTACACTCTTTCCAATCCATGCTCTAGGTCCTAAACTAAATGGAGCAAAGACTTCTCTAGCTTTTGATATTTCCCCTCGACTGCGCCCTTCATGTTCGTCCATGCTGTCTGCGCCTTTGACCAACCAGCGACTTGGATCGTAAACGTATGGTTGGTCAAAATGCTTTTCGCTGCGATGAAGCGTATAAGTAGGAACTCCAACGATGGTACCCGGGTTAAAGCTGTGTCCATTTACCTGCAAACCTCCAGGGAGAACTTCTCTAGGGAGAGGCATTGATACCGGGGGACAGAGACGCAGGCTTTCACCAATACAAGCACGTAAATAGAGTATGGAATTGAGAGCTGGGCCATGAGAAATGGATTGCACATCGGCATACATGTTACGGATGATAGCAGTAAGCCTTTCCCGAATCGGAGGATTGTCCACATATATAGTACGATTGATTTTGATTCTACCATCTTACTGCCTAACAGCAAAGTTTTCACGCAATTGGATAAAGACGTCCTAATACTTGTTTGTAGTCAACGTGACGGGTGGATCTGCAGAAGGGAGATCTGGATAGAGTGCAGTAGGTAAAATCCTGTACCTGTATTCGACCATCTTCGCGAGTACGCGAGGATCCCAAGCCTTGGATATTTTTGCTTGTGATTTTGCTGCTGCCTTCCTATTCGGCTAGATGTCTTGCCGATAGGTGGTGTAGTTCACGCCACCTACAGGATCTGTGCCAAAGCTGTATGACAGGGTCCATCAAGATGGTGAACAAACGGGGGTGCAAGTAAGCAAGATTTGTACTAGAGCAAATTTCAGCTTGAAAGAGAACCAAAATGGGTAATATTCGCAGATATTTGGCAACCACCGAAGCTGTGACCAATACCTACTATAAATCGAGGCATTTCTCTCCAGAATTGAGCGATCATAAGTAGCAGATCACGAGTATGATCCATCTAAGAATCTATCATTATATTCATCGTCAATGTAATGTTCTTATCTTTGGTTCATTCGATTTGCAATCATTGCTGAGTTTTCCTCCATCAATTACGCTATTCACTCTCAGGCCGGCAGTATTGGCAATCCATATACCTCGAATACGAACATTTCGTGTTTCGAACTTCTTATACAGATTGTTCTATAAAGGCTTGTAGAGTTCCTATTACAACATTATTATAGTAGCAAGGTGCAAATCTTCATGCTTCCAACCTTTGGTATCCTTGCCCCATATGTATCTATTATTGTTACTGCATCTTCTGCCTTCAGCGAAGCCTTCGTTTTGTCCAGTGGTGTGTATTGTTTAACATGCAGATAAAGGACCTCTTCTGGTTAATAGTTGAGCCAGTATATTCTTGTGTGTGGCAAGATTCAACCTTATGCTCCTTAACCTCAAAATACGATTGGCTTGTCATAATGGTGTGAATGTTTCAAAATGTACTTGGGCAACTATGTGATGGAATGAGGATGAAGTTCAGGTCAGTCAGAAAGGGAAACCAACAGCATGCCAGTTATCTTTCGGCCAAGTCCGTCGGTCGTTGCATGCATAAATTACGGCGTGGTTTTGACGACAGATCGTCGTAATTTGATTGAACCGTGAGGCATCTAAACAAACTTGACGTAAAAAATAACCTACTAGCTACCAATTTCGAATTCTGTATGAAAATATTCATTGAAAAACCTCTTCTAACGTCAATCTAGTCATTTCTTGGTTTAGTTATTGATCCAATGGTACCATGGCAGAAATGAAAACTCAATTCGATATTACCGCTCATCGAACTCTCAGTCCAGCATCCTCACAATTTATTTTTGAATGCAGCAAGTGGCTTCACCACTCTCATCTACTCCTCACTAAAGACCATACGATCCCTTTTCGACATACTCTTCCTCTCCTCCACCCATTTCTCCTCAATCTTTCGATACCTATCCATCTCCTCCCCCAACCATTCAGCACATGCTTTTCCGGTCCCCGGCACATCCTCAAATGGAAACAAATGTTCTCCTTCCACCAAAACCTCTTTCACCCTATCTCCTTTTATGCCCCCGCTCCCACCAATCCCTGTGCCAGAAACCTTTATTCCCTCTCTCATCTCATCAATGCTCAAATACGTCTTCGTACCCAAGACCCACAGGGCTGATGGTCGCAAAGTCGGAAGCTTGTACCATGTACTCCGAGGTTCTGGTCGGTAGAGCGGGTTAAATGCAGCTAAAGGATCGATATCAGCATGTGTTTGTTTGTCGATTTCTATACGACCATCAGGTTTTCAGGAGTAGAAATTTGGTCGCAGTTGAGTGAGGGCGCCCCGATGTCCCGTGCTGACAAGTGTTACGGGGGGGTCTGTCGTGTTGGCGTCCGGGGGAAGGGGATGGAGGGAGGTTGGAAGGGGACGATAGCCGTGTTTAAGCATGAGGGCAGAGACGCGAGGATCCCATGATTTGAAGGCTTTATGGTGGGTGATGGAGGCGGACTTGAGGTTGGGCCACTAGAGGGGATGAACTGTTAGCCATTGATCTTGAAGTAAAAGAAAATGCCCTGCAAGGAATCAAAAGATGAGAGATTTGAGAATAGCTTGGACTCGGGGTAGATGCTTAAAGTAATTGTTCTTATCAAACTGGGTTTGGCGTGAGGAAATAGGCAGGCAAGAAACGAATTATGCTTACGGTATCGGAGCGATGCGTAATAAAGTTTATAGCGGATGGAGGGGTGCCTGCGAAGCCAGTTGGGGGTGGGGAGAGTTGAATTACGGGGTCGAGAACTGTGAGATGAGTTAGCTGGTGTTTGCTTAGACAGAAAAGATAAAAGGGGCTTTGCTGAGTGGGAAGATGAGAAGGTATACAAAATAGAGGCGTGTAGATGTGCATTGGTAACGAGAAGTCCAGAATAAAAGAATTGTGGTTATTACGAATGAGGCTGGTGAGAAGGCGGGGATGAAGGTAAGCTAGATTTGTGCTGAACTTAGGTTAGCATAACTACATCTGATCTACCAAGCAAAAGGAAATGAGGGAATCCAAAGGTTTGACGCACATCTGACAGCCACCAAAGCTATGACCTATGCCTAAAAGAGGTCTCGGCATTTCTGTGCGAAAATGATTGATCATAAGGAAAAGGTCTCGAGGATGATCGGCCCAAGATTCTGTGGAGAATGCAAGCGTCGGTTCAATACATGTGTGGTGATGCATGGTATTTCTCTCACTTGCGGTCATTGCTCAGTTTCTCTTCATTCAACACACCACTCATACCCAGATTCGCAGCATCTGCACTCCATATCCCCCGAATGAAAACTCCTTGCTATTTTGCTTGCGTGTATAATTCATCCCAGAGTGGCTCGTAGAGTTCCTCAAATCTTGTTAACGTTCAAGTATCTTATCATTTCAAATATGGAGAAACTGGTATGAACTAGGATTGATTGATTACCTTGGGTATAGAGTTCGCAGGCGCGACCATGATTGTCACTGCGCTTTCCGGAGTTCGTTCTGGGTTCTGTACATACTCCAAGGGTGTGTATTGCTTGACGTGAAGATGGAGGATTTCCTCTTGATTGATCGTACACCCGGGATATTCTCGTATGTGACATATTGGAACTGTGTGTTCTTTGATGGAGAAATGAGTAGTCTTGGACATGGTATCCGTAAAGGCAATGAAAGCACCGAGTGGTTATTGAGAGCAATGAGATTGAGTTCTTCGACCTATGTATATGGCTGAGTGGAAGAATTTCTCATTTGACGACTCACTTTCGAATGAATATGGGAAGGAGAAAGTATGCGGATGAGATGTGCGGCGGAAAGGAGATGATGATTCTTGATATCTTCCAAAACACCAACATTCACCAACAAGTACCAACAAATTGCGAACATGCGTGACAAGTACTGTATGAGACCATACGGTTGGTACCTTGGTATTGAGGTGATAATGGGTAATTGGTAGGGCATGATTGACAATAAGTATTGGAACGATGATGGCAATCTTTTATCAAATTCAATTAATGTATACCTAGTATCTACTAGGTAGGTGATAGGTATACATGTGAAATGTTCAATAGGCGAAGATCAGTTTGCACGAAATTGAGGCGTGACAGTGGCTGAGTTAATGTGGCTTAAACGTTGTCACGCTGTCACGTTTTCTTTCTTTCTTTCTTTCTTTCTTTCTTAACCTCACATCAAATCATCCATCAAATCATCAAATCTTTAGCCATAGAATCGGCCAATCAATATCCTGAACATCTCATCTTAACCATGGGTAAGATAAGGCATGGTCAGAAAATAGATGGCATTTCATTGCTCTGAAACTCAAATACCACTGCTGTCAAGGACTTCACAAAGTGAGTAGGAACTGTTGTATTTCAGTTAACATTGTCACGTAACCGTAAATCGTCCAGATATTATAAAAAACTTGGATATCTATCAATCTCTCTATTACACTGATGGTATCACTAAGTTCTTCGTCTTCAGAACATGTGGTTTTGATAGATTGATGCTACCTATCTATAGCCAATATCATTACGTGCGGCCATAGAGTCAATGGTCAACTTACATGTAAATGGTCATGGCGGTATTATTGGTAATGGCATCTAGTGTCTTTGGTTCTATTTCGACTCTTTCCAAATCAAGCAGGAGAAAATTGGGATACATTGTTGCCATATTTTGAGGTTAAGTATCATAATTCTCTCAAATGTTTGATTCAATATAAGAGTTTTTCTTTCCTTAAATCTGTCATCTTCAAGTCAATTAGCACATCACTGGTAGATCATTGGTACATCATTGGTACATCATTGTTGGCAATTGGTAACTGTTGAGACTGTGAGGATAAAGTGGTGGGATGGTGGGATGGCGGGATGGTGGAATGGTGGGATGGCGGGATGGTGGAATGGTGGAATGGTGGAATGGTGGAATGGTGGAATGGTGGAATGGTGGAATGGTGGAATGAAGTCTTCAGCATTACACACTTGGATCTACAACTTCAATCTTCTCTTCTCTTCTCCTTTCTTTCTTCTCTCCATGTAATTATTCATTGATGACCTCGGGACGTTTGAATCAAATCAACCCTCCTTATCAAACAAAATAAGCAGTGACTCCTACCTAGTATGTCTCCCACCGGACCTAATTTTACTACCTAATTTACTAGGTAGATCGGCGATCGAGTCTAATTTATCAGGTAGATCGACCATCGAGCTCACATTTTCACCATATTTTCAATCTTCGTTCCTTCCTTCACTTGAAGATGAGGGAAAAAACCACTAAAAAATTAAGCGAGTCCATCAGTTTGTTCTATTTAATCTCGCTTTCTCCCACACCCTCTCTTTTAAAACTTTGACCACGACTCCAGGACCGCCGCCGCACCACCACCACCACGACAACAACAGCAGCAACAACAACAGCAGCAACAACAGCAACAGCCCACCCGCCCATCTCCCCTCCGCCTCCGCTCCGTCTCCCCGCTCTCCCCTCCCCGGCGCCATGCCTTCGCGTCGTCGAAACCCGCCTTCGGGCAACTCCTCTCGTGTGTCTTCGGGCACCTCCATTCGTTCGCCTTCGGGCAATTCTTTACCTGGTCCTTCCACCATACTAAAGGAAGTCCCAGGGGGTGGTGTCCCTTGGGCACTCATCATATTCATCGTGTCGCTGGTTGCGTCAATTGCCTTCGGGCTTCTTGTTGCGGTCCTTGCGGCCCAGAAGGAGGTTGCTCTAAGCACCTACCTCTCTGGCCACTCGGACGAACTTGATTGCGGGACCGGACCGATGACTGTGGTTGAGGTTCGAAAGGCCTCTGCTTTGCTGAGGAAGAAGACGATCTGGGTGTAAGTTTATTTTTCAATTCACTTTACTGTTTTTTCATTCAAGAGTTGTCGTTTATCCAGAAGATGTCATACATTCAAAGGTTGTCATTCATTCAAAGGTTGTCATTCATTCAAAGATTGTCATTCATTCAAAGGTTATCATTCATTCAAAAATTGTCATTCATTCAAAGATTATTTTGTATTCAAAGATTGTTCTGTATTTAAAGGTTATCATTTATTCAAAAATTATCATTCATTCAAAGGTTATCATTTATTCAAAAGATTATTATTCATTCAAAGGTTATTATTCATTCAAAAATTGTTATTCATTTAAAGATTGTTATTCATTCAAAGGTTGTCATTCATTCAAAGGTTGTCATTCATTCAAAGGTTGTCATTCATTCAAAGGTTGTCATTCATTCAAAGGTTATCATTCATTCAAAGATTGTCATTCATTCAAAGATTATTTTGTATTCAAAGATTGTTCTGTATTTAAAGGTTATCGTTTATTCAAAAATTATCATTCATTCAAAGGTTATCATTTATTCAAAGATTATTATTCATTCAAAGGTTATCATTTATTCAAAGATTATTATTCATTCAAAGGTTATCATTTATTCAAAGATTATTATTCATTCAAAGATTATTATTCATTCAAAAATTGTTATTCATTTAAAGATTGTTATTCATTCAAAGGTTGTTATTCATTCAAAGGTTGTCATTCATTCAAAGGCTGTCATGTGTTCAAAGGTTGTCATACATTGGACCATCCCTCTTCCCTATTTAAACCCCTCTACACTGCTTTAACTTTTCTTACTTCTATCATGGACGCTGACCTACCTCGATTAGCGCGCCATCTTTTGGCATCTCCTTCCTATTGTCGCACTTCGTCCTCGTCGCAAGCTTCCTTCTTCGAAAGTCCAACCTAACGCAATGGCTTTCGGGTGCTGCTGCAATTTTCGGACTGATTAGCGCTACTCTTCTGGTTTTTTATCTCCACTCGACAGCGGCCTTGGTCAGCATAATCTTTACGATAGTCTCGGTCACATGGCTCATTATCTGGTTCGATACCAGACATTGGTCACAGGTCTTAGCGCAGGAGCTCTTTAACATCAAATCATGGTCCTTATTCGCGCTTAGCATCTCTGCTAGCGCACTGACAATGGTGGTGTTTGGCGGTTATTTATCAGTTCTTTACTCAATGCGCCAGCTTTGGGACACGAATTTTCCGAAATGTACCAAGGACCGAAACATTTATCCTTCGAGGTACATTATGGTCATTTTCCTACTATCTTTGGTGACATACTGGATTACTCAAGTAATAGCCTCCTTAGGCCAGACCCTGGCGGCAGTCGCCATCCAAAAGCACATTTTCAAAGTCCATCCTGACCTGGGAGAATCAAAAGCTCTAAGAACGTCAATTCGCAGAATCCTTGGACTTAGCTTCGGAAGCGTATGTTTCGGAGCAGGGTTACTCTCCTTATCACTTTTCCTCAAAGACCTATCCATGGTTCTTATGCAAAATTTGTCACTTGCTCCGACAGACCCCTTTCGTTCCGCAACTGCCGCGGTTTTAATGTCGCTCCTCACGTACATGGGACCTCTTTATGCAGCCCTTCATACCAAGATTAACGATTGGGCATTCGTAATCATTGCACTAGACGGAATTCCTTACTGGAAAGCTAATCAAGTTGGTGTCACCTTATTGATGAGCACGGGTTTGGACATTCTGCACAGAGAGACTGGATTGTCCGAGATGATTACTCACCTTCCCCTGGTCATAGGTGGAATTTCAGCAACATCTACATATCTCTTAGTTACCCTGATGCCTGGACCTATTGTAGAAACGAGCGATATCTTGACGGCCGATGTCCTGGTTGCCTTTGCGTTTTTTGGAGGAATGCAGATTGCAAGAGCTGTATTGGCTCCATTCAAGGGAGGGATGTGTACTATCTACGTGATGATAGCAAGAGAACCAACACTATTCAAGGATCATCATGAAGAGATTTGGAATCGTTTGGTGGAGCTCAGACCTGCTCTTGCCGAAGCGTTGTTGAAGAGAGAGAGCTGAGATGTCGAAAATCATTGTTGAAAATAGATGGGAATGTTGGCATGATGAGAAAGATGGTGGATCGTTGTCGGTAATAGGTGAAGATGATTGCTAGATGAGAAAAGCAGTGGATTAACATCGGTCATGTTTTGGGACAAGCGCCTTGCTGAGGAAAGTTGAGCGTCATTACCGTTAATTGATGGGAACAATTGCTTGGTGGGCACTGGGGAGACATGATGGATCATTCTTGATAATCTATGAGGACAGTCGTTTAATGAGGGAGATGAACCATCGTCAGTAATGGCGTAGAATACCAGAGAGCTCTAATTTTCTCCTTAAATGAGAACCTGCCTTTCTGCTCTCAATACTTCACTTCATGATGTGTGACCATGATTGACCTCACCGAACGCTGCATTTTATCTCTGGTAAGTTAATACTGTGTTACTCTGTTAGAAAGTATATGGTATAATCGCGTGCGGCTTAATGTTTGAAGAGTGACTACTCGCTAAAGCTGCTTAGCAGGATTTAGACTAGAGGGCTGACGTTAACTGCTATTTTCGGTGTTGCTGAGGGATAACAGGAGAAAAAATGTCAAGGGAAGAATCTTTATATCTAGTTAAAAGAAAGACGGGGAAAATGAAGTAATATCATATATAAAAAAGACTGCTAATCTCATCACTTACTAATAAAGAATACAAAACAGCCTTTATCTTTACATCATACAGGGAAGACCAAAAAGTACGAGATATTTGCGCTTGATAGATATAAAATGGTTCATTCTTTACTCGAATATCTTCTTTCACTTTTCAGTACTTTAGAGTAGATATCGATGTTTCATGCTGCTATGCTGCCTCGGCGACGGAGCTTATATATGGATGGTTTGGTCCATCCTGAAGGTAGAGTTCTGTGTTAGACCTTTCTTTTCTTATGGTACTCATCTTTATGCATCAAAAGATTTGACAACAAAGGTTTAAAATTCTGCTATCTGCGGGGGATATTGCTGCAATTTTTTTGTAGCTCTATTGGTATTATCGAAGTAGAGATGTTATATTTGATTGCTGCTTATAACTGGCAATAAGTAATTGTAAGAATAAGAAGCTTGCGCACTCTCGATTCATCACTCATTCTCAAGTTTATCGGCACAAGTAGTTGAGAATGTATAGCTATCACATGCGAGAAATTTGTGCATAAAGTTTTCAATATTGAGGAAAACGAAAGCAATGAGGTTGACGAGGGTATTATGATATGTGGAGGCAAAGATAAGAGAGGGAATAGATGAAAAATATGAATTGGAAATGAGAAATGATGATAATTAGATGTCGATAATAACAACAATAACGATAATCATATACAGTCAGCAACAACAAAAAATCAATCTTTCAATACCAACAGTAGATAGATTATCATCGTATTGATCTCATCCAAAGAATTAAGCGCCGCAGCCCTGGAAGGCTCCTGCTAGATGATCGAAATGGCTAGGTGTTAAATCTGGAAAAGATTAAGGAAGGGAAGGGAGAACGGGCTTTCCTACCTTGTGGAGAGGAGGAAAGAGAATAGTACTCGGGTATAAGCGAGGAGTAGAGATGCACGGACTGTAGATGAGCGTGACAAATAATGAGATGGTTTCCGTGGGTCTCTGTATACCATACATTGGCTCACACACCACAAGTGTCGAAGCCACATCACGATGCCGAGCACCTTGCCTAGACTTGCCTCAGAGCCGTCTATGTTTCCATGAGGAGAAAAGTTTCAGATAAGGAAGAGGGTCTTTCGTATTAGACGAGGGATAAATATCAGGCTAGTATACTTAGGTTCCACCTCCTCATATTCACAATTGACATCGATATATACATCACATACAAGGTCAGAGATCCACATTCATCATGATCATCAAGGACCTCACCTTCCCTCCCTTATTCTACACAATCGATAGTTGACACTCTTTCCTATCTTTTTGTTTTTCCTTCTTAAGTCCCTTACCCCACATTCCGGTCATCCCCTCATTCCGGCCACCTTAAAAATTATACCGCTATAATAATATTTAATTTTTAAACCTTAATAATTCAATAATCATTATATCAATTGATTTGAAATTTTGAAATTATTTTAATTATATTATAAAGAAATCATATATCGAAGATGATATTGCAATAATATTAAATACAATTGCTAATAGACTTGCAATACAAAAGATTTTTTTGGAATATAATATTCTTCGTAATATATTTCAAAATTGAATTGATAATTATTTATTTTATCAAAAAAGTATATAAAATCAGTAAAAGATAGTTCCGATTCAGGAGAGATGATTAATAGATTGGATATTAGCATAAGAAACTTTTGAAATTAATTCAATTTATTATCAAATACGAGAGATAAGGGAATGTTTTCTTTTTATAAAAAAAGAGGATTCTTTATTTGGAAAACAATGGATATATAATTTTTTGAAAAGGAATTCTGCAATTAGAACGAAAAAGCAATGAAAGATTGATTCTGTATGAATTTTAGATGTTAATATTGATATTATTAAGAAATGGTTTCGTTTCCTTGATATTCCTGAAATCAAGTATATTAAAGCCGAAAATCGATGGAATATAAATGAAGTTGGTATTATAAAAGATCGGGGTTTTAATAGATTAGTAGTAGGAAATGTTCAATAAAAATTTATTCAAAAAAACAACCTGGTTCGAAGGTTTGGATATCTTTTATCGAATGTATTTCGGCTAACAGTAAAGCTTTAAATCCATTTGTTATTTTCAAAGAAAAAAGTGTTTAACAATAACAATTCCTTATAGATCTTATTCTATATAAAGAATAAAACTTTATTATTATAGAAAATAAATAAACAACAAATATAATTATTTTGGAATAATTGGAAAAGGTATTTATACTATTAATTACCCTTTTCTTTCTCGATAAGACTAGATTATTCATTTTGAATAGATATAGAAGCTAGAAAATTACTTCCTTTATAAATCTTTGTTTTGATAATAATATATCTTTTATTTTAGTTGTTATATATATTATATATATTACAATTATTCGATTTATCAATCTTTTCATCCTTCAAAAATGTATATCGATATATACCCAATCAATTACATTTTTTATCAAATTTTATATTAATTAAAAAGTGAGTATTCCTTTTTTGTTATTATATAATAAGTCTAATACCCCACTTTCGGGCCACCCCCTCTTTTGGGCCACCTTAAAAAACCACCCTATTTTAAGCAATCTCCTTCATTAAATCTTTAATAATTCAATAATCATTCAATTAATCGATCTGAAATTTGAATATATTATTATTTATAATATAACGAATATTTATACCGAAAATGATATTACTATAATCTTTGGTATAATTGCAAATAGGCTAATTATATATCAAACTAATTCGAAATATAGTATTCTCTATATTATATTTCAAAATCGAATAGATAATTATTTATTTTATAAAAATGATATACAAAATATATAAAAGATAATTCCGATTTAAAAAAGAGTATTAATAGATTAGATATTAATATAGAAATTATTAAATATTAATTTTATTTATCAACAAATAAAAGAAATAAGTGAAAGTTTCTTCGAAATAAAAAAAAATAATTCTTCACTTGAAAAACAATAAATACAGAATTTTTTGAAAAGAAACCCTGAAATTAGAATCAAAAGATAATATCGAATCGATTCTGTATATGTTTCAAATGCTATTGATGAAATTATTAATAAATAATTTAAAAAATTCAATTTACCTTTGATTAAATATATTAAATCCGAAAATCGATGGAATATAAATAAAGTTAGTATTATAGAAGATTAGAGTTTAAATAACTTAATAATAAGAAGTTCAGTATCACGAATCGTGAACCACAGGAGGCTAACCATATGATACTCTTTATCTCCCATATCAATTTATAAGCTGATCATCTATATATATACATTATGAATCATATAATTTAATATAATAAAATAATAACCCTAATAATATATATATATAACCCCACAACCCACAAATAAATATTTATATATATATATATATCTAATCACTCTTTAAAAGCTATAATTCTTTAATTATAGATTCTGTTAACTTTTGGTGCAGGAAGTAGTAGTATTGTTGACTATATAAATTGAACTAAGGATCTATAATTCTAATAAAAATAGAATTGAGGTTATCCCCAAATATGATCTGTACACCATTATAATCTCATAACCTCAATTCTAATCCTATAATAGTTTCATTTCCAATACTCCCCTATTAAGGATATCCTATTCGATCCTCCTAGACTACTAATCCCAATATTTTCTTGAATCTTTCGAAAGCAATCTTTATACAAGATTTCGTTATTCCATTGGCAATTATATCATATGTATTGATATAACTAATAACGATTTTCTTCTTTTCTATCAAATCCTTAATGAAATGATAACTGATATTTATATATTTGGATTGTTCATATAAATATAGATTTTTAATTAAAGTTAAAGTGCCTTAATTATTATCAAGCATCTGAATTGTATCTTCATTCTTTCCAATATAATTTGATTTGAATAAATCTTTAAGTATTTGTATAACCTATCTTCTTTGTTTGGTAAATATTGTTATCGTAATATATTCTGATTTCGTATTAAAGGTAACTATAGATACTTGTTTTTTGTTAATTCATAATATAGGGCTTTTATAGAATATTACAATTTCTTCTGAAACACTTTTCCAGTTATATTTGTTATTAATCTAATCTGTATTTATATATATCTTTATTATATTATCAAATATATTATATTCTTTGCAGATATCAGATTGTACTCTTTTTGATCTGAATTATAGCTTTTGTTTGATTGTTGATTGTAGATATCGCATTAGATTCTTTAAAGTTATAATATAATGTTTTACTGGTTTTGTTATAAATTATAAAAATCTTTTAATTGAGAATATTATATTTGGTCGAATATATATTATTAAATGAATCATACTTTTTATTCGTTGTTGATATTTGTTTATATCTACTAATTCATCGTTATCAATTGTTGATCGGAGATAGATATAATTTATTATTAATAGTTTCTTAGTTTGATATTATTTATATATAATACTATATTTGATTAATATAATATCGAGATATTCTTCTTGATCTATAATTAATGTATATATTTTTTTATCGCAAATGATTCTAATATTTAAGACCCCACCAACCTCCCTTAGATTCTTAGTGTTAAAACAGATCGATAGCTTTTCATCGAATTAAATGATTTGCGATAATATATATAATGTAATAATAATATCATTAATATATATCAATAATATTATATTATAGTCTTTGGATATATATAAATATAGGTCTATTAAATTTTATACAAAATTTATATTTAAAAGCTCTTTCTTTAATAATAAACTCCAGTCCCTTTCAATTTGCTTCAAATCATATAGGCTTTGTAGGGCTTGTAGTATATATCCCTTTTTGACTTTGATACCTTGGAGTGGTTCGAAATAGATTTCTTTTTTCAAATGCGATTCGGTAAAGGCATTTTTGATATCGAAATATGAATATTCCAAATTTTCCTTTGCAATAATAATTAAGAATAATCTAAATATATTTAGCCTTATTGTTAATACAAATATTTCATTGTAATCCTTTCCTAATACCTAATTGAATTCTTAAACTACTAATCTTGCCTTGAATCATTTTACCTTATTATCCTTAATCTTAATTATAAATATTCATTTCATCGAAATCAGATTACTTTCTTTAGGAAATATATATTCTTCCCAAATACCATTTTGAATTAAGAATATGATTTCCTTTTGGATAGCTTTCTTCCATTTTTCAGAATATTCTCAATCCGATATTACTTCTTTATAAATTCTTAATATTTTGATTCCTAGAATTTTTTCGGCCGGATATACTACACCTTCTATATTGTTTATATCTATTAATGAAATCATGAAATCTGAAATGATTTTATCTTTAATATAAAGATCTATTTTATAAATAATTAGAATTATAATTATAATATATTCTATATTTTCTTGAATTTTGGTTTATATAAATATCACAATCAATACCCTTATAATCTTGTTTTCCTATTCTTTTTCAGGATTTTGTTTTATATCTCTTTTTCGTTTTCGTATTAAATATTTTAGGGATTCATCTTCAAGATCTATTTTATCCTTTTATTCGATTTCAAATAATTGTAGATTTACTTTGTTTTTTGATTCTGTTGAAATAGATTTATCAATAAAATTTAAAACGATTTTAAATTTTATTTTTAATATAGATTTAGGATTTGTAAAAGTTGATTCTTAGATTGGATTCTTTGAAATGATGGATTCGATATCTGAAGTATCCTTGAAAAAAGATTCTTGATTTGTTTTCTGGATATTGTCATCTTTATCTTTATTATATATTAATATTAATATATCTAATTTATTTGATTTCAATTCGATAATTGGGATACTTGGTATAATCATTGAATTCGGTATAATATCTACTAAAGAGAATACTTAGAATGAAGGTGATACAGATATCGTATTTGGTATTGAGAATGGAGAAGATGTTTTGTTTGTTGTTGATCTATTATAAGGTTTTCGATCTAATTCTACATTCTTTGTTCCTTGTAAATCTGATTCACAATTTCTTAATTTAAAATCCAAATCTCTTCTTTAATGAGATTTATTTATAATTACTTTGTTTGATCGAAATATATAATCTAATTTTGGAGAATACATTTTGATATATTTATTTGTAACTTTTGAATACCCTAAAAATATATCGATTCTCGAAATATCCTGCAATTTATCATATCTTTGCTCTTTCGGAATAGTTTTGGGATTGATATAAACGTAATATTTGCTTCCCCAAATTTTATACATTTCTATATCTGATATTATATCTGTAAAAGCTTTTATAAAGAATCGATCTATTCTGTTTATATTAGGACTAATATTAATACAATTTCTAATATAAATATTATGCTTTATAGTTTCGTCCCAAAATTCTAATGGTAATCCAGTTTCTTTTAGTATTACTTTTATATCTGTTTTTACAATCTTTATATTCTATTCTGCAGATCCGTTTTGATATAAAAAGGCAATTGTTATAATTTCGGATTGTATATTTAATGATCATTTATGAATAGTTTATAAGAGTTCTAATGTATTATTAATCCTAATTATAATAATCTTTTCTTCAATAACTAATTCCATCTCCTTTTTCCAAGTTTTCAATATTTGAATTGTATTGTTTTTTTGTTTAAATGATATAATCCAATTTATTTTTGTATAATTATCAATAATCAATATGAAATAACGATTCCTTCGAATCGATTTTGGGAATAATCCTATAACATCGAAATATATAAATTCGAATCTCTTTAATTTGTATAGATTTAATTGTTTTGGAATATGATTGATTATTTTGATAAATATATATACTTTGTAGATATCTAATTCAATTAGGATCTTTATCGATTTGATTATATTGGATACCTTATATAAATTCTTGATCTTATCTGAACCTAAATAGTTGAATCTTCAATATTATAATAGATATCTCTCTTTCTTCTTAAATATTAATTCGTTATCAATATCTTTGATACTATCGATTATCTCTGAAAAAAAGCCTTTTTCTTGATCATTTTGATATACATTAAAACAAAGAATTATATCCTTATATCCTTTGATCATATATGAAACCATATATATTCCATCTTACATTCTAATATAAATAACTTTTTTATTATCCTTTTTGAAATATATATAATAAAAGTTGAATTCCCTTTACAATTCTGTTTCACAGATCCTTTTTCTTAACAATAAATTTATTTCTAACCTTAATATATATAATATATTTAAAAGTAGTATCTTAAAATCATCTTTATATATTATATCCACTAAATCCCAATAATGATAATATATTATTCCTTTATCAACCTTTATCCTTTATTTAGTAATAGATTTTATTGATCTAAATAATAAAAATTAATTAGATATATATAAAGAAATACCTATATCAATATATCATTTGTTAAAAGAAATCTTACTAATAATTTCCTTTATCAAATTGTAATCTTTTTTAATCATATCTTCAATATCAAAATCTAATTCAGAGATATTATTAACAAAGTATATTTGATCTTTTTTATTGAAATAAATCTTTTTCGGATTCGATGATCCCCTTCTCTTTTAATAATAAAGATAACTGCAAAAGAGTTTATTGATTTATATTAAATATAAATAATCTTGTATATAATGATTTTCTTTTTGATACAAATCACAAGTATTATTTGGGATCTCGAAATCTGATTCTTGGTATCAAAAAGCGTACCTAGATCCTTTTACAATTTGCATTAACTCTGATCTATCCTTAAGATGAAGTTCTTTAATCTATAAATACTTGATCTTATTATCGATACTAAAATTGATTTGAATATCCAATATATTTATTATTCCTTGATAATCGATTGAAAAACTATATATTAAAATCAAAAACAGAATAGTATTTTGATATATTGATTGATAGTTTTTGTTTATAGTTTTTAGTTTCCTTTTATACTTTTTCAGTTTATCCTAAGTTTCGATAATGATTATATCGGGATAGGTATTGAATTGGAATTTGAAGTTCTGGATTATCGTTATATATATATTGGTTATAATTGTATTAACTCTAATATATTTTGATTTAAGATATCTCCAAAATGTATATATTATTAAATATTTGTCGATAAAAGCTTTATCGTCATCATTGAGTATTATACAAATATACAATAATGCATTCGCTTCGTCCTTTAAATATTCCGATTTCAACTCGATATTGTAACATATACGATCATTGATTTCGTAGGCAGATACTATATTAAATCCTGCAATCTATATATATTCGTTTAATATTTAATCAATTGTATAAAACCATCCTTTCTCTTTCAATTGTATCTTCGTTTATCTAAATCATCATTCATAGTTATTTTGATCAAACTTCGAAGAATTGTTTGATTTCAATATTATAAAGGTTTCTTACTGTTTAATAAATATCGAAGATAGTCTTTAGATTTTTAAGACGATCTTAAAAAAAAATATATAGCAAATAAATTCAAAATAATAAAGAAATATAAAAATAAAACAATAAAAGAATTTGTAAGATTATATTGTAATATATTTTCTTGTAATTATACGAATTTGTTTTTCGTCTTTGCTATAATTCTATATCGGTATTATACAGATTGCTTTCCGCTCTGGCTTATGATATTGTGAATTATAAACTATATTATCATATTTCAACTCTGTTTCAATAATACTATATGAAAACTCTGATTTTCACTTTATTCCACCTCTACTAACTATACTAATCCTTTCTCAATTTGCTTTACTTTCTAATCATTATTATACAACCGGATCTCATAATCTGTTAACTTTTGATATAGGAAATAATAGTATTGTTGACTATATAGATTGAACTAAAGATCTATAATTCTAATAGAAATAGAATTGAGATTATCCCCAAATATGGTCTGTGCACCATTGTGGTCTCGTGACCTCAATTCTAATCCTATGATGGCCTCATTTCCAACAGATTCTAAAGAATATAATTGACCCTGTTTATTCAATTCTATTACAGCTTTTATACATCATATTATTTATAATTCATTTACAAATATTCAGCCATTTAATGATCTCCTAAATAATACCTCACTTTAATAATACCTTCTTAAATAAACTTTTACAAACATTATACCCAAAAAAAGAAGATCTATTCCGATTTAATCGATAAAGATAAACCTTTTTAGAAGTATATCATCATTTTCACAATACAACGAATTCCTTTTTCTATATACTCCGAACCTTTGAAAATATATTCTAAAAAACCTTTTTCTTTTCTTCAATTATTTCAACAACCTTTCGAAGAAAATATAAATATAGGATTGAATAATATTATTATTGAAAGAAAGAAAATTGATAAAAAGAAAATTCCAATATATAAAACTGATACTCCTAGCAATTCAATTACTTTTCCCGAATCATTATTACAATTACAAGATCTTTATACAATAATTATAAATTTGAAAAAGAAGAATCGATAATTGAAAGCTATAATAACGACAAACTTTATAATAATACAATTTCCTTTTAAACTCTAAATAATATTTATATAGATATCTAGATCAATAATAATATCTGGAACTCCTTTTATTCCTTCAATCGAAACCCAGGAACCTTCATCCAAATAAATTCGAAGATCCCGAAATCAAAGGAAAAAAACTTTGATCAAATGATCTAATCATCCAAAGCCCTTCGATGGTTTTCTTTCCCCTTCAGAAAATAACGATCTATCTAATAATCAAGGGTCCTTTTATTCAAGAAACCGATCTAATCAATCAAGATTATATTCCTGTATCAATTACAACTTGCAATAAGATATATATATATCAAAATCTACAAATTTTATCATTAAATTTAATGATAGTATTGAATCTAAAATTAATTTATAGTAATTATTGATTATAAAACGATTCGAATTATATATTATATTATTTAAAAATGAAATATAATATTATATATATATAATCAATCAAATCGAATCAGAAATATAAATATATTATTATACTCTTTATATATAAATACTCTAATTTATAGTATTCGAATTGATCGAACAATTTGCAACGATTTATCAGAATTTGATTGAAATCGATGATACTTATTTTCAATATAAGATATAGATTATATTTAATACAATTCAATATAACAATTTTCTAGAATAATATAAAAAGTTCAGATTATTTACTATTTAAACAGAAATTACTAATAATAAAATCCTATTCAAAAATCTCGAATAAAAGATTTCCGATTTTCTTTTATAAACAATAACAATATCTATCAAGAATTACAAAACTATAAAAGAACTTACGAATATATTTATTAAAATAGATCAAAATGAAATTTCATTATGAAAACGAAATCGATATTATATTAAATGAAAAACTCTTATAATTATTTGCAAACCAATAATTACTACAAACCCCTTACAATCCTTTCGAAACTTTAACAACTTCAATTTTGGAATCTCTACATTTCTGAAACTATTTCTACTCTGGAATACCCTTCCCGAATACACTAGTCCCACCACATTCAATAATTATTCGAACTTCAAATATTCATTATCCTCTTTTTCTTCTGAAACAATATATACATCGATACTTTATATCGATAACCTTAATAAGATCGAAATAGTACAAAAAGAAACAAAAGAATTCGAAGAATATCAAAATATCGAAAAAGATTTCAGCCCAAAAGTTATAATTAAAGTTATACAGAATACCCATTTAGAAAAAAAAAAGCGTTTAAAACCAAATATTTAAATTCTATCTCTATTCTAAATATTATATAGGATATAAGATTTTTTAATCTATCAAAACTTATAAAAAAAGAAATATTTATCTTTCCCTATAACCTTTCAAAAAATAATTATATTTATTAATCAAAAACATTTATTGATTCTAAAATAAATAGATTCGTTTTTATTAATACCATACTTTTTATTTATTTATTTCCTATATTTAAATTAAAAATTATATTATTTAAAACTTTAATTAAAATTAAAGAATATAATAATATATAAGACCATATTATTACCTATTTCATATTCCTTAATTTAATGGTCGATAATTATGAACAATCTTTTATCCTTTTCTTTATTATTGAATTAAAGAATTATAATATTATTTTAGGTAGATTTTGATTATTAAAGATTCAAACGAAACTTAATTACTTTAATCGATATTTCGAATAACCTAAAAAGAGATCCTATATCATCTCCTATTCAAATAATCTCTTTGTTATTTAATCATCTCTTCACAAACAGAAAATCGATCGATTAGCTTAATAAGATATTAATCAACAAAATAACCAATTCAAAGAATATTGGAATCGAAAAGATTCACAATTGAACAAATCAATCATAATTGATAATATATAACAAAAATCTTCAAATATAAATATAATATAAACTTTTATTGAAAAGAAAGAAACCCCGATTCCCTTCGAATTCAATCTATCTCCTTTTTAATCAATCACATTACTATTACAAATTTACAAATACCTCCTCCATATATCACCCGAAATCTTCGATTTATATATACTCAAATCTAATAAATTCCAATTAGAATATAAAAAAGACAAATAAATTGAACTCTTTATTATTATTTCAAAAAAACTTAATAATATAATAGATTTTTAATAAAATAAATAATATACAAAAAAGAAAGTATTGATTATCTTAATCAAATTCAAGAATACAAAAGTTCAAAAGAAATTCGATTAAACATTAACCGAAATCGATTTAGAATCCGAAATACTATTTGAATATCGATAATATCATCAAGCCTTTTTCAAATATAAATCAAATATTTTGTTTTTTAACCAATTTTATAATTATAAAATTATATTAGAAAACAAAGAAGAATAAATCTTGTATTATAATTCATTTTACAAAATATCTTTAGAACAATTAAAAATCATTAAAGAATATATTATAAATAATCTTAACAAAGATTTCATTGAACTTAATCAAGCCCCTTATACTGCACCCATCCTATTCATCAAGAAATCCAATAATAATTTGAAGTTTTATATAAACTTCAGATTATTAAATTTCTTAATATATAAGAATCGATATCCCCTTCCTTTGATCAATGAAACATTTTTTTGGCTTTCCAGTATTAAGATCTTTACTAAATTCGATATTCATCAAATTTTCTATTATATAAAAATAGATTCTACTTCAAAAGGATATACTATCTTTTGAATTTGATATAAATTATATAAATACAAAATCGTATTATTCAGATTAACAAATAATCCTGCAATCTATTAGTATTATATAAATAATATTCTATTCGATTATCTAAATATCTTTTATATAATATATCTCGATAATATTCTAATCTATTCCAAGAATAAAGAAAAATATTAAATTCATATTAAATTAATTCTCGAACGATTAAAAGTTACTAATCTATAAGCGGATCTTAAAAAATACAAATTCAATATTATATATATCAAATACTTAAACTTTATTATTTCTACTAAAGAAGTAAAAATAAACCCTGAAAAGATTAAAGTAATTGAAAATTGAATCTTTCTAATAATAATAAAAAGAATCCAATTATTCTTTGATTTTTGTAATTTTTATTAATAATTCATTAAGGATTATAATATAATAATAAAATCTTTCAATGAATTTATTAAAATAAACATTAAATTTATATTCGATGAAGTATACCAAAATATATTCAATATCTTGAAGAAAAAGCTTATCTCTATTCCACTTCTATCATATTATAATTATTAACTCCTTTATATACTCAAAACAAATATATCCAATAAAATAATTACTAATATATTATTATAATATGTTGGAAATGAGGCCATCATAGGATTAGAATTGAGGTCACAAGACCACAATAGTGCACAGACCATATTTGGGAATAACCTCAATTCTACTCCTATTAGAAT
This sequence comes from Stromatinia cepivora, assembly GCA_014898415.1. Taxonomy (NCBI): domain Eukaryota; kingdom Fungi; phylum Ascomycota; class Leotiomycetes; order Helotiales; family Sclerotiniaceae; genus Stromatinia; species Stromatinia cepivora. Next base: position 64,949 of record RCTD01000026.1, on the reverse strand, counting down.
TATAGATCCTTAGTTCAACCTATATAATCAACAATACTACTACTTCCTGCACCAAAAATTAATAAATTATAAAATCCGGTTATACAGTAATAATTAAAAAACAAAGCAAATCGAAAAAGAATTAGTATAACTAGTAGAAATAAAACAAAATGAAAATCAGAATTTTCATATAATACTATTGAAACAAAATTGAAATACAACAATACAACTTATAACTCACAATATCATAAACCAGAATGGAAAACAATCTACACAATGCCGATATAGAATTATAGCAAAGGCGAAAAGCAAATTCGTACAACTACAAGAAAATATATTATAATACGATCTTACAAATTCTTTTATTGTTTTATTTTTATATTTCCTTATTATTTTGAATTTATTTACTATATACTTTTTTTTTAAGATCGTTTTAAAAATCTGAAGACTATCTTTGATACTCATCAAATAACAAGAAACCTTTACAATATCAAAATCAAATAACCCTTCAAAATTCGATTAAAATAATTATGAACGATGGTTCAAATAAACGAAGATACAATTGAGAGAGAAAGAATAGTTTTATATAATTGATTAAACATTAAACAAATATATATAGATTACAGGATCCAATATAACATTTGTCTACAAAATCAATAATCGTATATATTACAATATCGAATTGAAATCGGAATATTTAAAAAACGAAACGAATATATTATCGTATATTTGTACAATATTCAATAATAACGATGAAGCCCTTACCAACGAATATTCAACAATATATATATTTTGGAGATACTTTAAATCAAAATATATCAGAATCAATGCAATCATAGTCAATATATATATAACGATGATTCAGAACTTCAAATTCCAATTCAATATTTATCCCAATATAACCATTATCGAAATTTAGGACAAATTGAAAAAGTATAAAAGGAAATTAGGAATTGTAGATGAAAGTTATCGATCAGTATATCAAGATATTGCCCTATTTTTAGTTTTAATATATAATCTTCTAATCGATTATCAAAAAGTAATGGATATATTGAATATCCAAATCAGCTTTAATATCGACGATAAAATCAAGTATTTACAGATTAAGGAACTTCGTCTTAAGGATGGATCAAAGCTAACACAAATTGCAAAAGAATCTAGATATACTTCTCGATACCAAAAATCAGATTTCGAGATCCCAAACAATATTTACGATCTATATCAAAGAGAAAATCATTATATATAAAATTGCCTGCATTTAATACAAACCAACAAACTCCTTTACAATTACCTTTATCATTAAAGGAAAAAAGGATCACCAAATCCGAAAAAAATCTATTTCAACAAAAAAAACTAAACATATTCTATTAACAATATTTCTGAATCAAATTCCGATATTGAGAATATAATAAAAGAAAATTGCAATTTAACAAAAGAAACCATTAATAAAACTTCCTTTAATAAATGATATACCGATACAAGTATTTCTTTATATATATCTAATTAATCTTTATTATTCAGATCAATAGAATCTATTACCAAACGAAAGATAAAGATTGATAAAGAAATAATATATTATCATCATTAGAATTTAATAGATATAATATACAAAGATAATTTTAAGATACTACTTTCAAATATATTATATATATCAGGGCTAAAAGTAAACTTATTATTAGGAAAAAGGATCTACGAAACAAGATTGCAAAAAGAATTCAACTTTTATTATATATATTTCAAAAAGGACAATAAAAAAATCATCTATATTAGAATACAAAATAGAATATATATGGTTTTATATATGATCAAAGAATATAAGGATATAATTCTCTGTTCTAATATATATCAAAATGATCAGGAAAAAGACTTTTCTTCAAAGATAATCGATGGTATCAAAGGTATCAATAACGAATTAATATTCAAAAAGAAGAAGAAATATCTATTATAATATCAAAGATTCAACTATCTAGGTCCAAACAAGATCAAAAATCTATACAAGATATCCAATATAACCAAATCGATAAAAGTCCCAATTGAATTAAATATCTGCGAAATATATATACTCACCAAAATAACCAATCACATTCCGAAACAATTGAATCTGCACAAATCAAAGAGACTCGAACTTATACATTTCGATATTGCAAAATCATTCCCAAAATCGATTCGAGGAAATCGTTATTTCATATTGATCATTAACAATTATACAAAAGTAAATTGGATTATATCATTTAAACAAAAAGATGATACAATTTAAACATTGAAAACTTAGAAAAAGGAGATGGAATTAGTTACTAAAAAAAAAATCATTACAGCCAAAATTGATAACATACCAGAACTCTTACAAACTATTCGTAAATAATCATTAGGCACATAATCCGAAATTACAATAATTACCTCTTCATATCAAAACAAACCTGCAAAACAGAATATAAAGATTACAGAAACAAATATAAAAGCAATACTAAAAAAAACTAGATTACTATTAGAATTTTGGAATAAAATTATAAAGCACAATATTTATATCAAGAATCGCATTAATATTAATCCTAATATAAACGGAATAAATCAATCCTCTATAGAAACTTTTACAAATACAATATCAGATATAAAGATATACAAAATCTAAAGAAGCAAATGTTACATTTATATCAATCCCAAAACTATTCCGAAAGGGTAAAAACACAACAAATTGCAGAACACTTCGAAAATCAATATATTCCTAAAGTACTCAAAAATTACAAATAAATATATCAAAATATATTCTCCAGAATTAAATTATATATTTCGATCAAACAAAATAATTATAAATGAATCTTATCAAAAAGGAGATTTGAATCTTAAATTAAGAAATTGTAAATCAAATCTATAAAGAATAAAGAATATAAAATCAAATCGAAAATCTTATAATAAACCAGCAGTAAACAAAGCATCTTCTCCATTCTCAATATCAAATACGATACCTATATTACCTTCGTTCCAAGCATTTTCTTTAGTAGATATTATACTGAGTTCAATAATTATATCAAGCACCCTAATTATCGAATTGAAACCAAATAAATTAGATATATCAATACCAATATATAATGAAAATGAAAATAACAATATCCAAAAAACAAATCAAAAATCTTCTTCCAAGGATACTTCAAATATCGAATCTATCATTTCAAAAGATCCAACCCAAAAATCAACTTCTACAAACCCTGAATCTATACCGAAAGCAAAATTTAAGATTATCTTAAATTTTATTGACAAATCTATTTTAATAGAATCAAAAAGCAAAATAAATTCACAATCATCTAAAACTAAACAAAAAAATGAAATAGACCTTAAAAACGAATCCCCAAAATATCTAATATGAAAACAGAAAAAAAATATAAAACAAAATCTTAAAGAAGAACAGAAAAGCAAAATTATAAAGATATTAATTATAATATCTATATAAATCAAAACTTAAGAAAGTATAGAATACATTATAATTACTATTCCAATTATTTACAAAATGGACCTTTATATCAAAGACAAAATCGTTTCAGATTTTATGATTTCATTGATAGATATAAACAATACAGAAAGTGTAGTATATCCAGTCGAAAAAGTTCTGGGAATCAAAATACCAAGAATTTATAAAAAAGCAATATCGGATCAAAAACACTCTGAAAAATGAAAGGAAGCTATCCAAAAGGAAATCATATCTTTGATTCAAAATAATACCTAAAAAGAATATATACTCCTTAAAAGAAATAATCTGGTTTCGACGAAATGAGTATTTACAATTAAGATTAAGGATAATAAAATAGAACAATTCAAGGCAAGATTAGTAGCTCGAAAATTCAATCAAATACTAGAAAAGGATTACAACGAAATATTTATATCAACAATAAAACTAAATATATTCAAACTATTCTTAATTATTATTACAAAGGAAAATTTGAAATACTTATATTTCGATATCAAAAACACCTTTATCAAATCATATTTGAAGAAAGAAATCTACTTCGAATTATCCCAAAATATCAAAATCAAAAAGGGATATATACTACAAGTTTTATAAAATCTATATAGATTGAAACAAATTGAAAGAGATTAGAGTTTATTATTGAAGAAAAAGCTTTTAAGTATAAATTTTGTATAAAATTTGGCGGACCTATATCTATATATATCCAAAGATTGTGATATAATATTACTGGTATATATCGACGATATCGTTATTGTATTATATATATCATCGCAAATCATTTGATTCGATGAAAAGCTATCGGTTCATTTTAACATCAAAAATCTAAGGGAGATTAATAAGATCCTAAATATTAGAATTATCTACAATAAAAAAGCATATATATTAATTATAGATCAAAAAGAATATCTCGATATTATATTAACCAAATATAGTATTACATATAAATAATATCAAACCAAGAAATTGCCAATAATGGATTATATTCATCTCCGATCAACAATCGGTAATAATAAACTAACAGATATAAACAAATATTAATAATGAATAAAAAGTATAATTCATTCAATGATATATACTCAATCAAATATAACATTCTCAATTGAAAGACTTTTACAATTTATAGCAAAACCAACAAAACATTATACTATAGCTTTAAAGAATCTAATGCGATATTTATAATCAACAATCAAATAGAAATTATGGTTCAGATTAAAGAGAATACAATCTGATATTTATAAAGAATATAATATACCTAACAATACAATAAAGGTATATACAGATACAGATTGGATTAATAATAAACATAACCGGAAAAGTGTTTTAAAGGGAATTGTGATATTCTATAGAGGTCCTATATTATAGGCTAACAAAAAACAAATGTTTATGATTACCTTTATGTCACGGAAAGCCCCGCAATCCCCTGTATCTTATGAAGGATCAAAGCGTATGCTTTCCAATCGGAATGAAGGATCTACTAGCCTTACCAATCCATTAATTGATAAGGTGATCCTGATATACTAATAAACAAAGATCTAGTTTAATTAAGGTGTATATCGGTTAGATAATTATTCATTTGTTTTATATATACAGCTCTTGATTCATATAATCAAGGGCAAATCATTTAATTCTTTTACTCTATCAATTAGGTGTACCATTTATTCAACAATCCTTGAAAGTGCTGTGTAATTATACTATCTTATGATAATTATGAGCCCGATAGTTTTTAAAATCTATATAATTTTTTATTCAATGATTATTAAATATTTAAGGGATCATTCTTAAAATATCATTTTTATTTTATTTATAATTCAATATTCATATTAATTCAGTTATTTTCATTCAATATAATAAAAGATCAAAATGATCTTCTTTTTATAATCTATACTTAATAATTGGAGTGATATTTACACTTGAAAAATAAATGTCAAATTCAAGGAATCTGGGATTCAATTAATTTAGAGAACGATTCGCTTGTTTCTATATCAACGATATTTATTCCAAATTCTGATCTAACAAATGAACTTATCTATATTCAGATCAATTGATTTTCAATCAAATCATTTGTTTTACTTTTCGTTATCAATCTCCAAATCAAATATGATCAAAAGAAACAAATTCAATATTAAAAGGAATTCTCGGAATATCTTGTAATGATTCAATCCAGAAAAGATATTAATGGAAATACAAAAATGAAAGATTCTGATAATAATATATCGGGATTTATTTCTAATAGATTTATTACTTTATTCTTAATCATTTTCCAAGAAATCTTTTTCGAGTTTATTTTTCTTCAATTAGAATATCGATACCAACAATAAGAATATATACAGAATCATAAAGTTTTTAGGAATATTTACGAATGGATCGAATCATCAATTGATCAAATACATCTTATAGAATTATCCATTCTCAATCAAGGTATTACAATTTTTTCATTCAAAACGATCATTAATACACTCAAAAAAAAGCTTGCATTTATAGTAACTACTATTAAGCTCGCAGTATTACAAGAATATCGATCTGTTCTAATACAAACCTTGCTTGACAGAACCGATTCTGTTAAATAACATAAGGATTGGATTATAATTTATACCAAAGCTTTTACATACAAGATCATTGAGGTACAGAATAAAATCGTTATCAATACTTTTCTATAAACCATTGATATCAGGATACTCTCAATTTAAGCAAATATTATAATCATACAAATCGAAATAAACAATTAATTCGGATTACCCAATTTCTTATTCAAGCAATTCAAAGATATTTTTGGAGGATTAATCTTCTAGGATTCTATTTTCTTAAAAACTAAAAAAAAAGTATATTCTATATTTATTTTTTTTCAAAATGATAAAAGATCTAAGAAGAATAAAAAGAATATCAATTCTGAAAGCAATTAGGGGATCAAAAAGATCTAGGAATATTCTTGCAGAATCGAATCTGAATAGAATAATGGAATTGATTATGATCATATTATATATAATTATAAAACTATAGAATTAGCATTTATCAAAAGGACCAATCTATTGCTTAAAAAGGTATTTAACGAAAACAAATTATAAATAATTAAAGATTGAACAAGATCGTATTTATAAAAGCAATTTCATTCTGATTAGATCAAAAGGAAATAGATGAAAGATTCCATTGATCCTTCAGGATCTTCAATCAATACTATTATCTTGAATACTTGATACAACCAATCAGAAATATACTTTATAATAATGAAAATACATTATCTATTTAATAGTACCTTACTCGATAATTGTAATGCTATATATATTGTAAACGATATATCTTTACTAAATGATCATCGATATCAATTATCCAATCCTAATGATCTTGTAGAAATAAGCATTTCTAATTTCCAAATTTTAGGATATAGGGTTTGTATTATCAAAGAGATTATTAAAAAAGAAGATTACCCTAATAATGATTTGATCTTAAACAATATAATATTCATCTCTGGTTTTCATATTAATATCGTTTCAAAGATTCAATTGAAAAAAGCCGACCTATAGTTTTCAGAATATAATTGTACTTTTTGTAAAGGAGATTATATAAATAATATAGTAATTATTTAATATATTTGTATTAAAAATCTTGTATTTTTAAAATACAAATTGCTTTCTATTTATTCGAATATTCTTTTATTTATTCTTATAAACAATCCTTTTATAATATATTCAATAATGAATAAAAAAATAAACAAAGTATTTCATCATTTTTGTGATTTATTTTTTTTAAAAGAAGATACAAATGAAATATAATATAAATGTTTTGAATATCTAAAAAAAGAAGCTTTTGAACATTTAGTATTTGTAATACAAAATATCAAAATAAAAGATATTATTTGTTTCAATTATATCGACTATATTTATATTTATACAAAGCAAATCATTTTTTGTGCTTCAAATGATTATTAATTATTTCGGTTTTTCTACAAAATTCAATGGGATCTTTTTGATTTCGATAAAGGGTATAATAATATATTATAGCTTTTATTAATCAAAGAAATATATTATAGCAAGATCTTTTTATATTCAATTTATTGCAAAATATATAATGAAGTATTTGTAATCATTTAAAGCTTTATAGCTTGGATTCACTGTAAGTACGGTTTAACGATTGTAATAATCAAATAGGATAATAATATATTTATTATTAGAGTTATAGAAGCAATATTATTTGAGAAATGGATTAAACAAAAAGGTATCGAATTCGAATTATCCTTATTTTATATATATGAACCCAATAGAGGATCAAAACGTGCAGGATAAGAAATAATTACAAAACAAATAAAAATGCGGATCACAATAGATTTACTGGATAAATTATGGGTGGAAACGATGTAAGCTGTTACTTACCTATATAATATAAGTTCTTTGAAGACCAAATCCTTCAAATCACCTAATGAAATACTTGATATATGATTCTGTGATTACTTTTATAAAGATAATCCTTTATTTGCAAAGAAAATATCTAACAATCTCCATCTCAATTGAAATAGAATCTATAGATATGAATATCGAATTTATCCTTTAGATAAGAACAAAGAAACTAGAATTAATAAGAAATAATACAAAATCAATCCTTGAATATATATTAGATATTTAATGGATTATATCCCAGGTATATTGATCTATTATATATGGATATCCAAATTCGATAGAATTATTGTTATTCGAAATATAATGTTCAATAAGGAATTCATTTATTATATGAATTCCATCAATCGAATAATCGATATTCATATTATAAAAAAGTTTAAATAGTTTATTAGAACCCTTAATCTATAAGATTATATCGAATTGGACAAAACAATCATTCAAAATAAGGATAATCATAAAGATTTCATTTATCTATTTATTTTTATAAATCGAAAAGTCCTTAATTCATTTATCAAATATATTTCAGATTTATTGTTTACAAACGAATTGGTTTTAAGGGTAGATATAGATTTAGGGAATAATAATAGGAATAAAGAAATCGATCTAAGATTATCTAATCTATTTAATTCTTTAGGTGATAAGAATAAGATATATAATGAAGATATACAAATACTAATTGATCCTTTCATTAAAGAAACTGAAGAAATCAATTCTTTCATTAAAAAACAACCATATCTTGTGGATAAAGATGTTAACATTATTCAAAAAGATGTCTATAACAATAATACAGATCTCGATTTTATTGAATATATTGATATAAAGAATATGGAGTATAAGCTTATTGATCATATTATCGAAGTTCTTTGCGGTATATACGAAAATGATCTAGAGATTGCTTCAATCGATCAATCTCAATATTCCAAAAGGAAGCATATATACTGAAATAATCAATCAAAATATTCTATAAAGGAAATCCAGTTATTATAAAGATTACCGCATTTTACATATTTATTTAATCGATTTATAAAGGACTCACGAATTTATAATCTCGAATAAATATCTAAGAGAACTTGCATTATAAGGATTGAAATATTCAGGGTTTAAATCAATCCGTTTGAATTTCAATTATACAATTATTATTCGGAATCACCTCTCTTCTGAAAGTTACCTAACTTTCGCATCCTAGAGCAATCAGTATGTATACAAAGGCAATTGCATATATAACAATATTATCAAGGGAACAATTCTAATACTGGATTTTATATAGGAATTGTTATATCTCAAAGAATAGGCTCAATAGGATTACCCTATTTAAACAATTTTTATTCTACATTTTGATTTGATTAACAAGGAATGGATAATATAAAAAAGTATTCTTAATTTATAATAGTTTATAATATAATCATCACTGAAATTGAAGCAAAACCATTATTACCTTTTATCTGGTTTACAATTAATAAATTACAAATAATATCATTTCCTCGAATTCATACATTTGTAATTCCAAAATTACCTCGTTTTTATTATCAATTAAAAGATCATCAAATAGAATATTGATTCAAATAGGATTGCAATCTTAAGGTTAATAACCTTAAAGCTAGGAAAACCTGATGTAAAATCGATTCTGAATCGGAACCTTTAAAACCGATCCCTCTTCAATAGATATTTATATATAAATGCAATAATTAAGATTTAATCATTTGTTATTATTCATATTTAATAGTATAAAAAGATCTTCAAATTAAAAATACTATTGAAATTATTTACACTGCTATATTAATAAATTGATCATTCCGAATCGTAATAATAATCGTTGTTAAATACAATCTTGAAACAAAGTAATACAATATAATCAATATTTTTGTCAATACTTTGTATAATTCTTTCGGTATTCCAATTATATATTATCTATCTAATAGATACAAAATCCTAAACAAAAATATTATAATCGATCGAGCTTTGTATAATCTACAAGATTCCCCAACTATATAGTTTAAGGATTTCATTCGGATACTTGAAAAACTAGAATTGATATAATATAAAGAAGAACCATATTTATATATTAATCCAGAATATACCATTATAATTCTTTTTTTTGTAGATAATATTCAGGTTATTTATTATAAGAAAAACAAATCAATTGTTACAAAAATCATTAAGGGAATCAAAGCTGTATATAAACTATAAGATTTAGAAAATATTAAATGATTTTTGGGTATATATATATTTCGTAATCGATCTAAAAAAAAGTTGTGATTAGTTTATGATATATATATTGAGAAGATTACTAAGAAATTCAAAGCAACAAACGGGACAGCAAGTATACCGCTTTCGATAATAATATTTCGGAAAAATCAGGATCAAGTTCCTATATATATTATAAAAATGTATCAAGAGAAAGTAGATTTAGTATTATATACTGTAATCATTATAAGAGCGGATATATTATTCGCTACTTCGCAATTAAACCATTATTTGATCAATTTATCAAGCAATCATATGAAAGCTATCGATCACTGTTTACAATATCTATGGAATACAAGGTATCTCATGATCTAATATAGCGGTGATCAAATATTACAATTTTTCGTCTTCTTAGACACTTTTTTTGCAGATAATCCAGATACTCATCAATCATCCCAAGGATACATTATGTTCCTTTTCAGTAACTTAATCATATGAAAAGCGTTCAAACAAGATACCATAACCATCTCGATTATCGAAACAAAGCTTCTCGAAATTGAGCATATATCAAAAGAAACTATAGCAATCTTATATTTCTTAAAAAAGATCGATCTAATAATGAAAAAGTTTGTAATGATTTTCTACAACAATCAGTAAGCGATTAGATTAGTAATTAATAAAAACAAATAGATCATTATGAAATTATATCATATCAATATTCAAAATATATAATTATATCAAAAATATTCAAAAAGGAACTTTTATATAATCTATTTATCGACCATCAATATAATTACTAATGGGTTCATCAAGAACCTTATAAAACAAAAATTCGAATACTTCCGATCCTTCTTTAATCTATAAGATATAAATAATAGAATCATAAAACTTGAATAATGATAATCTAAAGCTTGTATTTCTTCCCTTTAATATGAATAGAATGAATTCTATTTAGTATCCTAGATTATTATACTTTTCTATAACGCATTCCAATTTGTATATTCCATATTCATCAGAAAACAAAGAACAATCAAAATCGATTACTTCTCCATTCTTTACTTTCCTGTCCTCAAAAAAGGATAAGTTTCTTTCTAAATTTAATAATTTGAAGTTCAAATAAAAGAATCTTTGGATTATTTATAATAATCAAGGAATAAGGAACAATTGGAGTAATCGGAATTATTGGTATTATCGATATTACAGGAACCAAAAGATTATCTTTTTTTTCTTTTTTCTTTGAATATATTATTTGCTTTTTTTTTCTCTTTTTTTCTATTATTCTTTCTTTCTTATCTTTATTATCACTTTTTGAAATTATAATATATTTTTTTTATTTAGCCTTTCGAAAACTTCAATGAATAATATAGTAAGGAAAGGGGGAACAATAATATAAAGGTAAAAAAACAATTTCTCTTTTCTCCTCAATCTTTAATATTACTTTCATTACAATTTTATATCCCTACTTGAATTATATAATCAATAATCAATATATTATAAAAATGGGGGGTAAATGAAGAATTTATTTTTGAATTTTGTTGATGAATAGTAATATAATAATCTATTAGAGGATAAAAGAAAACCGGCAAAAAAGTATACAGATAAATACCATAATTCCAATATTAACAATTATTCGGCTTAAAAGAATCAATAAAACATTCACCATAAAAATTATGTTTTTTAACAATCAACGATTTTATATATCGAATATATAAATGATTATTCTTTTTTCTACGATTCCCTTTATCTCTTATTTTGATTAGAAAGCCAACAATTTTCGATAATCTTTTTTCTCTTTCTTCTTTATTTAATTCATTATCCAAAAAACCTGATATCGAAGGATTAAATGGATTGTTATTATCAGATAAAGAAATATTCCTTTTTTTCTTTCCTTCATTAAACAATCTTTATTTCGATAATTATAAACATAAAATTAGTAAAACCTTTCAATTATATAATAGAATTCAAAAATGAAATCTACCTTCAAATTATTATTTGAACTTATAATTAGCAATTAATTACAATAAATAACAATTCCTTCAATAAAAAGAAACAATTTCTGAAATAAATAATAATGTATCATTTTAGAAATAGATTTAATTAAATTATATTTCCAAAGATCGATATCTTGATTCGTTATCTATATTGGATTTATTAATTCTTTCTATTCGATTTATTGATCCTTCGAAGGAATATTGGAATCTTCTTTTATATTTGATTTTTTCAAAGTTTTTTTCTCAATTGTTATTTACTTAATACAATTGAGATTCATTTGTTTAACTTTTTTAAATCTCGAAATCTTAGGTATAATAATGATCAATAAAAACTTGATTAAAACAAAAACGAAAATACGAAAAAGGGATCTATATATCTTTAAAAATTTCATTTATTTTATTTCGCTATCGTAATTAATATATTGTAATCTAACAACTATATACATTCTTAATTACTACATTATAGAATCAATCAATCATCTATATTTTCCCAACAGAAAACTTTCTTTTTATTATTCAAAATCTTGATTTTGAAGAATATTGTAGATAACAAATCAAAAACCAAAAGAAATTTGCGATTTATATATATTCAAATTCTTTTTTATTCTAAAAATACCAGGATCATTTCAGATTTATATATTATACTAATCCTTAATTAATGTTTGTTTATAATCGCTTTATATATTCATTTACGAATCATATAAATTGTTATTTTCTATACCTTTCCATTTGTTTCAGATCATTTTCCGATTTGGGGGGTGTATTATAGAAAGCTCTGCAATCCTCTATATCTTATAAAGGATCAAAGTGTATATTTTCCAATCGAAATGAAGGATCTACTAATTTTATCAATCCATCAATTGATAAAATAATCCTGATATACTAATAAACAAAGATCTAGTCTAATTAAGATATATATCAGTTAGATAACCATTCATTTGTTCTATATATACAGCTTTTGATTCATATAATCAAGGGCAAGTCATTCAATTCTTTTACTTTACTAATCACATGTACCATCTATTCAACGATCCCTGAAAGTGCTGTGTAATCATACTATCCCGTGATACTTTAATATAGAATCAGAATATATTGTAATAACAATATTCATCAAACAAAGAAGATAAATTATATAAATACTCAAAGATCTATTCAAATCAAATTACATTAGAAAGAATAAAGATACAATTCAAATATTTGATGATAATCAAAACACTTTAGCTTTAACTAAGAATCCATATTTATATAAATGATTTAAATATATAGATATCAATTATCATTTCATTAGGGACTTAATAGAAAAGGAGAAAATCGTTATTAGTTATATCAATACATACGATATGGTTGCTAACGAAATGACGAAGCCTTGTATAAGGATTGCTTTCGAAAGGTTCAAGAAAATGTTAGGATTAGTAATCTAGAAGAATTGAATAGGATATCCTTAATAAAGGAGTATTGAAAATGAAGCCATCATAGAATTAGAATTGAGATCACAAGACCATAATAATGTATAAACCATATTTGGGAATAACCTCAATTCTACTCCTACTAGAATTATAGATCCTTAATTCAACCTACATAGTCAACAATACTACTATTTCCTGCACCAAAAGTTAATATAATAATATAATAAAGATTGATTTCCTATAACTTATTTCTTCAAAATTATAATTATCATTGAACTAAACTACAAAGTTTATAACAAGGAAATACTGTTAATCATTTGATCTTTTAACTATTGGAAAACAGAACTCATTAATTCATCATATAAAATCAAGGTTTATACCGACAAATTGGACCTTCAAAATTATACCAAAAAAAAGAATCGCTTCCAACAACTTATTAAAAACAACCAAATTGATATCGAAATCATAAAAGAAGCTTTACAAAAATACTATTCAAACGAAACAACGATTATTAATATCGATTTGAATAAAATCGCTCCTCAATTCGATCTAGTTAATTATATCATTAAAATAAATAAAACTACAAATAACTTATTAATATTCAAAATACAAGCTACCCAAGATTATAAGTATATATCACTTCAAAATAACCTTTTGTTTTATGATAACCGTTTGGTAATACCCGATATCAATAATTTTCGAATTTATTTGATTCGTAAAGCCCATAATTCCGTTTCTATTATTTATTCTGATATAAGCAAAATCTACCTTTTATTATTTCAATAATACTATTGATCTAGAATATATAATATTGTAATCAAATATATATATAATTATTACATTTGCAAATACAGTTCCATTCCATATAATTGTACCCCTGATTTATTATATTCATTTCCGATTCTTAATCGAGTATAATAATATATCATTATAGATTATTACAACTTTAATAAGAATAAATATAAATATAACAATATTTTAGTTATTATTAATCGATTAATAAAACAAACTATTTCTATACCTTATTACAAATCAATCAATACTCGAATTTAAATATAATTATATTTTTATTATATATATCGATATTATAATTCTTTTGATATTATAATATCAAATCATGATCCTCAATTTATATCACAGTTTTGAAAAAAATTCAGTCAAATCCTAAAAACCGATCTCAAACTATTTATTGCTTATTATCCCCAAACCAATGGTTAAACTGAGATCTATAATCAATATTTTCAATAACGATTAAAATCGTTTATTAATTATTATCAAAATAATTAATCAGAATTCCTATTTATAATGGATTACACATAACTTACTCTTCTATACAATTCCTTAGGAGGATTTATATTCTATGAAACCCTATACAGGTATATATTGAAATATATATAGGAATGGAAGGAAGATATTAATAAGCCAATAAACGATATAAATATGTGTAATACTTATATATATGTAGAACACAATAAATTAGCTTTTATACGAACAAAAGAAAGTCTATTGTATATCCAAACCAAAATATCGAAATCTATGAATATTTATTAATATGAAATCGATTTCGATATCAAAGATTATATATAATTCAATATAAAGAGTTATTTTATCTAAAAATCATCCAAGAAACTGGATTTCCTAATTCAAGGAAGATTCAAGATCATTAATCGATTTAAAAGTTCTTTCAAATTCGAATTCCTAATTACAATGAAAATTCATCCTGTTTTCCCTTCAAATCGATTATACAAAATATATAATAATTCTTTTTTTAATCAAATATTCAAATCATTTTTATCTATTAATATAATTAATAATTCGGAATAGAAAATGAAGAAGATCCTAATAATAAAGAAAGTACGAAAAACCTTATTATACAAAATCTTGTAGTTTAATAATGATATCGATTTTATTTGGTATCTTGTTTCTAATCTTAAAATATTATTATACTTTCTACACAATTTTCATCTGACCAATTCAATATTGCTTGATCTTTCTAATCGATTAATTGATTGAATAAAACTTTATAAAAATGGAAAGGATAATTATAATCATATAGATAACAATTCATCTATAAAATCAAGGGAAAAAAAAGTGTTCTTCAATTCAGCAAATTAGATGTTATGATTTTATAATGATATATATGTATACAATCATAAAAGGATCGAAAACCTATACAAATTCGAGGGAATTTGATTGTATATATATATAGCCCGAATTTCATATAATAGACGAGCTATTATTATCAAGACAATATAAAGGTAATACATTTCAAAAAAACTTATGCCTATAATTATTTCAAAAATCATACAAAAAGAAGCTTGAATATAATAAAAACGAAATATAACATCACCTTTATCGATTTCGTTCAATTTAATTGATTTGGTCAATTTGGTTGATTAATTTAATCGATTTCGGAATTGATTATATTAATCATTCATTATCATTATACTATAATTCAACCTCCTTTTTTTTTCTATTGAAACTTTTTCTTTTCAAAGATTCCCTAAATTAAGGAAAATACAAATCAATATTAATTTAACCAATTGATAAACAATTTAATCGATTTAATCAATTTATTTATCATTTTGATTAATTTGATCAATTTCCAATAAATTGACCAAATCAACCAAAATGATCAATCTAATTGATTTAAAGTTTATAAACCTTTACAAAATCTGATTTCCAATGAAATAATAATGAAATAAAGGAATGAAATATTCGAAAACGAACTTTTCCAAAGGAAAGGGTAATATTACGAATTGTAAATTACAGAAAATTAATTATATGATATTCCTTATCTTCTATATCAATTTATAAGTTAATCATCCATATATATGTATTACGAATCATACAATTTAATATAATAAAATAATAACCCTAATAATATATACATACAACCCCGCAGCCCACAAATGAGTATTTGTATATATATATCTAGTCGCTCTTTAAGAGGCATAATTCTTCAATTATAGATTCTAAGGAACATAATTGACCCTGTTTATTCAGCTCTACTACGGCTCTTGTGCGTCACATTCAGAATATTATTTTATTCAAAAAAAACAATCTAATTCAAGAATTTGGATATTTTTTATTGAATATATTTCAGCAATAGGATAGATATTCAAATCATTTATTATTTTCAAAGGAAAATATATATAACAACAATGATTTCTTATAGATCTTATTTTATATAAAGAATAAAAGTTCATTATTACAAATAATAAATGAATAACAAATACTACAAAATTTGAATAATTGAAAACGATCTTTATTCTTCAAACTATTCTTTCTTGATCTAAAAAAGCTAAATTACTCATATTAGATAATTATAGAAATTACAAAACTATTGAATTTATATTTAAATATTTTAAAAATAATATCTATCTTTTATTTCTATCGTCATATATATCATATATACTATAATCATTAGATTTATCAATATTCTTATCTTTTAAAAATATTTATAAATATTACTTCAACAAATTGAATTCTTTATTGGATTCTTCAATAATTAAGAAGTATAACTTTCTTATTATCACGGGATAGTATGATTACACAGCACTTTCAGGGATCGTTGAATAGGTGGTACACGTGATTGGTAGAGTAAAAGAATTGAATGACTTGCCCTTGATTATATGAATCAAGAGCTGTATATATAGAACAAATGCGTGGTTATCTAGCCGATATGCACCTTAATTAGGCTAGATCTTTGTTTATTAGTATATCAGGATCACCTTATCAATTGGTGGATTGGTAAGGGCTAGTAGATCCTTCATTCCGATTGGAAAGCATACGCTTTGATCCTTCATAAGATACAGGGGATTGCGGGGCTTTCCGTGACACTTATTTATTATTAGAAAATTAAAACAGAAAATTTGATAGCTCATAATATCAAATCTGAATAAAAGACTTTTGATTTATAATCTCAAAACCACATTAAATCTTTTATAAATTGTTTATTATTTGAAAATAACAACAACAAAGTTCTAAATCAAAATCCTATTTCAAATAATAATCTTTAATATCAATAGAATATAGAATCATCTTTTATTCTATAAAAAATCCTTCAAAAAGTATTAAATCTTCGAAAATATATATATACAATAACTTAAAAAAAAGAGATCGATTTTCCAACTTATCGATTACTATTTTATAAGATTACAAAAGGTTTTGATATTAAGGATTATAAATTTATATAATTAGAATATCGAATAAAATAATTAAAATATAAATTAAAACAAATTATATCTAAAAAAAACAAATAATAAAAACTAATCCGAATTTAAGATTTACAAAAATTAAAATTATTCAAGAAGTACAAATTGAAATTGAAGATTATAAAATTGAAAAGGATAATTTTAATAATAATTATAAAATAAATATTACAAAGGATTTTATTGAAATAGAGTAATTATTGAATTATTAAAGTTTAAAATTTATATAATGATATTTTCGAGGTGGCCCAAAACAGGGGGTGATCCGAAAGTGGGGTATTAGACTTACGAATAGAAATATTAATAAAAAGAAATATCAAGGCTAAATAAAAAGTTAATGGTTTATAATCTAGAAATATAACCAAATTATTTTTTAATCAACTTTTGTTTGAAAATAGTAATCAAAAGATTATACAATCCAATCTTTCTTTAGATAATGATTCTAAATTTTAATGAAATATAGAATCATTTTTTATTCTATAAAAAACTTTTTAAAAAGTATTTGATTTTCGAAGATATACTTATACAATAATCTAAGAAAAAAAGATTGATTTTTTAATACAAAGATTACTATTTTAAAAGATTTCGAAAGGTTTTGATATAAAGGATTACATTCTTTTAAAAGCAAAAAATCGAATAAAGTAATTGAAATATAAATTAAATATAATTACATTTAAAAAAAGGTGTATAATAAAGGTGAATCCGAATTCGAGATTTGTAGGGATTAAAATTATTAGGGAGGCTTAAATTGAAGTTGAAGATCATAAAATTGAAGAGAATGATTCTAATAGTATTTTAGAAAGTAATAGTATAGATGATTTAATTGGAGTTGAATAATTATTGAGTTATTAAAGTTTAAAAATTGTATAATAATATTTTTGAGGTGGCCGGAATGTGGGGTAAGGGACTTAAAGTGAACAATTGGTTGGTCGAGTGAAGTGACTAGCATGATTTTAGTTAACCTCACTAATATAAAAGCACCTCTTTCTTCTCCTTTGGAAATATTTTCCTTACAAACAAGAACTAACTAGTTTATACACGATCTTATATGTATGGGATCATTCCGGTGCTTCTATACGACAAAGTAACACATATAGACGTGATCCATGGAAGGCCATTAGGGAATTGGGATATCCAAGGAAATATTCCAATTCAATGAGTGTGGTGATGGCGGCGGTAATGAAATTATACGATGAAGATAGTTCAAATAATAACAATAAGTATAATAACCGTCTCTACCCCACTCCTCAAAAATCTGCCAGTGCTTCAGTGTAATTGTGTCAATGTCAATGTACAAAATCCTAATAATAATTCTTAACACCATTTTTCCACCAAGCACGGAAATCCCCTCGAGGAAATGATTGTGACTAATGTTGTAGATAGAGAGGAGGAAAAGGAAGAGGGAAGAAGGTTTTTGTATACGCTTCGGGAGAGGGAATGGTGGATTATGAATACGGCTTCGTTTCTATATGATTAACCGGATCATGATTGAAACATTGGTTTATTTCTTAATATAAAAGAATTTTCCTGCTCTGCTTTTCTCCTTTTTCTTTTGCGAAAGAGTATTAGGATGGGGTTGGTAGCGATCTTAGGGTTGTCTTTGTTCAAAATCAGTATTAATGACCCAACCTGGTTTTTGATAGCGGCCAGAAAGAGCATTTCTCATAGAAATTTTAGTCTGGGAGCTCACATCATTATTACAGTAGCAATAATAGACTATTTTTGATGATGTAAATGTAGCCATGATAACAAAATGGCAGTGGCAACGAATAAGAAGTAATATGTTCTTAAGAAATTCATTATCCCAAAAAGAACCTCATAATATAGCATGTTTGCTATGCTCTAGTAACTCAAGTAGCAAAGCCAGGAACATGGAAAGCTTCTGACCTGTAAGTATGTTTATAGGAATCGCAAATGGAGAAGATAACGATAGAAGCGAGAGAAGAGGGTTTTTATACTGGGGATGAGATAACCATGCTAAGGAGTCAAGCATTAGAAGAAAGATACAACATGTAGTGTGGTTTATTGTACTTTGTGACTAGCGAGTAGCATAGGAGGGGGGGCAATAGCCGCTTCGGAATCACTTTCTACATAGAAAAGGATCTCTCCCTTGCCTTAATTTCCCTTTCAAACACAACTGTGAGATAATTCATTTTCCGACTAGGATTTTTGTCTATCTATTGTAACTTGTGAGACTTCTTTGCAAGTGATATGATGTGGATGTATAAATTCATGGTGATTATTGATTGATGAATAGTCAATGCTATGATGGTGATAGATAATACTGATGATGATGATAATACTACAACAGCATGTAAACAATGGGAAGAACATTTAAGATGGCAAGAATCTTAGCAGATTTCATTCACATGAGGTTTGAATCCGCCAGTTGAGGGAAATCACCCCGGTCGCTCCATTCAAAACGCATTGGGCAACCGCCGCCATTTTCGACTGGGTTCTACGTTACTGCGGTTATGGATTGTTACTGAAGGAAAAGAAGAAGAATATTGAAAAACAGCGGTTTTGAAGTATCTCTTAGTTAGAGAGAGCAGAGGGACTAGATATACACAGATCTTTGAATGCACCATACACATCGCACTTCAAATCAAGAGTTTTAGGAATGGGCATCAATCGGTGCTCCTAGGCATTCATTCCTTTTATTGGGTGATTTTAGATTATCAAAATCTATTACTTTAATTCAAGGACTTCCATTTGTGGCGAATTGGCTATACAGCTAGAGTTTCTACGTTTCATATACTTCTGATCTCGGTACGCCGGTAAGCGAATCCCTCTCGTAAAAGTATAACAGGTCCCGTTCCCACGGCGAAAATCCTTTTCTCGCAAACACCATAAAATGAGACACTATTTGCTGGTATGTCGGAGTGTCTTCAGTCAGCCATTCGTGGCCCAAGTCGCTTGATCATGGATGGACTCGCATCGCGAGGTGATTTTTGCTGGTTGCTATATAAGGCTTAGGGATGTAGTGGCGGTGATGCATGCAACAGTGATGAGATGACTTTGACCGCGAATGATGATATTTAGATCTTAATAATAAAAATAACACTAACAATGAATAAAAACAACAAAATCCTAATTCCTATCATAAGATGATATAAAAACAATATCAAGATTCAAAATCACTACTTCATTACATATGAGCTCATCTTCCTCTATATTATAAGATCTTATATTACTAGACAACTCCCTATCTCCCACACCAGCGCTGTATTAGAAAGAATGATCCTTGCTTTTTGATCTTCCCATTGTTTTCCAGATCCTGATAACTGAAGATGAATAAATATAGAAAGGGTGACACTCATGGAAAGAAAAAGGCATCATGGACAAACTTGTCGTGAAAATAGAAGAATATTTGCTTTCTTATCGAATATATTTCGAAGACTTAGAATATGTGATAAATCGAAGCTTAAAAATTTATTGCGAGTAGTCCATGAATACAGTATAGCCATTCGAGCCAAAATCCTCAAGGAGAAAATATGGATTCCGCACCATTTACCTTGGAACCTTAGCTTCATCATCGTTATGACTTGTAATATGCGGAAATCATATAGCATGAGCATAATCCTCGGGAGAAATGAGCTGACATTCTTCCATATAAAAAAGGAGCTCGTGATCAGGATTCGATGGTCGACAAGTACTCGTCCCAAAGTGTTGCGCAATATGCAACATTCTTTTCCTCCAACGAGCCAAAAGATCGTGTTTCTCCTCTGGATTTGTCGGCTCTGTTTCTAGTCTCCAGTCACATAATATTCAGCCGCTTTTGTTGGGTGGACCGTGAAGTCCAAAATGACTTAGTGAATGCTCAATCCAAGTCTCCATGTCGTTGAGGTCGAAGGTAACTTGACAATCTATGAACTGAAATTCGCAGGGTACTCGAAGTTTCTCTTTGTTCTGATCTGATGGTAGTTGTTCAAGCTCTGAAGACAAAAAGGAGGTACCGGTGGCCTGTTCTTTTGCTGAGGATGAAATGCTTACTTTCGCTTCTGATACACTTGGATTTGTGTATGCTGTTGTTCTCGAAGAAGCGGTTGATATTGATGATGCCAAAGCTTTTGATCTGACTGTAGGACTGTCAGAATAGCTCGTTGACCGGACCCTTCCGTTTTGCCATGCATCAAGCGAGTAGAAATTCTTCTCCGTGCGATGCGGTTGGGAATCCATGCCATGAGGATTTTCGTAGCGTACACCGTCTCACATTTGACTTATTGTATTCTCCCATAGTGATTCAGCAAGCCATAAATCTAACACGAAGGATCTTGGTAGCTGTTTAATGGGGTGGCATCGAGTCGTCTTCGAAATACTATCCGAAGCCATGAGGCTGAACGGATTCGCGACAGGCTCAAATCTCAAATTATCATCGAATTGACAAGGAAATCCATTGATAGCAAAATGCGCTTTGAGTGCACGATTTGTAGGCCTAGTTTTGGGCTCTGCAATAATCATCTGTTGCACGATACGAACATCTGATTTTGATACTGAAGTGCTAGACAACGCCTCTAGCCATAAACTAACAATCGACGAATAATCATTCGGGACTTTGTCAAAGTCTTCCGAAAACGTCCATACATGAGTTAAGGGTATTCCAGCGAGTACAGTAAGTATCTCAACAAATACCTTTCCTAGAGATAATATATCTTCCGATTGAGTATCTCAGAGGCGAGAGTAAGCTATAGATGCATTTGGATCTGAGCCTGGCAAAGGAGTGGAATTAAAAATAGATTCATGATGGGATAATAGAATGGTTGATCCACGGATGTACACATTGCTTGATGACAAATTTCCGTGAGCCATATTTTGGAAGTGGAGGAAATCTATTGCGGAGGTTAAGCAGCAAATTCACTTGGACAGAGAACTTTGCTAAAGCCCGGGCAGCCCTTGACTACCGGCACTGATGTTGACTATGAATGATTGAAGGTCAGAATAGAGAACCGGTGATACAAGTATGCGGTGATCGTCCGAATAAGTATCGATGTTGATCATTTCGACGATGTGAATATTTGTTTTCCTGTCGTTGAGTAGTTTCTTGTACCCAAGATCATTCTTCAGACCAATCTGCTCAGAAGAATTCATCACATGCTTCCTGATCGATTTTCGAGCGACGATCTTACCGGGGATATAAGGTACATCATCTATTTCCTCTCTCAAGCCAACGGGAAGCGCTGATACAACCCCGTGTTGCTTGCCTATATGAAGGCCAGTCTTTCTCCAAGACGTTCGTAATTTGCCCTATCTTGGGATCTTCTCGATGGCCACTTGCAAACAGCTTCTCGAGATCTGAACCAGTCGTTTCACGTTGCAAATGAATGCCGAACGAGACATCGAAAGCTCCAAAACTATGTTGACCGCCATGCTGTTCACAACCAGCGTGACCGAAGTATGGATCTGAAGAAATAAGTGCTGAGTGTGTAGAAATGACAGGTGGAATTTGAAAAGGTGGTCCTCGATATTTCGGCTCATTACTCTCATCATCAGAGTCGTTGTCGTTGGACGTATTTATTAAGTGAACCAGTATTTTCGGGGCTCTGATACGGAATGAATGGGACTCTCCACATGTTCATCCTATAACCTTTGTTGAACTATTCCTGAATGTAGTTAAATCGTTCATTCCAGCAGTCGAATTGGACCCCACAGAAGCCACATTGCTTTGGCCAATCACTTTTAACTACAAAAGTCCACTCTCTAGCCTTGTACGTAAGGTTTTGAGGACCATGCCATTTCAAATGTTCTTGAAATTTATCTTTGCGTCGAAAAATCGTTGCCTGATCTTTTGCCGCATCGCATGAGAGATAATGATCTTTTTTTGGATTGGACATCTTGCACGGGAGAAAGACAGAATGTGCATAGTCTAGATCCACCGAATATTTTGAAAGTAGGTAAGCAATCAAGAAAGATGTACTGCTTTTGGGGCCGATGTTGTGTCTCTTCGTGCCTTTTCCAATCAGACTTGCGCTTAACGTTCAAACCGCAAGCCGGATATGTGCATTGACTGAAGCCTTTAGAAGGTTTTAGCTTTTGATTGGAAGAAATGGTGCTCTCATACGGCGTGGACGGAGAGATCTGGGCGGAAACATTAAAATTGGATATAGAGGTAGGGAATTGAGATAGAGAAGCTGTGCTGTTCGACGCTTAACGTCAATATTTCGAAATAAACCTCACAATGGAATTCTTGTCGGGTGTAAGTCTCGCTTCGTTGTCTGCTAAGTCTCCCTCGACCTCGATAACCCACTGCCTCAGCGGTTTGTTAGGATGTAAGAGGCCGAAGTGCGATCTCTTGAGATGAGCCAACGCATTGGCATGTTTTGTGTACAGCCAACCGGTCTTGCAAGTTTGACATTCGCTCAATCGGACACCTAAAGGTCCATCGTCTTAGAGTTCTCTTACTTTGGGTCCTCATAAGCATATTGTTTGTTGATGACTTTTGGAATAATCCGCGAATTCGAAGTGATTCCTGAATTAATTTCATCTGTATTATTTGCATGTTCCGTAGGCGCAGTGTCATCTACCTGTGGCAAGGGTCTTGAAAAAGGCTGTAGATGACACGGACAATTAGACGGGCCATAGTGCGTCAATAGAGTTTCGTGTAGAGCATTAGCTGTCGGACGACAATTTTGATCAACAGCCAGCATATCATGAAGAAGAGATGCTGTCCAAGAATCTCCCAACTCGGTGAACCATGGCCCTATCAGATGTGCCGTAGCATGATAAATATAGGTCATTCTATCGGGCTCATCTGGTATCGGCTGGCTCCTGTACTCATGAAACTCTTCGATTCGTTCACCGTCAGCTACAGTGGCCATCTCGGCAAAAACGCAACCCAGGGAGTAGATGTCCGCAGGTCGACCTCTTCGATCATCGGCGATTACCTCAGGAGCACTGTACATTTTCGTGATACCTACCAGAGGACCATCCGTTGAACTTGTAACACCAGCACTGAACTGGTGTGCGGATCCAAAATCGGTCAAGTAAATTTGATCCCCCTTGCAAATTATGTTGTTTGGCTTGATATCCTTGTGTCTGATATTCTGCGAATGGACGTATGCTAGCGCAGAAGCAAGACAACATTGCCAGCCACTAAGCAATTTCATATCTTCCTCTGGGAAATCACTTTCGCTAACTCGTTCAAGAAAATGACCTAGATCTTCATCACCAGCTGGAGATAGGAGAATTCCGAATTGTCGAGGAGCTTTGGTTGTTTCATAAGTGCTTATAACTTGCACAATGTGCTGGTGAGTGAGACCTCGAAGGACAGCAACTTCTTGCTGGATGAGAGGCAACAATTTCTTTCGTGAAAAGTTAGGGAGGCGAATGATCTTCCGAGCGACTAGAGCTCCATCTTCACTATCATCAAGGCGAACGGCATCAACAATTCCAAGGGAGCCGTGCCCTAGTTGTCTGATTGTCTTCAATGGTACATGTTTGTGGCTGGTATATTCTGTGTGGGTATATTTG
The DNA here is from genome assembly GCA_014898415.1 of Stromatinia cepivora. Lineage (NCBI taxonomy): Eukaryota > Fungi > Ascomycota > Leotiomycetes > Helotiales > Sclerotiniaceae > Stromatinia > Stromatinia cepivora. The sequence continues at coordinate 39,860 of RCTD01000026.1, read as the reverse complement.
ATGGTGATATGCCCGGATGACTCAGATTCCATGGATCGCAAAATCAATCCTGGCATTGTTTCGTCAACAAGCTTATCGACTTCCTCAGCAGCCGAGCAGAGCGCCTCCCATCGAATTCTCAAATTACCGGGTGATGTAGGTGACGTATCAACAATGTAGGGTTCTAATCTTGAGCCTTCGGGTGATACTGCAGACATTGGAGGCAGATTATACACAATTGAGGAGTCTGGATGCCGGTTATGAATAGGGACCTGTGGAAGTACAGTCCCGGGCATAGCTTGGGCTATATTCTCCCTGCCAATCAAGCTACCAAAACCAAATCTCATTTTTCGAGCTGTGATACGGATCGATTCACATATCGCATTACAATCTTTGCAAGTGTATCCTTCATTTTGTATAATGACCCTTCTCAGGCAGCTGTGACATCTCCACCAGTCTGCCTCAAACCTACAAGCGTCCAATTCCGCTGCATTAATGCCCGAGAGCTTCGACGGTAGCATACTTATGTCCTCTTTGTGAAAGTCCCGGAGATGGTGCCTGTAATCTTGTTCTGAGCCTCTGAAATCGCAGCGAAGGAACCGTATCTTAGAGCCAGGTAGTATAGCAGACCCGGTCTGTGATTGACATGAAGGATAATCACACAGATAGTATGATTCGCCATGAACTAGCTCATAATGATGAACCAAAACTTCTTGGGACGAAAATCCACTTTGGTGATCAGGACACGTCCTAATGTGACATGGGTAAGAGACTGTGAAATCATCTGAAAATCTCTTCAAAGACGATTGGCTATGCACTGTATGAACGGAATCTTCAGTCAAGTTCTTTGGGCTAATAACTCCATTTGAGTTGGATTCTGAAACTGCGCCAACCCAAACAGAGTCATTGCTGTCACTATTCCGCCATTGTGTTCCTTTGCGCTCGCCTGAGATAGCTCTACTCTCTTCGTCTGGCCAGTTCATTGGTGGCGCTAAAGAAGATTTAACACCATTCCTGTAATTGTCATTCCTGATGAATTCTTTTGCTTTTTCAAATTGCGTATGTTTGTCCATGAGCCATTTTTTAATCATGTTAAACCTGGTTAGCAGCCCAAGATCGCTCATGAGTGAGCTGTATCCATCATGATGGGGTATGATTCCCTCCATGATAATGTTCACTGTGACCCATTTCTCTAGAGCTAAATCTGGGCGCTCCAAATTATCGAGAAACGTGTCTGCTTGCTTAATCGAGAATTCCGCCAAATGAAGCAACCCGAGTATGGAAGCACCCGAGGGAACATCAGGTTTTGCAGCTAGAAGATCATTTAAGTGACGATAGGGACGTTTATACGTCTTCCACAAGATTTCATTCGGTTTGGAGGACCTCGTGGTAGCCGGTTCTGCATCTTCTCCATTATTTACACCTTTCTCGATATGCCCGGCTGACATTTTCCGTGGTGTTGTGGCTTGATGAGTGTTCAACATCTCATGTGGATCGCTAAAATTGTTTAATACTACAAAGTCTGTACATGTATCAATAGTTCGATGACCTTATCCGGCACAGTCTTCCATTCAGTGGATCAATGTCAATTGCGTTGAACCCGCGACGGAAAGATGCAAGGAAAGAGAATCTGGCACGGCATCCCTTGCTGGGTACACACTTCATCTCATATTGGAGTCTTCCTGAACAACTCATTGAATTTTGAACTCCTGTTTTGAGTGTGCGTTTGTGTCAGCCTCACTGCATGGGTGTTGCAGGCGACTAAACCGCTTTTGAGACACTGCATTGTGATGCTTGTGCGTTGGCGGCAGAATTGAGGTGCAAAAAGAGATTGAAGGGGATGCTACACATAAGATATGGAATACAGACATCATCGATTTGGGTGTTTGAAGAATTGTAACTTCACTTGAGCTGGTGTTTAGATAAATTTGATAGTATAGTCAAGTTAGTTGTGATAGTGTAGAGAAATAGACATCCGAATGAAGAAAGTGGGGGGGGGGTGGATTTCAACTGCTATAAGATCTTGGAATCTTGTCCCATTGATTGGGTTGTTGTGTGGCTTGTGTGGCTCGTGTGGCTCGTGTGGCTCGTGTTGGCGGGGTTAAAAGTGGCGTAGTCATCTCTAAGATGGATGTAGCACTAAAACATACCAGTCTGAGAAAACATTTAACTACCTACGGTAAACAGTCGTGTAAGATTATATCATGTACTCGTAAGGTTGTGTTATCTACTAGGTATTTCGTCCCATTGCGTGAGTAGGCAGAATAGAAACCTATCCATAGCCCAATCACCAGCATGTCAATCGTACATTTAGCATATGCATGAAAAGATATCCTCGATTTGCGACGTTGAAACCTAAACCATGATTTTGCCATTACCTTCAAGGTTGCTTGCTATGCATTTTTGTTGGACAGACGTCAATAATGTCAAATTCAACAAAGGAACGCGCTTCGTGGCTTGGATACGAGTAGCGTGTAAGGTTACGTCATACGTCATAGACGGGAGATGCATTATCAATAAACAAAATCAACATTGAAACATTCCTCCTTCTGATATTAATAATTAATGTATCCATACCATGCCAAGATCAAACTCCATCTTTTCATTTCCCATAATATTAAAATCACATCCTATTCTTTGACTTCTCCATGTTCTGGTCTGGCTAGTACAATAATCCAGCAAGATCCTCCATTTTATTGACCACTGCTTTAAGTAAGCAATCAACAAGATCTTCATTTTAATCACCATTGGTCTAACTGACCAATTATCTACCTTGACACGACTCTACATTCCTCGTTTTCCAATTCAATCCCACATAATGAATACTCAAGATACCCAAGATATTCCAAACCTCAATGATCCTCGTGCTGTACCTACAGATCCCTATCGTGGACGCGCGCAACCGATTCACAACCTACCTATAAAAGTCGAAACTCATGAAGAAGACATACCTACCGATAGCCATGCCCTCGCTGTGGCAGATCATGAAGAAAAAGGGGCAGCACAGCTAGATCATGGTAACACCGAGGTACGAGATTTGGGTTGGAATCATCAGCCAGATGATGTTCCTGTTCCTCTGGTCGGAGGTCTGCCAAACGAAGAATTATGGACTTTAGTACGACGATTCAATAAACAGATGTACCACGTTAAATCATTACCAGAGCCACCGATTGGAGGCTTGGACCTAAATATTGCGGACGAAGAAGAGTTCTCACCAGACAAGTTGAGGGCGAATATTGAGCGGCTATACATGACAGTAATAGTCGGGCTTGTTACCTTTTGGCAACATATTGCAAGGTTAAGATCATGGAGGGAAAGAAATCGCACAATCGCTTTCGCATCGGTTTACTTCCTAGCTTGGTTGATAGACTTCCTGATGCCGACCATTATTGGTTTCATGATTGTGCTTATAGCATGGCCGCCGTCGAGAGAATACTGCTTTCCTCCAGCACCACCCGCACTCATCGATAGCACAACAGGAGGAATCAAGAAACCGGCGGCAGGCGTCCTGGGCAACGACACTAGCTTGACGGGAGCCCCTGAGAAACACCAAGGAGAAGCAGTTGAACAGGAAGCTAGTAACTTCGTAAATAGCATTACCTCCATCGCAATCAGCAGTGCAGCGGGGAAGCACCCCCAGGGAGATCCAAACGGTGATGAAGCAGGAGCAAGTACTCTGGAGGATGCGGCGCCAGATCCAACAAATATGGCGGTAGGAGCCGCAGATGCCAAGAGCAGCAGTGAAGGGAATCAAATAAATACCCTGCACGATAAAACAAAGGAGCCGATGAGGGCAGCGATGTGGTCGAAGACTAGGCCCGTAATGCATGCCATTGCTGACATTTCTGATGGATGGGAAAGATTCGCCAACGCTTTATCTCCAACACCACCATTTCCCCAGCAGACACCCCGACTCAAGCTTGCCGGCTGTCTTGCCCCACTACTCCTTATCTCAATGTTCACTAACTCGTATATGTTTATGAAGATGAATGGATTGTTCGTTGGGTTGGGGTTCTTCGGGGATCCATTAATTTGGCGAGGAATTTCGTACTTGAATCGCGAATTCCCACATTGGCAGAAGTTGTTGGAAATCAGGAATACCCTGCTTAAAGGCGTCCCTACAAATGCTCAACTCACAATTACATTATTGCGAATTGGTGAAGCAAACAAAGCTCCAATTCCGCCACCTCCATCCTCCTCCCTACCGCCACCTGATGTTGCGCACGCTACAGCAGGCGAGGATCTCGATCATCTTGGTAAGTAAATATTTCCTCATGAAGTAGTTCCACTCGTTCAGGTTGACACTTAATGCCTGGACTTAGTCATAAAAGATTATAGTAATGGATTAACATTTTCAGAAGGCGTATCCGATGCAGAAATGGCCGATGCCATTCATCCCGACATAGATGCGACTATAACTAGTATCGATCAACTAAAACCTAAGAAGAAAGGCCACCGTATCCTGGCTGCTTTTAAAAGTGTTACCAAAGGTGGTGTTGAGACTGTCTTGGGAACAGATAGATTGAAAGCTGCAGCCGGGGCAGAACATGCGAAAAATCGTCTCGGCGTTCTGAAAGATGGACCGGATGACCCAGCTGGCCCTACACGGTTCCCCTCTAGATATAAGGGTAAGAAGGGCCATTCATATATCACCGCCACTACAACAACTCCAGCGTTGAGCTGGACGACCGAGAGAGACGACATTGATCCTGCCTTCTCCATACCAATAGCTGATATCATGGTGAGTTTTAAGTATGCCTCAAGAGCCATAATCTAATACTGTAACAACAGGAGATAAAGAAGGTTGGTGGCCTAGGCTGGAAAACAAGGCTTGTAGTAGGATGGGCTACGTCGCGGGAAATTGCGGACGGAATTCTTGTAGTCGACAAAGCTGGTGATCAAAAGCTACTTACAGCTATTGCATTACGGGAAGAGCTCTTCAATCGCTTGATTTCGATGGGTCCGCAAATGTGGGAAGCATGGTAAATACGGGCGCCCTTGATGGATTGATGATCGGACCAAGGGTGGCCAAGAGAGTCTAGACTAGTAGATGAGACATGAACCTTCAATTATTAGAAAAATTTGTAAAGATTTGAATGGTTCAAATGATTTTAGATGCTTTGATTGGATTCGAATGGCTTTTTCGTTGTCCTGCAATTTGGACTTATTATTGCTTTACGTTATGGCATAGGCTAACCCCACCCCAGGAGAAGTCACGACTAAGTCTTTAGCGAATGCCACTAAATATTTCTTGAAGCTCGCATTGCAAACTCAGATTGGATGAACTCTTCTACAACCGTTTTCAGAATTGGGTGTTTTGAGGTTACTGAATGGAGGGAGGACAACAAAGACAAAGTCAAGTGTCAGGGTCCGTTCCTGGTTTTCTTTGATCGGATTGTGAATTGATATCTTGGGTGAATCTAGGTAGGTAGGTAAGTTGTTTTGCGTCATGGTCAACGATTTCCTTATATGATTCATCTATCGTTTTAAAAGGAGTGCTTGAATGCTTGGTTGCTCATAATTTCCCCAATTATTTTAATTGCTATTGCTGTTGCTGTTGCTGTTGCTATTGTGACTCTACCTGAAGATAAGTTAGAAGAAGTCGTTCGTTTTGCAACTCTTTCCATGCTTTATCTTTATCTCATCAACAATTATTGCACAACATAAATCTACGCTACTACTTTTCAATATGCAGCTACTAGCTACCATTCCGATGGCTTGTTCCATCATAACATTCGTGCTCGGCATGTTATGTCTCTTCGCAGGAATAAGCCTGGATTCATGGAGGATTATCATATCATAGCAGTATGTGCACCAATCCCCATTTCCAATGTGATAACTCTAATCATATACGCTCCAGCTCAATACTTCAGGAATCGGACAAGATCTCATCCCCACACCGTCCGCCGGTTCTGGCTCCACACCTACATCGATATCACCAGGAGGAATCGTCAGTAGTATTAGCGGTTTGATACCCCGCAAGCCTGGTATTGGTGACGACATTGCAAATGCACTCGGCGATATCGGAAACGAGATTGCAGATAAACTTGCGGCGACATTAGGTATCCAAGAATGGTATTCGCTGCATCTGATGGATATGTGCGAGGGATCATATACACCAAATGCTACGGCCAAAGGAGCAGGCTATAACGTGAGCTCTTGCACAAATCAAACTGCCATGTGTAAGTACTATCTCTCACCATACTGTTTTCCTGCTTAAATTAATCATGTCTCCACGCAGACCACTTCGATATCAGTTCCATAATTTCCGATCAACTATCTATTGGCCCTCTCCATCTAAATCTTAGCCGCATAGGCTGGCCTTCAGCCATCCAAGACGGTCTCGATACACTCTCCACAGCCATGAATGCCACCTTCTTATTCTATTGCATCGGCATTGCAGCCGCTGGCCTCGCAATCTTCACTTCACTGGCCGCAATCTTTATCACCGGTCGTCTCTTCTCTCTCTTGAACTGGGGCTTAGCATCCCTATCTCTTCTAGCTCTTGCTATTGCCTCAATCATCGTCACTGTTCTCCAAGACAAAGCCGCGGATATTATTAATGAATTTGGGAATGATATTGGGGTGTATGCGTATAAAGGACAGAAATACCTTACCCTGACATGGGTCGCCACGGCGATTATTGCTGTTGCGATGATCGTATGGGTGGCAATTTTCTGCATTGGACGTAAACAGAAGGGACGTGAATTCCATGAGAAGAGTCGCTTCGGAAGGAAGTCGAGACAAAGTGAGAGTGTCGAGTTTGCGAGGAGAGGGGCTTAGAAACTACTTTTCTTGCTTGGCTCGAGAAAAATGTTTATCTGGATGGAAGAAGGGAGATGACGATTTATGATCGGAAATACGCGGATATACGACATTATTTTGGATATTGGAGAGATGGATGGTTTTGACAAGAAGATCGAGCGTGGTTTTCTTTTGAATGATGATTGTATTATAGCGAGATACCCAGAGGATAGAATGAATGCCTGCGCAACATACATTATTCATTGTGGATTGAGTGAGTGTAAAGGAAAAGATAGTTAGGTCCTATCTCACTAAAATAGAGAAGGAGCTTTCAGCAGCTGATGAAAATACCAACATACCGTGAAGTACGCACGCAGGCAAAATCACATACATGAATTAGCCCCACGCTTGGGGTCGGCTACCCAGTAGTAGCTTTGAGGCATTCTGATCCTCAGGACTTTGACTTCCTGATTCACGATAAACGAGTCACAGCTTAGAGAATACCAGTGGTTATCCTAGCTATTATCTGATGAAGACTAGACTTTTCATTATTTTTTACTCCAAAAGCCAATGATTTTCTCATATATAAATTGATATTTAGGTACTTCACGGAACAACTTAGATAATGCAGTATTTCTATGCTTCTCGGCCATCATTGAACTAATCTCGTGGTCAGAATGGATGTCTTGTCGTGTGTTGGCAAGAAGAAAAGGAAAGAAGATCTTAAAAGTTTAACTGGGCACAAATAGATATAGTTCCTTGGATCCTAGTTGGATATCTGAGGCTTTTGACCTTCCATTCAAGGTCTTCAGAATCCGTCTCCCCATCTACGTGCTTCTCACCCTTTTTCTTCTTCTTCTTCTTCTTCTTCTTCTTCTTCTTCTTCTTCTTCTTCTTCTTCTTCTTCTTCTTCTTCTTCTTCTTCTTCTTCTTCTTCTTCTTCTTCTTCTTCTTCTTCTTCTTCTTCTTCTTCTTCTTCTTCTTCTTCTTCTTCCTCCTTTCCTCCCTTCGCTTTTTTTTCCTTCGTTGTCTTATCCTTCGCTCCCTAATCCTTTCGCTTCGCCTCACCCATTTCTCTTTGTTCCTTGAAGAAATCCAATACATGTTCATCTACACAACCATACCGGGCCACTTCTTCTGCCCATGATACATCTTCTAGTACGAACCAACGATGAGTTTGCATGATCTCTACCATATGCTTGAAAAGCCTGTCCGTGCCCCGCCTTGTCGTATTTTAGACCACATTTCGTTCGATATCTATAATTTTTAGCTGCGCGTCATAGATTCCGTTTCGGTCTTTTTTGAATGCTTCCGAATAAATATTTAGGACATTTTCGTCATTAATTCTGTCCACTTCATCCACAACCTTCTTTTGTTTGCGGGTCCATGCTTTCATTTGGTCATGATTGTCGAGAACTTTGTTCCAAACTTCCATCAAGTCGTCCTTGAACACAGTATCAAGCAAAATAAATGCTTCATCGTCCAAGGTATATTCGTCTGTTCTGCATGTCAGTGTTATGAATTTTGAGACTGTGATTACTCTCACACTGAAGAATAAAAAAGACGATCACTTACAAGCTTCCCATTGGTCAGTCATAACTTTAAGCCCTCCTTTAATCCTGGACATCTCAATGTCATGAATTTTCTTTTCGGCGCTGAGTTGCGCAAGTACAGAATTTGACAGATGTTTCTCGTGAAACATGCTTTCATTGGCGGTTTCGACTTGGCTTTGGAGTAGCTTGTTGATTTCCACCAGGGAAGGGGTCGTTTGTGCTGCAGGGTCCTTCTTTAATATTGCTATTTCTTGCCGTAAAGTGTCATTATCAGCATCGAGAGTCTTCTTGATGTCTACATGTGCTCTACGTTCGTTTGTATGCTCTTCCTTTAGCCTGGCTGGCCGTTTTCTCTCTTCATCTCTTTGCCGGGTCAAATTTACCAGGTCTTGGTTGTCGGGATCATTTGGCCGAGCTTGCTCATTATCGATTCCTCTATGCCCTGCAACAGCGGATTATCTGCCTCGAGGTAAATAAATCTGGATGTTGTACTGAATTTTGGCCATAGCTCTCCCGAATGGCTCGCTGGAGGCTTCTGATTTGTCTGCGCAAAAATTCCACATCATCAGTGGTTGACATGCGTGGTGCATTGGATCCTCCGAACCACGACCTCCACCATGATCGCTGCTGATATTATTCCGACCGCAGGAAATTTGGAGGAGGAAGTGGTGAAATGTGAATGTATCACTTTTTATTTTATATGTATGTGATGGAGTAACTTGCCATCAAAGTGTGACTTTCGGAGCCTAGAAAAAGTGCTTCATCAATAGGTCAGTGATCGTTGTTGAACTTCAAGAATCCTTTGCGTGATGATGTTAGAGAAGTATTAGCTAGTACGGCAGAGCGGAATATCAGATAGCAAAACGGCCAAATCCAAATTTTTCTTCATCTACCAACAAGCATTTTTTGGTAACAAATTGCCAAAAGCGTATAACTATCACAAAGCAATCAGCAAAAGGGTTGTCATAAAAAAGGGTATCATTGTCATCCAATCCTTTCAGCTAAAATGGCATTTTACGCCGTAATTCACCGTGATAATAATTTGTACTATCTTTTCGATTTATACCAGTTCAATTGCTTTTCACGCGCCCTATCCTTAGTAAAAGCATCTATATTTGAGGAATGACTGGCCGAGACAGCACACGTGGCAATGGAGGAAGAGGAGGCCAAGATACAGGCCAGAGAGGTGGGGTTGGGAAGCCGGCTAAGAAGCCAAGCTTGGAAGATAGAACGGGTGAGAGAAGACTTCGCCTCAGCAGGCCGTCGTAGATAATATGTCGCTCGAAGACCTCTCTATCAAAGATGAAAAAGCTAAAGCTCCAACTAGGGCATTACCTCAAGGTCCGACAATTAGTGCGGCAGATTTACGGAATCATGCTTTACGCCGACCCGCTGCCTTAACTACCACATTACCAGAGGCGGATACTCGCCCAGAAAGACTCGTTTTGGACCCGGCACAAGCTCATAGCGAGCTTCCATATAATTACCATCCACTTCCTCCTTTCACGTGGACACCCTTGGAACATGGAAAGGTCAATGAAGATCAATATGGAGCATTTTGGTACGATCCTAAGCCTACCACAGTTAAATGAAATGATGGCACACAGAGACCAAAGCTAGATAAAAAAATTTACTTAAAAAAAACTAAAAATACCGATAAGGTTCCAGAATCTAAAGCACCACCATTACACAGCGACTCAATGGTGCAAACTGCACCATGGAAAAGAATTGAAAACCATGGGGTGGTACATTCCAAGGGAGATTATCATGTCGGTGATGTAATTTGTGGGGTGGAACATTACTTCGACTATGACCAAACACCCCCAGAACGACATGACATGAAAGCACCGACACAGCCTTCAGGCCAGTATATTCAAAACAACGCAAATATGTCGTGCTCCAGAAGCACCATGAACATTGCATAACACTTCCTATATTTACATTCAATGGCTATGGACTCGATAACAAACACCCAATGTCTCGTGAATTCTATCTTGGTGTTCGTGATTCTGCCTCACGGAACAATCCATATCCATCAGAAAACCAACACGCGCTCCTGTTCAGCATGAGAAACGAAGAAATGATAGAGAGTCAAGCGCTTTCACCTCATGCATCCTAGATCTAACCTATATCCAATCTATCCAGTCTGTCATAATTACAAGTCACCATATATCTGAGAGGGGAGGTTGACAGGAGATAGCCTCTCCAATCTTATTCACGCATATGTTGACTATGGCCCAAATCCACATGTTGGGACTGCCTACCATCGAAGTAATCGCCCGCCTACATTACCGAGTCCAGAGCTAAGACATGCGCAACTGGCTGGACGTGGAGGTCCACAGGGTAGAGGGCGCGGATGGGAACAAGGTCAGGGACGTGGAAGGAGTCACCTGATGGGCGGTGGGAAGGGAAGTGTGAGAGGTCGTGAGCGTGGATGATAGTGGAGACCGTACAACACAGTTTCAAACACTACCTAGGGATATATTCAAGACTGGTTGAGGGGCATATTTATTTCGAGGATACTGGAGATTTCAATAAAGGAAATGATTGTGGTGATGATTTGATGATGGTTATTTGTACTGTAAAGGGGATGATGGAGCTACGAGACAAAGATGTAAATTTCCAGGTACTAATCAGTAAGTAATAAAGTTGTATTGCGGATGATGGTTTAGACACGTTATCATTTGTATATTATCTTCTATTCCATATATTGCAGTTCCTTCCACGCCTCCCACAAGGTATCTAATAGTCCGGACAGTCCAAAAATTCATAAGTTTTGAACTTTTTAAACCTATTTGGAACATTTGAATTAATTCAAAAATTCATTTATATTCAAATATTAACAATCTCCCAAATACTGAAATCCAAACCAAACATAAATCCCAACACTGCCTTGCCCACAAAAAGAACTTCACAAACCAGAAAAACTCCACCCATCTATAACTCAGTATCTACAATCCGCCTTGACACAATCATCCCCCGCCTCCCAGCAATATGTACGGCCGATGATAAAAAAATAGCTTTCATTAAAACACCCGGTTACATCATGCCATCCTTGGTCGATCTCTTTCTGCGTAATACATGGGCGGGTCTTGGGGTAAGGACAAGGCCGTGGTGTGGCCTTTTGCCCCTCTTTCCATGGTTTGCCAAATGTGCGTTTGGCGTGCGAGTGGGACGGGGACGGGGGGGGAGGGGAAGAGTGGAGGACGACAAATGGTGGGTTGATTTCGGGGTTGGTCATATTGAAGGGGACCAAACGTTGGTCCTTGGTGGTGGTTGTGGCGGCGGTAGTGACCTGAGGAACGTCATTGTAATTCGCTGGGATCAAAATTGCTGTGGTTAGGCCGAAAAAGGTGGCCAGAGCGAGAAAACATGTCTTTGATGGCTTCATATTGTTAGAAGCGCAAGAGCACTTGTATGCTGTGTAGATTGTACAGATTACGTAAATATTTGAGTTAGATCTGTTTGATGAAAAGGAAATGAGAATCTAAGAATTCCAGGAGTTGTGCAAGATATTTATATGTGAGGAAGAATAAGCTTTTCTCTGCACCTTTCCTTTCTGGTCTTTCCCCTCACGAATAGTCCCGGCAACTACGAAAGAAAAATTCAGAATTCGCATACGTGTGGAAAGTGTTGAATAAGAGGGTCGGATAAAGAGAAGTTTCCAAGTCACGCCATTGCACTAGACTCGCTTGAATCAATTAGGGGCATCTTAGTGACAAACCGTTGAACTTTGGCTTGAGGCTATCGAGTGAGGCTCAAGGGCAGCGCCTAAAACGGTCTATAGACAAAGTATCATGATCATAGATACAGGAGCTTTAACCATAGGTAATTTGAGTTTATTTCCTAAGCACAGTCTCGTGATCAATGTGCTTTGAAGATAGATGTACTCGAAGATTTACGATCATGATGACAGAAAACTTGCAAGATTGCTCCAGCCGGGAGTGTTGTCGCAGCATGAGAAATCAAACACAAACTATCTGAATTAACGAGATGAGAATGATAAACAAGAAATTTTTCTCGGACTGCCTAAATTTCGTGGGTTTCTGAGGGACAACACTTCTGCTTATCAGATTGATCACAGTCCTTCTTTCAACGGATAGATATCCCCCTCATATGTGCGCAAATGCAGAAAACTACTTCCGGCCACAAGGCTTTAATAGTCTGAACAGTGATAGGAAAAGTAAACGTGTTTGATGCTATTTCAAATATATTCAGCCCGTTCTAGACATTCTGAATTACCAATTCATTTCAGACCACCTTCAATATCCAACTCAATCTATTCTGTAAATTCAAACATCCAAATATTCAATTACCCCAAATCATTCTTAACATCTAATCCACTACTTGATCCGGACCCCTGCAAATACCCCAAACATCCTTCACATCCAAAGAAATTTCGCCCGTCCAATCCAACTTGCCCATGCAAACTACACCTCCCTTCGGACTACCTCTCCGGCGCCACCAAATACAGCCAGTCCTCAACACCTTCAGCTCTACTCCAGCATTTGCCCAAGCGGTGAGCGTAGCCATCTCTTTTTCTTTTCTTATAAAAAAAACATCCTGCCCTTCTCAAAGTGCCCCATCATTTACTTCCGGCAAGGGAACTTGCTCATTCAGGGCGTCTCGACTGTCATCTTGACCGAGAATTAAGCAATACCTCACTTTTTGTTTTTGAAAGACAGATTATTCCCCTATGTTTTGATGCTCTGGTGATATTTATATGAAATTGTTTGTCATTGGGGGTAAATTGTTATCGTTTTTGACCTTCTCATTATTATAACTAGAATCACCCCTATCCTACCTCATTCCAAATCCTCCATTTTTCTCCCCTGCCTCTCAAAACTCTGCTTCACCTATTCCTAACACTGTGAGTCGACCACATATTCTACATAAAGGCACCTACTTGACCATCACAGTATCGTTCGTCTAGCAAAATTAAGATTTCAGTCATTTCATATGCAAATGCTTTATATTTATCATCAACTAAAACATTTCCCGTGTTAACTTCTATTTTCAGTCTCCCCATCCTCATTCTCATCATCATTATTACCATTGTCGTCTCTATCGTAACTTACAGAGAAATTAACATAAGAAAAAGGCCAGTAAACTTGAGAAAGAACGTGCCAAACGTATATTAGATGCATTATACTTGGATAAGCTCTACCTATCGACAAGAAATAAAATGCCTTGTTTTCCTTCTTTCGCAATCTGCCATCTACCATCAACTTCATCGTGATATGACATCGCTATGATATCCCTCACCTAGTCTCCCTCCCCAACTCCCCTCCCCTTTTCTCCTTTCTTTCCCCTGCCCTAAATACCAAGTTCGGAGTTCAAGTTGAACCCAATATACACACCATTCAACTTTTGAAAATAAAAACCCTTCCCGTTCTATCTATGGTATCTGTTGATCTGGGGTATCTTTCAAAAATATACAGATCTTCTCATAAGCTTCTAGTTGTTCCATTCCGTCCCAGATTTCATTCGCCATCGTCTTCTCCAATCCATCCATCATGCACATCCAACAACAAAAAATTAGCCCCAGTACGCCCCTAGCTGCAACGCCCACCAAATTAATGTCTCAAATTCAACTGAACAATTTGGCAGTAGAAAATTCTGTTAATAAAACAGGTAGAAGAGGTTTTATACAATTCCTCTTTCACCCAAATAATGTACCGCTTCATACAGTCCCTCTCCCTATCCATTATTACATGCCATGCCACCCTTCAACATCATTATCACCTTACGCTCTCCTACAAAACCCATGGCAATCCGGCACCAAGTACACCAGCCAGCAACCCCAATCCCGAGACCCTCATATTCTTCCCCGCAGCAGCCGTAACCGTAGCCTTAGTAGCCGAAGCGGTAGTTGGTGAACTCGCAGTTCCTTTCGAGACAGTTCCGGAAGCGGTAGGCGTTGGCTGTGTAGCAGTATCAATCAGTAAGGCGGCTGAAGATGCGAGTGACACAGGGGAAGATGCAGTTGAAGCACTTGTCACAGTAGCAGGGGTCGGTGAAGCAGTTGTAAGACGACTAGATAGAAACGAGGATGGCGCGAACCAACCAGTGGAGTTGGTATATACAGAGGTGTTGCAAGATACAGTTGTGCTGTGGAGAATATTGATTGTGGTAGTTGTGTCGAAAATAGGTGCAGATGTTACTTCAGAAGAAGGTTGTGCAGTAGATGAGATGATTGCAGTGGAAGATTGTACCTCTTCTGAGGGCGTAGGAGAAGGCTGTGTGGTAAAAGATGGAACTTCAGGGGAAGAGAGTACCGTAGAAGAAGAGCTAGTCGTGCGTGGGACTGTGGCGCTTTCCGTGGTGGTGTCCGTTACGACGACGTCTGTTGACGAATAAGTGCTTGCAGCGCTGCTAGCACTGGCAATGGTAGACTCACTGCTGGAACTTGAAACGGTGGATGTGCTGGTAGTACTTGTAATGGCGGATGATGTCGAAGAAGATGCTGATTGAACAAGTGCTTCGCCTTTAACACCTGGCGGCGAAGCGGAAGAGATCAGTAATCCTTGAATAACTTCAAGAGCACTCATTTGTTGTCCGGGACCAACTATTCCATCGAATGACCCTGTATACCATTTTGTACCACAAGCATTGGCATCCCCAGTACAAATACCTGCTGCTGCGGATGCTGATTTTGTAAGATATATCGAGATTGTGTTCTTGGTGAAAGGTGCCATTTGAGTTGTTGCCCACATGAAGCGTGAGAGATAGGCTTTGAATGAGTATTGATCATTGTTGCAGGTGTTGACCGACTCGCATGCCAGTTCGTACATGATACTTTCCGGCGTGAAGAAGTTAGTAGAGGCCTGTAATAAGCTTTGAGTTCGTGATTTCCATGTAGAATCAGTAGTGTAATTGTACATGACAGCGGCTCCGTACAAGTAAAGAGCATTGTTGTAGCTCCATGTAATTTTATTCGGATTAGTACAACCTGTGGATTCATCAGCACCGTCGAAAGTATTGAAGTTTGAATCAATAAATCCGATCTTGGTAGTCCAATCGTAAACCTTCTCTGCCCAATCGACGTATGTTTGATTTCCGGTATATCGTGCAAGGCGTGCAGAAAGTTGAAAAAAAGCTCCATTCGAAACAGAGTTCTTGTAAGTATATCCATTGTTGAATGAGAATATTTGCCACTTTAATCCACCACCACATGCCGAAGTATCCCAACGGGCAGCTTGGGTATTCCAAAGATTTTCGGTCAATTGCACCCAAGTAAATCCACCAGTGTTTGAAGGTTCCGGGAAATTCTTTTCTGCAGCAGACATGGCAGACATTCCCCAAAAGGCTTGATCATCATTTCCTTCATCCTTTTGGTGATTTGGCATCATGTAATCAAAGAGTGGACCAACTTGAGATGCCAAGGCTTGTGAGGTAACATCATTGTATGAAGAATCTCCAGTATAGTGGTAATAATCGAGCATGGTTCCCCACATTGCTCCGGCCTCCCACCAGTAATATGGTGGTGGTAAAACCGCGATAGTTTCTGGTGTGTTGGTGACATTGCCGGTATAGTACTTCATAAGACCATGTGCAATTGTGCCTGCTGCATTTTTGATTGAAGCTATTGAAAAGATTATCAGTAAGGTTGTAAAGTCAAAGATAGGGTCACAACACATACTTGGATCCGAAGTATCAAGTGTAAGACCGGATACCGATTGAGAGACAGAAAGCGCGAGGACAATGCTTGCCAATAATCTTCTGGAAATCATATTGTTGATTATGAATTAAAAACGAGAGGTGGATGATTTTGTTGATATGAAAGAGGTGGGGGGAAGAAGAAGAATAATATCAATCCGTCGAAAAGTCAGAGAAGAAGGATATCCAGCGTATTAAATACGGGTACTGGATGATGAGTTTGGAACGAATTTGCTAAGTAGTTCCAAAATATGGTGCTTGCGATGCCAAATAATGAATCATGCAACCCAAAAAGAAGAAGGAAATGTGCGGGTGTGAATGTTTTTTGTTGGAGATGATAAGGTTGGTATCAAAATAACGGAAAGAAATATTCAGTTTATTTGTTTATTAAACTTTTTAAATTGAAAAGCAAAATTCGTTGTCGAGGGGGTTCATTCGATCTTTCCAAATTAGGCAATTGGAAGAAATCTGGGGGGACCCGGGGGCGGCTGTTTCATGTACCTGAGCGGGTACAAGATGTTTGGCGTAAATTGAGAGCGTATATGGCATCCAATGAAAAATTCAAAGCGTTTCAAAGCCAAGAAAATATGATACGAAGCGAATACAAATTGAGATGAATGTTAAATATGACGATGATATTGGTCGGAAGTTTATTAAGGGTCAAATGAGTGAAGACCACTTAAATTGCAAGGAAGCATAAAGTAAAGTAAAGTAAAGTCAATAAAATAAAATAAGAACAGTGTAAACAATTTCCACGAGTACTGATACCTAAGAAACCTAAGGAGAAAGGAAAAGAAGTGAATGAGCTGAGAATGAAGATGGAGTCAAATACTCTTGACCCGGATTTTCTCAGCACAGCCTTCAGTTATATTTACTTAGCATATAATATTCCTTCGTTTATCGTGAAGGAAGGTAGGTAGGATTGAAAAATGATAACAATCACACCTATTCGTATTTTAGATGCCCATGTGCCCGGGTGGTTTCATCCACCAGATCCTAGGTAAATAGGTGGGTAGATGGGTAGGTAGGTAGGTAGGTAGGTAGGTAGGTAGGTAGGATAGCTAGAGTGGTCTATATTTATGAATGATATTGATGTCGCTTTGGCTGAGTAACTAGTAGCATAGGTACTCAATCCATTGTCGATGTCTTTGAAAATATTATTAGTTTTGATCATAGCAAAGTATACTCGTAGGATGGAATGAGATGAGATGAGATGTGATTGCAACATCTTATCATTCTTTTGCAACCAAACATCAATTGGATACGATAGATGAGGCAGAATATCTCAATATCTCAATATTCAAAATAATCATATATTTCATATATTTCATAATTCATACTCCAAACAATGTTCCGTCTGGGGAAGGTGCCTATGCCTACTATGCGCTTTGCTTTGCCTAAGGATGACATCGTACACCAGTTATTTATTTTTAGAACAATGCTAGAACCATTTAAAATTCACGTGTTTTCGAGTTTACTCCACAAATTTCCAATTATCAAGACGCGAAGTTATTATTACTATTACTACATTAGTAAACTTGTCTCTCCCATCTCTCTCATCCTACAGGAATTTATACCATGATACCATGAAACAACAAACGGGAATGGATTATCAAACCATACATGGCCCAGGAAGATCAAATTTCTCCTCATCCTCTCCACGTAAGTACTCATTTCATCTCAATTCCTGCGCCACAATAAGAACTCCAGGCTGATGAATTCTAGATCGCATGCCCACAGTTTCCGCGGCTCAAGCCTTGCAAGAATTGGAAACATCACCAACGCGATGGATTTCCACCGGTTTAACCAATTTGGATTTAGCACTTCAAAATAAAGATCCATTGCAAGTATCTACAAGTGCGGATCAAAATCATGGTGGTATTTCGAGAGGACAGGTGACGGAAATCTGTGGCCCACCTGGTGTTGGCAAAACCGCTCTTGGGTAATGCAATAAATATACTCAAACTTTCGAGTAATTGCTCGTGTATGCTGATTACATTTAGCATGCATTTGGCCGCGAGAGTTTTACATCAAAATGAAGAGGTCGTATGGGTAGGTACGTTAATTTTTTTGGTTTACCTTCATCCTCAAACTATTGTCCATATGCTATTTCGTAGAAAATGCCTTCCTAAAACTCATTGATTCATCGCCCCGTCCCCAATCCTGAGATCTTCCATGAAATATTGGCCATCGGATTTCTTCAAAATGTCCCTCACTAACACCTCCAGACGCATCACATCCAATCCCCGGTCCTAGATTCAGTCAAATCTTAAAAACATTTTCATCTTCAGAATCTTCCACTTATTATGGACTTCTCAAAAAATTTAATCATTTTTCAACACCAACTTTATCTCATCTCCTTGCCCTGCTTACTCACACCACATCAAACTTTCCTCCACAAAACACTAGTCTAATTGTTGTCGATTCATTCTCTACTCTAATTGACAGTGCATTTCCTCGGAATGTTGACTCTACATCTACTCCTAAGAAGCCCGGAGGTATGTTGCAATTTAAAGCACTTCCCATTTCTACCACCTGCACTCATCTCTTGCGTCACATTACCTACAATATTTAAATTAACTTCATCAGCGCCCAACCCTTCCTCCCGCAAATTTCCCCTCCTCCAATACCTCATGAATGCACTCCAAAAACTCGCCACCACTCGCAATATCGCCATCATAGTTCTCAATCAATGTGTAACTAAGATGCGACCTGGTCTTGGCGCAGCCCTTATTTCAGCCATCTCAGCCACTGCATGGGAACAAGGCCTTGGATGCCGAGTAGCTTTATTCAGAGACTGGGGATGGGATGATGATGAAGGGAATAAAGTGAACGGTGTACGATTTGCACAAGTCATCAAAGCAGAGGGTGTAATACTATCTGAGGGAAGAGGCAAACTTGCTGCATTTGTTATTGGAGAGGTCAGTTCTTCGAGGTGTTCAAGACATAATTTTCTATCCGGAAAACTAACATGGCGCCCCCAAAGCTCGGTTTCTCCTCAGTTACAGTCCCCTCACCACCAACAACCTCATCACCTTTCAGGGGTCGCCCTCCACTCCCGAAACCTCAAGCCACCATTGCCATAGCTCCACAAAAACGCAAAAGAGCAGAATTCGAGATACCGGATAGTGATGAGGAAGATGACGAGGATTATGGGTGGGCAGAGGAAGATGAAGAATTACCGCCAATGCCTCCTCAATGGCAAGGAAGCGAGGACATATTGGTGCCACCGCCGGGAGAGTTGGAGGCTGAGGAGGAGGATGACGGCGTTCTAGAGGGTACCAGTGATAAAGACACTTATCGCGAGGGAATTTTTCCGGAGAAAGAGCATACAGGACTATACGAGAGAGATCTAGAGCGAGACGTTCCAGATAGTGAAGATGAACTGGCCCTTTGAATGCAGTTTAATTTCGGCATCACATAATATGAATATCAAATCATATTATTTTTCATCATGATTATCACCATGCCGCATAGGGTAAAGCAATTGACAAATCAATGCCCTATTCAAAATATCGACTATCCATTAATCCATATATGGACGCTAATACAAAATTAAGCATCGATAATAAGAAATATTATTTGCTAATGATGAAATAGAGGATTCAGTAATAAGAATCTTTGTATATAATAACTATTGCGATATGCCTCTTCGCATTCAACTCTTGATACTAGACTTATTCTTGATCATGACGTCCTATCACCACCAGAGTGATACAACCTTTGTGGTATCCTATAATACTGGGGACATAGGGAATTCCTGATATCCATTGATTGAACTGAATACTTCTTCCAGTCTAATAATCTTGACTATTATTTGATCTCAATTTTATATTAATATTGAGATTGATATACCAAAGTTCTTTCATATCCAACTCTTACAAAATAAGATATCAAAAATATCGGATTTGATTTCTTTTTTGGATAATGAATAATATCAAAAAACATATTAAGAATTAAATCTAAATTTAAAAAGAGTAGAATATATATTTTTTATTAAATTAGATTATATAAAATTGATTATTAGTCATTTACAAATGTTTAAGATATATATACTATATATAATAGTAATGAATTATCAAAACTAGAGTCGAAGGTATATTTACTTTTTTTTATATACTATTTCTATTTTATTCAAATACTTTTATTATATACTTCTTTATAATAAGAAAAGAAATGAAAGATTTTCTAAATATAAAACTTTTAATTACTTTTAATTATATATATAATTTCTTGAAAGTCAGTTTATAAAAAGTATAGTATAAAAGAGAAAAAATAAATATTATTAATATAATTTTATTTTATATAATGAAAAGATAAACAAGTCTAAAAATTCCTCAAAATCTATTACAAGTCGTTATTTCGTTAAAGTCTAAAAATTCAGTTCAATCATCTCATCGAAAATAAATGTTTTTCTAAAAGAAAAACTATAAAATTATTTATTAAAAATATTATATTAAAAATTAACTTTTAAAAATATAACAAATTTTAAAAACTTTCGAAACTATAAAAATGTTAATTAAAATTAAACAGTTAAAATATAAAATATTATAGATTTATAATATTAGATTAATTGGTGATAATAGTATTGTTTATTAATGTTTAACAAATATGAATTTAGAATTCAAATCTTGAAGATTTTTTTAAAAACATAAAAATATATTAAATTAAAGATTATTTAAATGTATTATTTTATATCAAAAAAAATGATTCTCATCTATTAACTTCTTTATTAATATTGAATATTATTCAATAAAAATAAATATATAAACTTTTTATATAATAAATAATTTATTTAAAAGATTTCAGATTTTTCTCGATTTTTTTATTGAGATATTTAAGGTTTAATTTTTGAATTTTGGATTTGTGTGCGGGTCATATGCGGGGGGGGGTTTATTTTTAATAATTTTTGTTGAAAAGTTATTAATGTTTTTCAAAATGTTAAATTTTGTATATGATTTGTATACAAATCCAAAATTCAAAAATTAAACCTTAAATATCTCAATAGAAAAATTGTGAAAAATCTAAAGTTTTTAGAATTTATTTATATATATATAATAAATCTATATTGAAATTTTCAAAGAATTATATTCATAAATAAGAAAGTTAAAAATATTAATTTTCGTGACTTTTGATATAAATAATGACCGGAATGTGGGTTAAGGAACTTATTTATACCTAGGATATTCGGAAAAAATATTTCTATTTACAACAAATGAGATTTAGATTCTTATAAATATTCTCTTTTTCATTAATAAAAATAAAAATAATTATTATATTATTTCTTAAAGATATTTAAATTGAGAATTATACAATTCAAATATTATATAAATTAATATGAGTATATTGAAAAATAATAGAATTAAATATTTATAAAATATATCGAAGAGTTCTTTTTTTAAAAATATTATTATTTAATAAAATAAAGGAAAATCAAAATAAATATTAATATAAAAATTTATAATTCTAAAGAATTCAATTAGATTTCATATATATATTAAAAAATATAATAAATATTATAGATCTTTTATTATGGAAATTAATAAAATTAAAAGTCTTTTCGGTTTTTTTTGGTAAGGAATTTAGATTTTATAATAATAAATTAAATATTCTAAGATTTTTAAAAAATTATAAATATATTTTAAATTAATATCTTTATATTTGATTATAAAGTTTTCTTATAAATAAAATATAAGATTAATAAATACAGTTCCAAAAATAATTTAATTTTATAATTGAATTTTTATTGAAAATATTTCGAAAAGAATCAAATTTGATATTTAAATTATTATTTTTATTTAGAATTGAAATATAAATTTTTGAAAAAGTATTTATATTATTAATTATAGATTTTAAGATTGGATTAGTATTTTATATAAAATTATATATTTTAATATCTATTAATAAATTTATTCATTATTTTATTATTTATAATACTTGTATATTTTAAAATTTATTAGTTTTTAATATTGAATATTTATATAATATTTTAATAAATGAAAATATTTATTAGGAAAAATCTCAAATATTAATGGATAAATATCAAATAATTAATGTATTATTGATATATAATTATAAGTATTATAAATGAATATTGATTAATATTTTAATAGTATATTGAAATCCTTTTTAAATTTTATTTATTTTTGTATTATAAAATATAATTTATTATTTTTAAAGAATACGATAATACTCGGTAAAAATTTTAAAGACGTATAGACGAAACTAGATCACTTATAATTTCTTCAAATTTTAATTAAAATTAATATAATTTTATATAATTATTTATTGATAAATAATATATATTTTATTTAAATCTTATAAAATTTGAAACAATATTAATAGAATAATCGTTTATCAAAATTAATGAATTTGAATTTTTAATTGTTTTTATTATAAATTCAATATTTAATATTTTAAATAAAAATATTGTATTCAAATTTTGATTGTTTATTAACTAGATTATAAGTTTTTAATTTATAATTATAGATTTTTTGATTTTTCATTTTTCATCAAGTTATTCTAGATTGAAGTTTAAAAATATCAAAATTATCATTTTTTGAAAGATGAATTCGCTTATTTTTAAGGTTTCGAATCATTAAAATTCGAACTTTTAATGATTTTTTTATATTTTAATTTTTAATAATTGAATAAAAACCAAAAAATTTAATATTCAAATTAATACATAATTTGAATTTCAATAGAAAAGAATAAGATTTCGTAAAGTTAAATTATTATAAAAATAAATTAGAAAATTTTGTAAGTCTTTGAATTCAATTGATCATTATTCTTTTAATATTTGATAATATTGAAAATTATCTTATCAATAGATAATTTATAGATTGATAAATCATTATACGAATTTATAAAAATTTTCATCAAAATTTGAAAGAATAAAAAAAGATTTAGTTTGGCCTATACGTCTTTAAAAATTTAGCCGAGTAAATGTAATTCTTTAAATATAAAAAAATATCTTGAATTATCAAAATTAAATTTTTTTAAAAAAGAAAATATATTAATTCATTCAAATACTTATTGTAATATTCTTTAAAGTAAATAAAAAAGATAGATTTTTAATTTGTTTATAAAAATCGATTATATTTATTTTTTACATTTCTAAAGATTTGAAATATATTGTTATTAAAAGGATTGGATAAATAACATTTATATATAATATTTTGAATTTTTAATATAAAAGAACTTTTTTTAAAGAATAATTATAGATTTGACTATTAATTTTATATATAATATTAAAACAATTATATTTCAGAGGTTGAAGATTATTATAATTATTATAGATATTTAGGATACTCTTAATATTTTTTAAAGAAATAATTATTTGAATAAATAATCAAATAAAAATTATTTCTTTTTTATTTAAAATAATAAATTCTTTTTCTATTGATAAATTTATCAAAATATATTCAAATAATTCTATTATATTGAATTATCAAATAATCTATAATATTTTTTAAAGTTTTTTATTTTTATTTATTTTATATAAATTACACTTTACAAAACTTTTTTTATAAAATATTAAGTTTTATTTGGATATATTGATGATTTTTGTATTTATAAGGATTCGAAATTATTCAATAATGATATTATTTTTATAGAAATAAAGAATATTATAAAGTAAGAAGATTTAAATAAACTATATTTTATATTTGAAAAATTAGAAATGATTTATATATTTAAAAAAAATTATTTTATTTTATTATATATAATAAACGAAAGTTTATCATTTTTTTATCATTATAATCAAAAAAAAACTTTCAATTTATTTTATAATAATTAAAGATATAGTTTAATAGAAAATTAATATATTAAGAATATATTATAAAAGAATTATGAAATTTGATATATAATTTATTATATTTAAAATTTCATCAAAATTATTGATAATCTATTAGTTTTTATATTATAAAAGCTTATTATTATTTATATTTGTCACGGGTTCACTACCAGTTCCTAGCTAGTCTGCATGGATGCCTCAGGCATCCATTCACCATATAGTCGGCGGTCTTCCTAGCACCTTCTTTCCTACTTCGTAGAATATCATCATATTACCTAAGGTCCCTACCACCGCTGTGATAATATTATTCTTTTTTCGATTTACAATATAGAAGTATAATATATAAAACAAATTAAATTTTTCGATTTTATAGTTTTGATCATTTTTTAATAATGAATATTAAAGTAAAAAAGTATATTAACTTTATTGATAAGATTTTAATTATAATTATTAAACATATTTAATTAATTTTAAGAATGGTATTTATATTTTTTTTTTAAAGATATTGATATTCTTTTTAAAAATATGATTTTTGAAGAAATCAAATAATAATTTGTATTTTGAATATAAATTATTTATATTTTATATCTTTTAATTAAATATATTCTTTTTTAATAATTATTAAAAATCACAATATTGAGATTAAATAAATATTCAAAAACTGGATTTAGAATTCTTTATATTTATCATTTATAAATATAAAATGAATCTTATTATAGAATTTAGTAAAGAAATTATAATAATAATATTTCAAAAATAATGAATATCTTTTTAAAAAGATAAGAAGGTTATTATTTTTTGGAATAATTTAGAATAATATATTGATAATAATTATATTATTTATTAAAACAATAAATAAATTTTTTGGGAATTTGATTTAATTAATTTTATATTATATATCTTTAATAATAAAATTATTGGAATTTGAAAAAGTTTTTAATATATAATTAGAATATTAATAAATATTAATTTGAAATAGATTTGATTTTGTATTGATAGTATATTAATAATTTAATATTTTTTTTAAAAAAAATGGAAATCATTATAACAAATTTTTTATATTATATAAAATATTTGAATATAAAGGATAACAAAATAATAAATAAATTAATTGATTCCAATATTTTAAAAGGTATTTATAATTTTGGTTTTAATTTTGAATCTATTAATGATAGATTTGATTTTATTTTCAAAAATCTTTATGTTAGTATTTAATAAATCTAATAACCTAAATATAATATTCAATTATTTATAAATTATTATAAATAAAATTTTAATTATAAAATCAAAATTCTTTCAAAATTTGATTTATTATAATAATATCATGAGAAAATATTAATTATTAAATCCTTTGAGAGAGATTATATAAAATATTATTAAAAGTTTAAATACCAAAAAATATCAATTTGAAATATTTATATAAATAAAAGAAATTTTGTTATATCCAAATTCAAAGATTTTTTAATAAATAATTATTCAAATTATTTGTCACGAATCGTGAACCACAGGAGGCTAACCACGTGATACCCCTTATCTCCCATGTCAATTTATGAGCTGATCATCCGTGCGCATGCGTTACGAATCATACGATTTAATATGGTAAAATGGTGACCCTAATAACGCATACGCACAGCCCCGCAGCCCACGAATGGGTATTTGTGTATATATATCTAGTCGCTCCTTACGAGCCATAGTTCTTCAGTTGTAGATTCTAAGGAACATAATTGACCCTGTTTATTCAGCTCTACTACGGCTCTTGTGCGTCACATTATTCATTTCTTCATTTTTAATAATAAAAAATCTAAATTGTTTATTTCATTTCATAAATAAATCATTTGAATTTTTGAAATTCATAAATATTGTTAATTTTTCTATTAATATTTATTTTTATTAAAAATATAAATGTTAAATTATTCTTTTCAATTTAAAAATTGTATATTTATAGAATCTCCAAAATCTTCATCATCAATAAATATTATATATAATATAAAGAAATACAAAAATAATGAAAATAATCTTTTTTTTTTGTTTTATGTTAAATAATAATATATTCAATAAAATACTTTTTTAAAAAGATTTTTTCTTTGGAATTATATTAT
The DNA here is from genome assembly GCA_014898415.1 of Stromatinia cepivora. Lineage (NCBI taxonomy): Eukaryota > Fungi > Ascomycota > Leotiomycetes > Helotiales > Sclerotiniaceae > Stromatinia > Stromatinia cepivora. The sequence goes on along the minus strand of RCTD01000026.1, from coordinate 14,031 downwards.
ATTATATTTTAATAATTTAAATAAATATAAATATATATTTAATTCATTCTAAAAATTTTATCATTTTTTATTATTTCTTTTTATATTGAAATCGAAAATTTTATTTTTATTTTATTAAATCTTATAATTTTATTTTTATAATAATTATTATTAATATAGAGAAGTTTATATTATTTATTAATATAATTAAAACTATATTAAATCTAGATATTCTTTGTATTTCAAATTTATCGAATTTCTATAAAATCAATAATAATATATACAATAAGATTTTCTTCAGAATTTCTATAAATCATAATATTATTTTCAATTATATTATTTTCGATTATAGATTATTTATAAAATATAAATCGCAAATTCTTTTGAATTATTTGAAAAAATTTCTTTTATAATAATAATATTACTTTTTGATTTTAATTATTTATTTATCATTATTCATTAAATTATAAATTATATTGATATTATTATATCCAATCTGTTATTTATTTAAAAAAATATATAAAAATAATAAAATATATTTTTGATATTATTTCTTTTAAGATATCAAAATTATAATATAATTATATTATTATCGATATTTTTGTTTTCGAAAAAACTGTAATATAAATAAATCTTAAATTTATTAATTATAGATTTTCAAAATATAAAATTAGTTTTTTGATTAAAAAGATTGAAAAGATTATTTTAATTTTGAAATTTGTTTGTTCATTTTATTTTTCCATTTTTGAAATAAAATAAAGATTATTAATTCGAAAATAATTATTATTTATTATAATCCTAATTATTAAAGTTTTTATAATTCTTTTGAATATTTCAGATATATTTAATATATTTATTATCATACTTGAGTAAATATATGTAATAATCTATTCAGAATTAATTATATCAATAATTTATATGATATTAATTATTAAAGATTTTTTTTATAAATTATATAAATTGCTTTATTTTTTTACAGAAAAGAATAATAAATATATCAAATCAATTTATAAAAAATTGATTTTGTTTGTAAATATAATAATATTTTATATAAGATATTTTATTTAATAAAAATTCTTGAAATTTTTATTTTTATTCTTATTTTTATTTTTATTTTTATTTTTATTTTTATTTTTATTTTTATTTTTATTTTTATTTTTATTTTTATTTTTATTTTTATTTTTATTTTTATTTTTATTTTTATTTTTATTTTTATTTTTATTTTTATTTTTATTTTTATTTTATTTTTATTTTTATTTTTATTTTTATTTTTATTTTTATTTTTATTTTTATTTTTATTTTTATTTTTATTTTTATTTTTATTTTTATTTTTATTTTTATTTTTATTTTATTTTTATTTTTATTTTTATTTTTATTTTTATTTTTATTTTTATTTTTATTTTTATTTTTATTTTTATTTTTATTTTTATTCTTATTTTTATTTTTATTCTTATTCTTATTCTTTATAAATATAAATATAAATATAAATATAAATATAAATATAAATATAAAATAATAATTTAATATAAAGACATTCAATCAATTGTAATTATTATTCTTATTATAAAATTTAGTAAAATACTTATTCAAATTTTTTATAAAAAGAAAAATTCAGTATCAATTACAAATATTTTTTTTTCCAAAAAAAAACAAAATAATATTTAATAAAATCTTTAATGAAATTGTTATAAAGAATATCAAAAAATAAAAATTCATTATTAATTATTTGAATACTACATTTTTATAATAAAGTATTACAAAAAGTATAATAATCAATATTATAATAAAAATATTTATTAATAAAAATATTTTTATTTATATTATAATTTTTGAAATATTTTATTTTGATTCAATTAATATTATTTATATCTAAGAATTTTGAATAAGAATTGATCTTAAAATCTAAAATTATTTAAAATAGAATTATTATATATCAATCGATTTTCAAGATTTCTTTATTTTTAAAAATAAAAAAAGTTTCTTATTTTTAGATTATAATTTATATTTATAGAAAAATAGATTTAGATATTCAATAATCATAATTTATTTATAATAAAAATACTTTTTGAAATAATATCAATAACAACATTATCTTAAATATATATCACAAATTAATAATTAATAAAATAATAAATTATATCATATATTTTACATTTATTAAGTAATATTTTATTGAAAATGATTTCAATATATGGTGTAATATATTTGAATTTGATATTATTAATAAATTTATTAAATTTATGTATAAAATAAAGTATATGTTTGATTTTTATTTTTTCATTATTTTTTATTTTTATATTTATTTATAAAAATTTATATATTGAATTAGATTATATAATTCAGACCATAATAACTTTTAATAGAAAATAAAGAATTTTTTGAATAAATTTTTGAATTTTATTAATATAAATGTTATTAATTGATATAATCTTGAAATTTATTTCGATATTAATATAATTGAAATTTTTAAAAAGAATTTTATTATTATTTTGAAATCAATTATTTATATAATAAATAAATTTAATTGAAAGAAAGAATATTTAATTCTTTTAATAAAAAATAATTACACAAGAATTTATAAAATTTATAAAAATTATATTAAAATCTCATAAATCGAAGTAAATCTACTTATTATCGAAATCTTGAATAATATTATATATAAAACTAAATATAAATATTAAAAAGATATTATTAATAAAATCAAAAATAATAAAAGTTTTTACAACATTATTAATTAATATAAATTAAATTTTTATCTCAAATTATTTTTATTATTTCTAAATAATATAATAAAGAAAGTAATCATTTTATATGTTTTAATATAAATAATGATTCAAATAATAATTTCTTGATTAATTAATAAAATAGTATAATTCTCAAATAATTGAATTTGATTTTTATAAAAAAATAAAAAGAAATATTATTAATCTTTTCAATATATTATTAAAGATAAATAAAGTCTTTATTCAATTATACAGAATATATTAAAAATTAATTAAATATATTATATGTAATTTGTATAATTATTATTTAATTTTAAATTCCTTTTTTCAAATCTAAAAATTAATTAAAATAATAATATTTAAAATTAATAAGAAAAATAAATTTTTGATTTATTTAAAAAGATTAATAATATTTATCTTTGATATTTTGAAAAATTTATTACTAAATAAATTAAATTAAAAATATTTATAAAAATATTTCAAATTAATAATATAAAAGAATTTCTTCTAAAAAATAACTATAAATTTCATAAATAATATTATATGTAGTATCGAAATAATTATATTTCAAAGATTAAAAATTATTGAAATCATTATAAATATTTAAAATATTTTCGACATTTTCCTAAAAAGATATTTATTCAATTGAATGATCAAATAAAAATAATTTTTTATTATTAATAAATTCATTAAAATATAGTTAAAGAATTCTATTATATCAAATTATCAAATAATTTGTAATATTTTTTAAAACTTTTCATTTTCTCAATTTTATATATATTATATTTCGCTGAATTTTTCTTTCAAAATACCAAATTGAAATTTAGTTATAATAATAATTTTTGTATTTATAAAATCTTGAATTTATTTAATAATAATATTTAATTTTTCTTTATTGAAATAGAAAATATTATAGATTAAAAAGATCAAAATAAAATATATTTCATTTTTGAAAGATTGAAAATGATTTATATATTTTTAAAAAAAGATTAGTTTCATTATTTATAATAAACAAAAACTTTATTATTGCTTTTATTATTATAATAAAAAAATGATTTTCAATCTATTTTATCATAATTAGAAATATAATTTGGTAAGAAATTATTCTTTTGATAATATATTATGAAAAAATATATATAATATATAATTTATTATATTTAGAATTTTGTTAAAATTATTAATAATTCGTTCATTTTGATATCATAAAAAATAAAATATATAAAATAAATCAAAGTGTTTTGATTTCATTATTTAAATTATATCTCAATAATGAATATTAAAACCAAAAAATAGATCCAATTCATCAATTAGATTTTGATTATTATTATAAAAAAATATAATATTTATTTCAAAAATTATTTTTATAATTATTTTTTTCAAAAAAATAGATAGTTTTCTTAATAATATTATTTTTAAAAAAGCTCAATTATAATTTGTTCTTTCAATTTCAATAATTAATATTAAAATCAAAAACTATATCAAATTTATTAATAAAAATTTAATTATTATTATAAAAAATATATTATTTGTCTAGAAAATCATTTCTATAAACATTTTATTTAAAAATGTAAATATCATTTCCAATAATATTATTTTTGAAGATATTAAACTATAATTATTTTTCAAATTCAAATAATAAATACAAGATACTCATTAATAGCATATATTTCTTTTTGATAATTATTAAAAATTATAATATTAAAATTAAAAAAAAAATTAAAATCAAAATATAAATATTTATATATCTTTTTTTTAATATTCTAAAATTTGTGTTCAAAACCTTTGATTTCATTTATAAATACAAAATTAATTTTATCAAAAGAATTCAATAAAGAAATTATAATCATAATCTTCAAAAAATAATCCTCAATTTTTTTTCAAATAAAATTACCACCCTCCCTACCAATTTGAAATAACATATTAATAAAAATAAATATATCAAATATAATTCTATTATTTATTAAAATAAAAAACAAATTATTATTGAAATTGAATTAATTAATCTTATATTATATATGTTTTCAGTAATAAAATCATCAAAATTTGAAAAGATTTTCAATATATAATTAAAATACTAAGATTCAATTTTATATTAATAATACTTTATTAATTTAACATTTCCAAAAAAGAATTTTAGAATCATTTTAATAAATTTTTTATATATTCAAAATATTATATAAATATTTAATGTTCAAATGTAATGATTATTGAAATGTCCAAATATTAAAAATAATAAGATAACAAACAAATTAAGGAATTTCGACATTCTTCAAAATATTTATAATATTAATTTTGATTTCAAATTTATAATCAATAAATAGATTTAATATTATTTTCAAAAATCTTTTTTTCAATATATAAATCTAATACTTTAATGAGAATGTAAAATCATTTACAAATTATCAAAAATAGAATCTAAATTATAAAATTCAAATTTTCTTAGAATTTGATTTATTCAAATAATATTTTCATAAATTGTTAATTATCAAATCCTTCCATAAAGATTATGTATATCATTATTGAAAATTTGAATATAAAAATATAAATTTTAAATATGTATATAAATAAAATAAAACTTTTTTATATATTATTTATTTTGTTAAAATCTAAAACTCCTTCAATAAATAATTATTAAAATTATTTTTTCCTTTATTTTCAATAAAAAAAGATTTGAATTATTTATTACAATTAATAAATCAATCTTTTGAATTTTTCAAATTCTTAAATATTATCGATTTTTATATTAATTTTTAATTTTTAATAAAAATATTTTATGTTATTTTGAAATTTTTACTTTTTTATTACTTTAATCTAATCTTTATTTTAATTTTTCGATCATTGATTGACATATTGAAAAAAATATAACTCTAAGAAAACAAATATCTATTTTAAACAAAATAGAAAAATTATACTTGAATAATTCATTAAAGTTTATTATAAATTAAAATTACTTTTTAAAAAAACTTTTAATTTAAATACTTTTAATTCAATATATCTTTATACTTCTCAAAAAGTCCTAAAATATAAATTCAAAAACTTATATCCACTAAATGCAAATCAATACTACTTTAAAAAATCGAATATTATTTTATAATATTCCAAAGAAATTATCAAATAATTTCATCAATTTATTCAATAATTATTTATTGTTATAAATCATAAATTCAATATAATAATAAACTTCTTTCTTAATTCTTAATATTAATATTATCAATATTATTATTAATTATAATAAACTATATAATCTTATATTAACAACTTTTATTATATTATTTACTATTTAATATATTTCATTAAAATCAAAATCTATTAAAACTTTAATTATAATATTCATTATCAAATATATATTTTATTTTATATTATTATATATCAAAATTATTGAAAAATCCGCATTGTATCAATATATATACAATAATAACAAACTCTTATTTAATTCAAATAATAAATCCTTATTTTGATTTTGATTTTTATAATATATTGTTGGTGGGGCGGGTTGGTTTGGTGTTGTTTTTGTGTTCTTGGGTGGTTTGGTCGGTTGCTCGGGTGGTGGTCTATGCAACATTTTCGAATTAATGGTACTTTTCCACTTTTAATTCGAATAATTATAATAGCAACTTCTATATTTCCTATATCATTTTAATTTATTATTTTTATAAATATAACATTAAATAATGGGAAATTTATTTTAAATTGCTTTTTTAAATCTATAAAAAATATAATTATAGAATTTAAAAATTATAATTATTAATAAATATTATATATATTATAAAAAAATATAGAATGAATTAAAATAAATTTTTTTGGTATTATATTAAATAATAATATATTTAATAAAAATACTTTTTTTATAATATTTGTTTTTTCGGATTATATAACAAAAATCAATTATAATATTAAGAAATAATATAATATTATATTAACTTTGATATAAATTATCGTTATCTTTATTATATTATATTTTAATGGTTTGAATAAATATAAATATATATTTAATTTATTTCAGAAATATTTATTCTTTTTTATTATTTTATTGTATATTGAAATAAAAAATTCTATTTTTATTTCAATTTGTTTTTGTAATTTTATCTTCACAATTATTATTATCAATATAAGAAAAACTAAATTTTTTGTTAATACAATCAAGATTATATTTAATCTAAATATATTTTGTATTTCAAAATTATTTAATAAAATCTCCTTCAAAATCTTTATAAATAATAATATTATCAATTATAAATTACTCACAAGATACAAATCCTTATAAATCACTTTAAATTTTTTTCCTTTTATAATAATAATTTATATAATTTATCAAAAACTTTATTATTTTTTCAATCTTTAATATTATTTCAATTATTATGAATTAAATAATTAATCTTTTTAATACCATTATATATAATTTATTTTTTATTTGAAAAAATATAAAAATAATATTATATATATTCAAAACTGTCTTCTTCAATAATCCGAAATATAATTCAATTATATGATTATAAATATCTTTATAGAATTCATAAATATTAATGAAAATTATATTATAATTCTGATATTTTTATCTTCAAAAAAATTATAATATAAATTGATTTTAAATCTAGTCATTACAAATCCTTAAAATATAAAATTAATTTAATAATCAAGAAGATCATCTAAATTATTTTATCCTTCAAATTAATTAATTTATTTTAATTTTTTAATTCTAAAAATAAAATAAAAATCATTAATAAAAAAAGTAGTTATTATTTATTATAATCTTTTCAAATATACCAAATTCATTCAATATATTTATTATAATATCCAAATGAATATATATAAGGATTTATTCAAAACTAATTATATTAACGTGCTTTATCAGTGGCTCGGCCATATCAGTGGGTCGGACACTTCAAAAATACACCAAAATCGTTCTTTTTTCAATATTTTTATTTTAATAACTAATCAATATTTTTTTGGAAAAAAAGCTATTTTAAGCCATAAAAGAATGCAAATATCCAAAAATTCAAATTTCATAAAAGAAAATCTATCATATTTCAAATTTAATTAAATTTGTCACGATTTTCGTTACAAAAAAACTATCTTTATGATTACTACTATATTAATATGATCTTCCTAATTATTTTTAGAATTTTATATCATTTATATATATAAATATCATATATTTGAATTTCAGAAAATTATATCAATAAATAAAGAAAGTGCACGATTACGCACAGACGAATTTTGTATATAAAAAGAAGTGGCCGATTCACTAATATGGCCGACCTACTGATAAACCACGTTAATAGTTTTTGTTATATTAATTCTTATAAATCTTTCTTTACAAATTATACAAATCATTTTTTTATTATTTTTTTAAAAAAACCAATAAATAAATTAAATTAATTTATAATAATAAGAATTTTTTCTTTAAAATAATTTATTTAAATAAAATTAGTGAAATTATTATTTCAATCTTAATTTAAATATAAACACAGAAACAAAATAATAATTCAATATCAAGAAACTAGATTAATTATAATTATTATTATTATTAAATTAATAATTATTTTTATTATCAAATTTGATAAATCTTTTTATATATTTTGTACCAAAATAAACTTTGTATGAATTGTAAATTCCTTTTTAAGAAAAAAAAATTATATTCAATAAAATCTTTAATAAAATCTTTATAAAGAATATTAATAAAAACAAATTTATAATCGATTGTTACAAAATTCTTTTTCAATAATGAAATATTATAAGAGCTTTGTAATTTTATTTATAATAAAATATATTTATAAAATATTGAAATTAATTGAATTAATATTAATAAAGATATTTTTGTTTATATTATATTTTTTGAAATATTTAATATAGATTTAATCAATATTATTTATATTTAGAAATTTTAAATAAAGATTGATAATAAAATCCAAAACTATTTAGGATCTGATTATTATATATCAATTGATTAGAAAAAATATATATTTATTTGAAATAATATAAAATCTTGAATTGATTGAAGTTTTTTCAATAATATAATTTTTATTATTTTGTAATTGGTAATTATAGAATAATAATTAATTAAGAGATTTTAGATAGATTAAGTTGAAGAATTGAAGTTGAAAAGATTAAGAATGATTCTGATTAGTTTAATAAATCAAAAGATGTGAGAAGAAAGATTAAGAATTTCGAATTATTTTCTAATTATTTTTTCTTTTTCATTAAATTGGGATGCTTTTAGTTATAAATTTGAAATAAGGATATATTATTTTATTTATATTATTTTAATACAAAGTTTTATATTTATATTTAATAGTAGTAGTAATAGTATTAATTTATGTTTAGTGGATATAAGTTATGATCTATATTCTGGGATTTTTTAAAGAATATTGAAATATATTAAGTTGAGGAATTTAAACTGAAGATTATTTTAAAAAGTATTTTTAATTTATAATAAATTTTGATGGAGTGTTTAAATATAATCTTTTTATATTGTTTAAAGTAAATAAATATATTTTGAAATTATATTTTTTTAAATATAAAGATAATCGATCAACTTAAATAAAATCAGTTTAAATCAATAAAAAAGTATAAGTTTCAAAGAAATTTAGATGGGAAGAAAAGAAATTATAGATTTAATATTAAGAATAATCAAATAAAAAGAAAAATATTTAAAATAAAAGAAAATAATTAATAATAAAAATAAAAATAAATTATATTATTGAAAGAAGATATTAGAATAGAAATTGATAATATTTAAAAGTTTAAGAAATTCGAAAGGTTGATTTATTAAATTAAATAGATATTTTGGATTTTTTTATATTAAAAATGAAAGAATAGATAATTTGAATAATTAATTATCAAAAAAATCTATATTTTAAAATAACAAATAATATATAAACAAGATTTGTTTTATTTATAGAAATTTTTGAGATTCATATTTTTATATTTAAATTTTCGATAATATTATATATAATCTTTACTAGAAGATTTGATATTTAATAATTTATAAAAGTATTATTTAAATAATTTTAATTTTAGAAAAGTTTTGATTTTGTAATTGAAATTCTATTTTTGATAATTTATAAATAATTTTATATTATATTTCAATTATTAGATTTGTTATATATTAATGTAAAAATCTTGAAAGATAATATTGAATTTATTGATTATAGATTTAGAATTAAAATCCATATTGTATATATTCTGGAGAATATTGAAATTTATTAATTTATTTATTATTTTGTTATTTTGAATGTTTGAATATTTTAATAACTATTGGATTTAAATATCATAAACTTATATAATATTTTGAATAATATACAATATTTATTAAAACAATTTCAAAGTATTTTGGGAAAAGTATTAAATAATCGATATATTATTAATATAAAATCAGATTCTTTATAAATTAATACTTATTGATATTTTGATTATATATTATAGATTCTTTTAGATTTTTTATAATTTTGTTATTAAAATTGACATATTGAATTAATCAAATTAATTTTTATAATGATTTGATTTTTATTTTAATAAATAATATAATTATAATTGATATTTTTATTTTTATTAATATATTATTCAAATTTATTTAAGAAAATAGTAATTTTGTTTAAAAATAAAAATATTTATGAATTTTTAAAAGCAAATATTATAATTTTTTTATTAAATATATTTATAAGATTCATTTTGTATTTATAAATAAAATAAAGAATCCTAAATATTAAAAAAGAGATATATAAATCTTTATATTTTGATTTTGGATATTTATTTTATTTTAGTATTATAATTATTAATTATTATTAAACAAAAATTATATTCGATTAAAGAATATTTAATATTTATTATTTGGATTTTGAAAACAAATTATAATTTAGTTTTTTTGAAAATAATATTATGAAAAAAGATATTTGTTTTTCTGAAAAGGATAATTGTAAAGACAGTTTTTTATATAATTAATATATTTTATATAATAATAATTAAAGTTTTATTAATAAATTCGATAAATATTTTTTTTAAGATTAATTATTAAAGAGTAATTTGAATAATTGAATTTGAATATTTTAATTCATTTTGAATATTATATTTTTGTATTATAAATTAAAAAAGAAATAATATAAAAAATGATTATCTTTTATAATATAAAAATAATTAGATTATTAATAATTTTGATAAAGTTTTAAATAACGTGGTTTATCAGCGAACGGGCCATATCACCGAACGGGCCACTTTTACCTCAATTTATCATTTTAAATCTATATTATTTAATAACAATTAAATCAATTAATTGAAATTATCAAGAATCTAATAATCTAGGATCTATTATATTATTCTAATAAGTTTTTGAATTATAATTAATTTTTCTATATTTATTATAATATTGATTAATAGATAATTCCTTATTAGAATTTCCTTTATTTTAATGTTTTTTATATTGAATCTGATTATCAATTTTTTATTATGATAATAATATATTTTCAGTTTTTTATTTAATAAATATTCCTTTATTATATAATTAAAAATTTTTAATATATCAATATTTATTTAATATCTCATTTGCTTTTCAAAATATATAATTCTCAATATTCAAAAATATAATTTTATATATTAATTTCTTTCTATTTTTAATTAAAATTTATATAATCTCAAATATAAATATAAAAAAATTTGATTAATAACAAATCATTTAAGCTTTTATTAAAATTGATTATAAAAAAGCTTCAATTGAATTATAAAGGATTTAAAAGATCTAGGAATTAATAAATTCCAAAAAGATAAATAAAGAAATAAAAATATACATCCTAATATCTAGTTTTGAAAATATAAATTGAAAATCGAATAATATTAAATCTATTCCTCGAAAACCAGCTTTAATATTCTGAATAATAAATAATTATAAATATATAGCTTTAAAAGTTATAAAGAATTCAACTTTAATAATATAATTGATATAAACTTTGATAAATCCTTCAATTTGATAATCATATAAATATTTGAATATACCAAAATATCTAATATCGAATAATTAAATTAAATAACTTAAATATAATAACAATTTGAAATATATAATATTATTTGATTTATAATATAATTGAAAAGATATTGATTTATAATTTTCATATTTATCCAATATTAATATTCAATATTTATCTTTCTTTTAACGAATAATATATTTATCGAAATACTTTAATTATTTTAATTCTATTTCATTATTTATCTATTCATTAAAAATAAATTTAATAATCCAATCCACAAAAAAATCGATTTCAATATATCAATTGGAAAAATGAATTTATCTTTGAATTATCAAAAATGAAAATATTATTTCATTCTTTTTATTATTATATATAATTATTATAATCTATTTCCAACTATTTAATTATATTATTTTACTTCTATTATTTTATTCAATATTAATTATAATTATTCCAAAATATATTATACCTATTATAAAACCGATTTCATTAAAATTATAAAAATCATAATCTTGAATATTATATTTCATCTATATATTCAATATCAATCAAAACTATTCTTCAATAAACTTAAAATCTTTATAAAAAGCTTTTTGGAAATTATAAATATAATTAAAATATATCTTTAATTATAAATATTATTTAACAAAACAATAAATCTAGAACTTTTCAATCTTCTTTATATTTTATAATTTAAAAATATAATTCATTATATCTTCTATATTATTCAATTTAGATATAAATCCTTTTTTATTTATATTAATTATATATTAAATAAACATTTTCTTTTTTAATTTGATCAAATTATAATTATTTATTCGAGATTCAATATAAAGAATAGAACTATTTATTCTATATTGAATCTTTATATATAAAATATTATATAATTTAGTAATCTTTCGAATACTTAATTTTTGATCTTTATTGATAACTTTAATAATTAAAAATATTCGATCTTCTCGATCACCTGACCCCACAATATGTTATTAATAAATCATATATTAAAATTGAAAGATATAAATTGAGGTAAAAATGGCCCGTTCGGTGATATGACTTGCTCGCTGATAAACCATGTTATAATAAATTATATATTGAATCTTTATTATTTAAAAAATAATATATTATTGAAAAAATAATTTTCTATTGAATTAAATTTTTAATCATTATAAACAAATTAAAAATTATTCTTTTTAATTATTATAATAAAATCGATCATAAAGATTTTATTAATTATATATAATAAAATAAATTCATTTTTCTTTTTGAATATATAAAACATTTTCAATTTTTCGAAAATGAAATATGTCTTATTTTGATTCCTTTAATATACAATATTTTTTATTTTAATGAATAAAAAACAAATATTGTTATCAAAAGATTTTGAAGTTTTATATATATATTTTCATAAATTTATTAATAAAAGAGAAATTCATTAATTCAAATAAATAAAAAGATTATTTTTATTCGGTTATTCAATTTAATAAATATCTTTTCAAAAAAATATCAAAGATTTTTTAAATATTTATAATGATTAATTATAATAATTTTGAATCTTTAAAAGATAATCGTTTCGATATTATATATAAAATTAATTGTCAAATTTATAATTGTTTTTTAAAAGAGAGTTTTTTTATATTAAAAATTTAGAATATTAGATATAAATATTATTTATTTAATTTGTTAAATAATAATCTATTCTAGATTTTTGAAGATATAAAATATAAATACAATGAATCCTTATAAATAAATTAAAAATCTTTTTTTTATTTATTTTAAAAAATATATTAATTTAATCGGTTTTTAAATTCGAAAAAAGAAATTTAGGATTAAATAATTATTATAAAGATTATATATTCAATATTTGAATAATCTTTAATATATTTGGAATAATTAAATAATAATCTTATTTGTTTTTAATAATATATCAAAAATATCAATAGTATTTCTTTTTATTTTCCTCACAAAGATTATATTGGATTGTTCAAGAATTATATTGCTTTGTTAATTGATCAATAAATTACCATCCAAATTATTATCAATATTAAAATGATTTAATCTCAAAATAAATACTATTTTAGGCTTTTTTATTATATTATTTATTATTATATTATTAGCAAACAATAAAAACAATTTGAAGTTAGATTTTATATTATATCAATTAATAATTTTATAAAGATTTTTATTACCTTTAATTTTATTAACAATATAATTTTAATATTTATATTTGATTTAATATATAATATTATCAAAGGTTTTGATAAAAAAAAATTAATTTCGATTTATTAGATTTTGATATAATCTTTATAAATTTTTTTAATAAATATATAAATAAAAAGAATATTAGAAAAAATAAAATTAAGAATATAATCTAT